>JAZKJV010003816.1:0-600000 GCA_037367405.1 Ottelia alismoides
TAAAGCGAGACGACCGTGCTCACCTCCTCCCGTTGTTGTTGTTAGAGAGAGATGATGTCTGAGTGTGTGTTATGATCCCTTTTTTGAGAGATCGTATTACTCATATGCCCTTATATGCACACCAACGCGCCGGTGTATAGACCTTGGTTAGGTCATCAACCTATTGGTCTGTCAAATGTACATACTCAGACATATAGCAATACATCTGTCTCCGGTCGGAGGATGCGTGCCTATGCTGTGACAGCATTCAACATAGGACTTTGGTTATCTCGATCTCGTTAAGTCAACTCTTCGACCTAACTAATCTGACACCTCCGAATCTCTATTCCTATGCAGAGGACCTGCATCAAGAGGTCGGTCAGATATCAGCCTATGTGAGAAAGGATTGCAATCTCCTACTCAGGCTGGAGATCACATCTTAACAATCATTTGACGGTGCTTGATGAGTCCTCACTCTAACTCTTTAGATATTCATCCAAGCACCAGCCTTTATGATTCAATAATTGAATCAACAGTTGTATGATCATTAAGATAGCCATGGTACATAACCCTAATTGTACAGAGGGACCTATTATGCAAATTATTTATTCTTCATTTCAGATCAGGGAATGATATTCGCAATAACATTTATTGCATAATGGCTCGCCGTGGGCTCACATGTCCAACACACTATCTATAAATTCTTGTCATCTATGAAGATTTTGTTATTACTGCAACTAAGTGTTTTATCTCCATAATAGGATTAGTAACAATTTACTACTGCCACTGCATGGTAGTCATCTGGCATTTGTACACATCTAGCATACACTTGGCTTCTCGTAACTGATGCATAAGGGCAAGAAGTTCTAGCATTCACTTTCTCAACTCCTTGAGGTGAATCCCTTTAGAAAGGTCAAAACCATATCATAAGGGAAAAAAAAGTCTTTCTTTGATTTTTCCAGAAAATGAAAATGTCCATGGTGTACCACTAATGCAAGGGTCCCAATACCCTCTTCTCTTTGCTTCTGAACACCTTCAGAACAAAGATCTAATAGGTATTCTTGAGATCATATCTCAAGGTATGGAAGAACCAGATTAAAAAACACTTCTTATTATCCTTATATCATTCCAAATGATCAAGATATCATCTACATTTAGCATGATGAACACAGTGCACTCCCACTGAGCTTCACATGGTTCATCAAGATTCTTTCTGAAATCATAACATTTATAATTTCATCAAATATTATGTTCCTACTAGAAGAAGCTTATTTGAGTCCATAGATGGAGTTATTCAGCTTGCCCACTTTCCTTTCCTTAACCATGAACCCCTGACTACTTCATGTGAAATTCGTTAGAGAGATATTCATAGAGGAATGCAATCTTGACTTCCATCTTGAAGATGTCAAAGTCAAGTTGTGTAGCTATAGTTAGCAATATTCTGATGGGTTTAAGCATGGTCATTGGAGAGTAACTCTCATCGAAAGCGATGTCTTCTCTTCAGCATGTATCTTGTGGGTACGAGCCGTACTTTGAAGATCTCTACCTTCTCATTAGGTTCCCTCTTTCTCTTGAAGATCTATTTACACCTTACCGGGTCTTACCCATATAGGTGGATTCTCAAGGGTCCATATAGGACTTTATTGCTAACATCCATATTTCCATGTCATGATCTTTAGAGGCTTCATCACATGAAGTAAGATCATTGTCAGACTTAACTGACATATGGAACACGTCCTCAAACTCACTTGAAGAGGTATTAGTGTTTCATCTGTAGTTATCCTTTTAGTTTTAGATTTCAGGAGCCTCATAATCTTCTCAAGATTCAACTAGTTCATTCACTTCATTTTCATCTTGATTCTCAAGAGTCTCGTCCTTTAAGAATCACATTCATAGAGATGAGATCTTTTTATGTATCTCAAGGTCATAACGTATGTATCCAATACCATCGTTTATTTTCCTAATGAAGTAGCACTCTCTGGTGCTAGATTCCATCTTACGTGCATGGAAGCTTATTAAGGATATATATTGTAGTCTCTACTACATCTATACATGGAAACTAAGAGGTAATTATGCAAATATTCATCATTGACCAAATCATGTCACACATGTGAAGGAAATGGTATAATCCTCAAGCGCATCACGGAAGCGTGAGCGTCGTATCGAATACGATGAAGAATGACTAGTCGTACTAGTTGTTCTATGTGGCGGAAATTAAAATTTTTTCATGCGACAAAACCACATGATCCAAGAACACTTTTCGAATTGTTTCGTCTAAACTGCAAACAAGTAATAGGATTACCTCTTGAAGCGTGGTTGTGATCGAGTCTCTAAATGAAGAGACCACCTGTCTCAAGTCCGATCTGATGGAGGAGACGCTTGCGAGCGCGGGGATGAACCATGTGCTTCTTGAAATCCATGTCGATGATCCAAGCGGAAGGATCTCCTGATCTCGACACACGAGATCCGACGTCTTCTTCACGAGCAAGGCGCACCGAAGGAGACGGAGATCCACGAGCAAACCATCGGGTAGCATAACGACGACGCTACGGCGATGAAGACTCTCTCCATGGCATCCATGGTGGATGGACATGAGAGAGGAAGAGAGAGTAGGCGTGTAGAGAGAAGGAGAGAGAGAGAGAGTGAGAGAGAGAGAGAGAGACTTATGTTCTCTTGTATGTAAAGAAGAGCAATGGGGTGGCTCTTCTTTTATAACATTTTGGGATCCATGGATCTCAATTCATGGGACAACACAAATCCAATGGCTCTCATTGATTGCGTTTCTTTTAATGGTCAAGATTTGTGTTGGTAAAAACCAATAACAATTAATTTATTTTTATATTAAATATATGTTGATAAATCAACACAATTTAATCACACAATTAAATCATCAATACATGGAGACAATGGAAGAGAGAATGCCTCCTTCCATGTGGAGAAGGGGGACGACCACCCTTTCCTAATAGGAGTGGTGGTTGTCCAGCCGCCTCCTTTAGGAAGGTGGCTATTTTTGTCTTCTATGTAATAACCATGATTTTCAACAATTTTTGTTGCAAATTATTCTACAAAAATAATTCACAATTATTTTGTAGCTATTGCAATCTTGCCATTGAAAAATTTGTGAATCATATTCACAACCCAAAATAAAATGTAAATTACATTTCAATTTTATGTTCAATGTGAATCCAATTTACATTAACATTTAATTAATAAATGTAAATTACAATCATCTCTCTCTTATATATTATAAATCATAATTATAATATATATGACTAATATGGATATTGTTATCCACATTATTCATATCCATGAAAATTAAATCATATTTAATCATCTTGGATCTATTCTCTTGTGCCTAAATAATATGAATCACATTCACATTATTTACATCTTTTATATTGAGTCACATTTAATTATCTAAGACAACTCTCTTTATAATATGAATCAAATTCATAATAATCATGATAATTAAATCACATTTAATTATACATTTTCTCAAATCTCGGATACATATTATCTTCAATGAAATTATCCTGAACACTTTCACGGATAATGCGTTTTCTCCGCGAATACTTGGAGATAAGAACAGGGCGATTGTATTGTTCCACGTATAGTGACTTGGAAGTTGAGATCATATCTCAACTCAAGATCGCGGGCCTCCCATAGATGCTTGATTAAATCAAGATCGCAAATTTAATCTTCTCATTGCATCTGAATCACATTCAAATCAATGTCCAACATTCGGACTAAGATCAGATTACTTCTCTACCGAGAGTAGTCACTAAAATCCAGACCCGTTTTATCACTCCCTAGGAATGGAAGCTTCATGGTTATACAGTCGTTTATGATAACATCACCCTCAGGTATTCCCAATACCTGTACATCTTGCATACTGGAAGATTCAGAATAAACCCGAAGTATTGGATCAACTTTATACTGTCTACTTCATGGTTTTATCAGCAAGTCTCTCATTCGATCATTGGGAGTCGGTATCGATCATATACTTTCCAAAAGCATATATCATACATAGGTCTTGATCATATACTTTCCAAAAGTATATATAAAACCTACAAATTCAGTCAAGCTTCCAAAGCGAGATGACCATGCACATAGAATTTGATTCTTCCTAATATCTCATGAGTTGAGCTCATGCCTTTCATTTCAGTAACTGAACCTTTGTGATCCCTTTGAGAGAAGGTGTTACTCATATTCCCTTATATGCACACCAGCACGCCAGTGTATAGACCTTGGTTAGGTCATCAACCTATTGGTCTGTCAAATGTACATACTCAAACATATAGTAACACATCTGTCTCCAATAAGAGGATGTGTGCTTGTATCGTGACAGCATACGATATAGGACTTTGGTTATCGCGATCTCGTTAAGTCAACTCTTTGACCTAACTAACCTGACACCTCCGAATCTCTATTCCTATGCAGAGGACCTGCATCAAGAGGTCGGTCAGATATCAGCCTTTAGAGATAAGGATTGCCATCTCCTACTCAGGCTGGAGATCATCTCTTAACAATCATTTGACGGTGCTTGATGAGTCCTCAATCTAACTCTTTAGATATTCATCCAAGCACCAGCCTCTATGATTCAATAGTTGCATCAACAACAGTATGATTATTAAGATGGCCATGGTACATAACCCTAATTGTACTAAGGGACCTATTATGCAAATTATTCATTCTTCATTCCATATCAGGGAATTATATTTTGCAATAACATTTATTGCATAATGGCTCGTCGTGGGCTCGCATTTCCAACAATCTCCCACTAGCTCAAAGAGCCATTAATGGGCTAATCATTTAAACCCACACTCATGTGACAATCATAGGCTATTAAGAAAATAGCTAGGTAAGACGATCAATCACTCTGTTCCCACAAGATTATGCCAAGTCCTTTTACGACACTTGCATATCCCCAGTAACAGTGCTCGCATCTAATACGAATGTTGCATCTTATGCTACCAATACTCAATCTTGTCATTTATAGTGTCCTTGACACTATTGTTTAATAATCATCATAACCATTATTTCCATAATCCTTATCAGAATACCATTATTCCTGGAGATCACTATCTCTTAAGGTATCACAGTTAAGACCTTTTAGATCTTTATCTATAAAGTCTTCGGTTTTTGAAGATAAGACTTTGAGATCACTATCTCAAACAATCTTGTCATTTATGAAGATTTGGTTATTACTGTAATCAAGTGTTTTATTTCCATAGCAGTTTAGCAACACTTTACTACTCCCACTTCATAGTAGATATCTGGCTTTTGTATACATCCAGCATACACTCAGCTTCTCGTAACTAATGCACAAGTGCAAGTAGTTCAAGCATTCACTTCCTCAACTCTTTGAGGTGCTATCTCTTTAGATAGGTCAGTACCATATCTTAAGGGATGGAAGCCTTTCTTGGATTTTCCAAGAATGGAATATGTCCAAGGTGTACTACTATTGTGACAGTCCCAATACCCTCTTTTTTTTGCTTCTGAACACCTTCAGAACTAAGATCCAAGAGGTATCCTTGAGATCACATCTCAAGTTATGGAACAACCAGATTATAAAACACTTATTATTATCCTTATATCATTTTAAATGATTAGGATATCATCTCTATTTAGCAAGATGAACAAAAAGGCACTCCCACTAAGCTTTGCACGGCTCATCAAGATTCCATCTGAAATCATAACATCTATAATTTCATCAAATCTTATGGTCTAACTTCAAGAAGCTTATTTGAGTCCATAGATGGATTCCCTATCTTGCAAACCTTGCTTTCCATAACCATGAAGCCCTGGGGATACTTAATGTGAATATCCTCAAAGACGTATTCATAGAGGAATGCAATATTGACTTACATCTTGAAGATGCAATAGTCAAGTTGTGTAGCTAAGGTTAGCAATATTCTTATGGTTTTATGCATGGTCACCGAAGAGCAAGTCTCATCGCAAGCAATGTCTTCTCTTACGATGTGTAACTCATGGCTACGAACCGTGCTTTGAAGGTCTCTACCTTCTCATCAGGTTCCCTTTCTTTTGAAGATCCATTTACACCTTTATAGGTCTTACCCATATAGGTCGATCCTCGAGGGTCCATATACAACACTTGTATATGAAGTCTACTTTAGACTTTATCGCTAACATCCATCTTTCCATGTTATGATCCTCAGGAATTTCATCACATGAAAACCGATCATTGTCAGATTTCTCTGACACATGGAATCCACCCTCAAACTCATTTGAAGAGGTATTAGTGTTTCATCTTTAATTGTCCTTTTAGTTTCTAATTTCAGGAGCCTCATTATCTTCTCAAGATTAACTGAGTTCCTGCACTTCATTTTCATCTTGATTCTCAAGAGTCTCAATCTCTAAGAATCTCATTCTCAGAGATGAGATATTTTAAGAATCTCAAGGTCATAAAGTAGGTATCCAATACCATCCTTTATTTTCGTAATGATGTAGCACTCTTTAGTGCTTAATTCCATCTTACTTGCATGGAATCCTGTTAAGGTTATATATTGTAGTCTCTATTACAAATATATACCTGGAAACTAAGGGCCTGTTTGGTTGCAGGGTTGGGCAGGGTTGGCCCAACCCTGGTTACTATTCACAAGGGTACTTCCTCCTCACAGATTACTATTCACCCACCCCACCCCAGCCCAACCCAACCCAGTCCAACCGAGCAACCAAACAGGCCCTAAGGGATAATTATGCTAAAATTCATCATTGATAAGATCACGTCACACATGATCCAATTGTATCTCCCTATAACTCTATTGAGTTTAGGTTTATCAGGAGGAGTGAGATAGGAATGATATTCCTTTCTCCATAAGGTATAGCATGAATTCATCTAATAGGTACTGATTACCTTGATTAAACCAAATTCATTTTCATCTTCCTTCAGACTTTGGTTCCAAACCAAAATAATGAAATCTTTGAACATTTCAAAGATTTCTTTAGGTGAAGAGAAGAAATCTCATATCATACATAATCATCAATAGATATCACATATCCATAATGTATACTATTATATAGATGATCCGCATACATCAATATGTATGAGATCCTAAAAAGCTTGACATCTTACACCATTCCCAAAGAAGGGTGTATTGGACATTTTTATTTTGAATACAATATTCATAAGTATGTAAGTTTTGAAATTTTAGACATTCTAGAGTTTCATCTCTTACTAGTCTATCGATCAAATCCATAGACAAATGTCCAAGGCTTGATGCTCGATCATTGTCAAATGATCTTCATCCTCCTATTGATCTTAAGGTTCAATTTTAGCATTTAGAAATGTTAATGAACCATTGATTAATTTTCTAATTTAGTGGAGTCCACTAGATTTTTAGATTACTATCTGAAATATCTCCATCATAACTCTTTATGATAGATAAATTCCAGAATTCGTGTTTATCTCCAACATTTAGAAATAAACAACGGTGTATTCTCATATCTGGATCATAGAGATATTCTCTATGACTAAGGGCTCCCACTGAAATTGAGAAGTCTACCACTTCAACTGAGATTGTTGCAACAATTGCATCAATATCCATGTAGAAGACTATAAATCTGACGATCAAATTTTCCAGTCTTCTAAAACACATGCAACCCAATGCAAGTGTTGTTAGAAGATTGAGATACAATTATAAAACTTTATCTTATTCAACAAGCAAGTCAATATCAATGATTTATGTATATTATTTTGATGCTCTATCTGAGTCCTTCTCTAAGGATTCTAGACAGACTTGATAGTCATACTATCAACACACCAACTTATTACAGTATTGGCATTTATCCAACTATTTGGATGTCATATGGAAGTCATAGAAGTACAGTCAACTCTTTGACATTCCATCTTACTTAGGTCCAACCCATGCTTCCACTGCGATCCCTTTATCTATAACCAACCATTGCTTAAGATTAAGGATCGCTTATGTTAAATTTAAAAGAATTCAATGTAAGAGCATTTCTACATTTATACATGCTTCAATAAAATCATACACTATGAATATTATGAAGCTTCATGAATGACAAGAGTATAGACAGTAGAATGATGACACTCATTGAATCTACATCCATCTAAACTCTTAAAACATAGGTTCAGGCAGGTACTACAAAAATTTGAATACATCATCTCCTATAGAGATATCATTCTGTATGATGTAGAGAACCATGTAACCCATGATTAAATGTGAAAGAGCACGTATGTATGCCAGAATATCTTCAATGATTTTATAAGGATTATTTGACAATTGCAATCATCATCGACAAGTCACTTCCAAAGTGCATTCGATGAGAGATCAAGACTACAGAGACATACAAATCCTAGGGTTGTAGTCCTATTATATATTTAATTTTCATTCCTCATTAGTATGAGGAGACTTGCATATTGCAACCACATACATTATTTTGTCCAACTGCAAGCACAATATCTGGATCATGAGTTCAATCCATGATATTTTACTGGTTATCATTGAGTATAACATTAAGTGGGTTTAATGAAGGATTATCTGAAATAAGAAATTTTCATAAATGTACATATTTATATATATACATATTTTACTATGATTTAGGAATTTTTATATCAAAGTTATATTGCCTTATCAACAGTGAAAGTTCGTTCCCATAATCACTTTCAGTGTAAGAGATATACTTACCATTATATCTCAAGCAAGATCTGGGATCTCCTTCCTTATCTTTGTTGCATTCCAATAATATGAGAACCTACAACTCGGATAAAAAGAAGCGGGAACACATTCCGCCTTGCAAGTCCAACTCGCATCTCCCAATTCGGTCTTTAACACCTGGGCCCACCACCCCTAAGGCAATGTTGACTCGTCATTAATTGAACCAACCGTCAACAGGAATACAACTCGCTATGAGCAATCCAATATCACCCCAATAATATGAGGACCTGATATTGGGGTCACTACGCATACGTCCTTAATCTTTCGAGAAGCGAAGAGCCCGATCCAGATGCGCTTGCATACAGGAGCTGTCACTTCGGACAGGTGTCTCCTACATACAATCCCTGGCGACGGAATCCTTCGCCTTGACGGGGAAACCATGGATGTCATATGTGATCCTCCATATCATATTCAAATTTTAATTAATCATTATGAATCACATTCATTATGATTAATTCTTCCAAGGGAATTGACAACTCTATTCATAATAGAGTGTTTTAATTTTAACTGGAATTCAATTAATCTAATCATATTAAATTAATGATCCAATTAATATCCAATGAACAATCTTAATTGTTACTTGAATTATGGTATTATCTCAAATACGTATTATTTCGAATTTTAATAATTAGATATACATCATGATTCCTTAAGCATTATACAAACCCTACCCGCTGTCATGGCCAGTACCGACGAGAGTGGGATGGACCTCATACATTGCAACCCGCTACCCTAATGCTCTCTGACTAGACACCATATCCAACTCGGAAAAGCATAACGCAAAATAGATCACTTTGTACTTGAGATGATCATCGGTTCTTCAACCGAAATTATACCATATAATAATAATCAAAATAATTTTGATTAACATTATAATCAGATTTGCTAAAAAATACCAAGCCCTATTCAAGCAACATGTTTGTTGGAATGTAGATCATGTAGATCATGTAACCAATTAGTAATCTAGGTCACATCTAATCAAATATTGGTTAAGGCAATGTCATTTAAGGAAATAGTTATCATCAAATATTTCTCAAATATTTATGCACAATTATTCTAGGAAATTAAACAATTTAATTTCACTAATTGATTAAATGACAATCACTAGGTTCTTGATTAGGAAAGTATTTTCAGCAGTGACACTCACTCACTAAAAATACCATATCTCAAACAATTTAATTCCAAATTAAGAAAAATAAGTTCCTAAAATTTGCTAATTTGATTTACAACAGAACTTAAGTGATTTGCATGCATTTCAAGGCGTCTCAAATGCGCAATTAACATCTTAATTACGTTATGATCCGCAGTCCCCGAAACAGTGGATACATGTTCACTAAAATGAGCATAACTTGAGCAAACCGAATAGAAATCACGCAAATTCAGATCCTACGATTTCCTTATTTAATGTGGAACAAAATATAATTATTATTTTCGTGTTTAAACAATTTAAACAGTGTCGAAAAAAATCTCAAAACAGAGATGCGAAAATGAAATGTAAGAAAACTTTCGCAAGCCTTAATGAACCCAAGTCATCCTCGGTTAATGGATCATATCCAAAACCACCAACCTAAGTCTCTGATACCACTTGAAGGATATGGTATAATCCTCAAGCACATCACGGAAGCGTGAGCGTCGTATCAAATACGATGAAGAACGACTAGTCATACTAGTTGTTCTATGCAGCGGAAATTAAATTTTTTTCATGCGACGAAACCACATTATCCCAGAACACTTCTCGGATCGTTTCGTCTAAACCACACACAAGTAATAGGATTACCTCTTGAAGCGTGGTTGCGATCGAGTCTCTAAACGAAGAGACCTCCTGTCTCAAGTCCGATCCGACGGAGGAGACGCTTGCGAGCGCAGGGATGAACCGCGTGCTTCCCGCAATCCATGTTGATGATCCAAGCAGTAGGATATCCTGATCTCGACACACGAGAATCGACGTCTTCTTCATGGACGATGCGCACCGAAGGATACGGAGATCCACGAGCAAACCATCGGGCAGCATAACAGCGATGCTGCGGTGATGAAGACTCTCTAGGGCATCCATGGTGGACGGCCATGAGAGAGGAAGAGAGAGTAGGCATGTAGAGAGAAAGAGAGAGAGAGAGAGAGAGAGAGAGAGAGAGAGACTTATGTTCTCTTGTGTGTAAAGAAGATCAATGGGGTGCCTCTCCTTTTATAACATTTTGGGATCCATGGATCTCAATCCATGGGACAACACAAATCCAATGACTCTCATTGATTATGTTTATTTTAATGGTCAAGATTTGTGTTGGTAAAAACCAACAACAAATAATTTAATTTAGATTAAATATATGTTGATAAATCAACACAATTTAATCACAAAATTAAATCATCAATACATGGAGACAATGGAAGAAAGAATGCCTCCTTCCATGTGGAGAAGGGGGACGACCACCCTTTCCTAATAGGAGTGGTGGCCGTCCACCCTCCTCCTTTAGGAAGGTCGCTATTTTGTCTTCTATGTAATCTCCTTGATTTGCCACAATTTTTGTTGCAAATTATTCTACAAAAATAATTCACAATTATTTTATAGATATTGCAATCTTGCCATTTAAAAATTTGTGAATCATATTCACAACCCTAAATAAAATGTAAATTACATTTTCAATTTTATGTTCAATGTGAATCCAATTCACATTAACATTTAATTAACAAATGTAAATTACAATCATCCCTCGCTTATATATTATAAATCATATTTATAATATATATGAGTAATATGGATATTGCTATCCACATTATTCATATCCATGATAATTAAATCACATTTAATCATCTTGGATCTCTATTCTCTTGTGCCTAAATAATATGAATCACATTCACATTATTTACATTTTCGATAATTGAATCACATTTATTATCTAAGACAACTCTCTTTATAACATGAATCAAATTCATATTAATCATGATAATTAAATCACATTTAATTATCCATTTTCTCAAAGCTCGGATACATATTATCGACAATGAAATTATCCTGAACACTTTCACGGATAATGCGTTTTCTCCGCGAATACTTGGAGATAAGGACAGGGCGATTGTATTGTTCCACGTATAGTGACTTGGATATTGAGATCATATCTCAAATCCAGATCGCGGGCCTCCCATAGATGTTTGATTAAATCAAGATCGCAAATATAATCTTCTCATTGCATCTGAATCACATTCAGATCAATGTCCAACATTTGGACTAAGATCAGATTACTTCTCTACCGAGAGGAGTCACTAAAATCCAGACCCGTTTTATCACTCCCTAGGAATGTAAGCTTCATGGTTATACAGTCGTTTATGATCACATCACCCTCAGGTATTCCCAATACCTGTACATCTTGCATACTGGAAGACTCAGAATAAACCCGAAGTATTGGATCAACTTTATACTGTCTACTTCATGGTTTTATCAGCAAGTTTCTCATTCGATCATTTGGAGTCGGTATCGATCATATACTTTCCAAAAGCATATATCATACATAGGTCTTTATCATATAATTTCCAAAAGTATATATCAAACCTACAAATTCAGTTAAGCTTCCAAAGCGAGACGACCATGCACATGGAATTTGATTCTCCCCAATATCTCATTAGTGAGCTCATGCCTTCCGGTTCAGTAACTGAACCTTTATGATCCCTTTGAGAGATCGTATTACTCATATGCCCTTATATGCACACCAGCGCGTCGTTGTATAGACCTTGGTTTGGTCATCAACCTATTGGCCTGCCAAATGTACATACTCAAACATATAGTAACACATATGTCTCCGGTCAGAGAATGCACGCCTGTATCCTGAAAGCATACGATATAGGACTTTGGTTATCTCGATCTCGTTAAGTCAAATCTCTAAAGCCTTGAAGTTGGCATATCTCGGATCCTATATAATAAGATCCGGCTCGTCAAGAGAAAAACAACAAAATTTGTTTCGTGTAAATCGGACTTCGTTTTGAATTGTTATGATTTTCGTAAGAAAGAGAAGGAAGGAAGGTTAAGATGTCGTTAACCCATAATGATTGTCATTAAGACTAATTAAACATGATTAAAGAAACTAATTACGGATTGAAAACCGCTAATGATCATTAGTAAACACTAATCAATAGTTAGCAAAAGATAAGTGTAAGCCGCGAAAGTTAAATCGCGATTAGTGAAAGTTAACCACGATTAGTGTTAATTAAGCGTCATTAGCGAATCTAGAATCCTCTAGAATGTTCTAACTTAAGCCCCAAGTTTGAGATAAGTTTTGGCCAAAACCATGGGTCGTTAAACCATGTTAATGTCTAAACCATGGTTTTCTAACCATGGTTAGTGGTTTTCTGGGGCCTATAAATACACCCTCCTACCCATTCATTCTCTACGACTTCCACTACCACCATCACCCCAAGTGATAGGGTTGAGAGGTTGGTAGGAGGAGTGAGAGGTGAGGAAGGAGCGCTAGCGAAGCATTTCCGGGAGAACGAGGAGGAGAAAGGTACGATCCTCTCTTAGTTTGCTTCATAAGCTAGGCTTTCAATTCATACTCTTGTTCTTCCAAGTTTTGTTATTGATTCATATTTCATTCCGATTCGTTTTCCTGTTGTGGTTCGAGGAGAAATCTGTGTAACACCCTACTTAGGTGTGGGCGACTATGCACGCCAGTGACCCTGTGATTCGTCACACGTTCACTCATCTAAGACGCGTGGTGTCTACCGATTCTCCATCGTTTATGTTTCTATTCTTCGTATTATGCCTTTGTAGTTATTTTGATGGAGAAATCTGTGTAATACCCTACTTAGGTGCGGACGTCTATGCACGTCAGTAACCCTATGATTCGTCACACGTTCACTCACCTAAGATGCATGGTGTCTACCGATTCTTCATCTCTTGTTGTTGAGTATATTCTTTCAGTTTCGTTTATTTTATAAAGGAAACTCTTTTCATTTTTATTTTGAAATATGTCCCGATATAAGGAGAAACTTTGCTGAAATTTCCGAGAAATATATCCCGATATAAGGGGAAACTCTGCTGAAATTTTCCGATAAATATGTCCCGATATAAGCTGAAACTCTGTCAAAATTTTAAGAGAAAAATATATTCTTGACGTTCTTCGTGTTCTTCGTGTTCTTCACGTTCTTCGTTCGTTCTTCGCATTCTTGACATGTTCTTAGTGTTTTGATACGAAAATGAAATTCGATCTTTTCAGGAGCCTTAAAATAGCCTTTCTAAAAATGAAACACGATAAAGCCTTGCATACACGAGAGAGAGCTCGATTAGGTAACGAAATCCTTCCTTTTGCTGTTGGGTTTTCATACGAATTTATTGAAAATCTTGATTTTGTGTTCTTTGCTACGAAGAACCCTAATTTTGTCTATTTTTGAAAAATTCTGAAGATTTGCTTTGTGATTCCCACTAAAATAAGATTTAAGCATCAAATTGATGCGTTGGCTTTGAGAGTTAGGGTTTGGGAGTTAAAATAGGCACAAATACGAGTATATATGGTTATGAATAATATATATGTGAGTCTATACTAAGTGTTGTTGATTATGCCAGTCGAAGACTTAACGAAAAAATTACATCATGGGAATTGATGTGACTTCAGTTGGATCCTGAAAAGGATCGTGTGTCACGTTAAGGATGACTAGGAGTTCTTCTACAGGTCGGGCATGCAACCTTTAGGTTTGTCGGAAGGAACCCGTATTGGCGTTTCCCTACCTAGGTGGTACACGGTTGCCCTGTTATGTTAAGTGCACACAAAATAAATGTTTTGCAACGCGTGGTACCGGGAGCCAACATCGTCGGGTTGAACGATAGAAAATGTGGTCGTGCCATGTGGAGCACGGGTGGTTCAATAGCGGCTGGATCACGATAACATGTATTTAAAGCCGCTGAGTTATATGATTAAATGTTAGTCTGCGGTTTTAAGCAACCGAGTCCTCGAGGACAGTGTGCTCATTTGATTTTCCAGGCTGAGGGTTGAGACCCTGTTTAATAAAAGAAAAAGGAAATTGTCAGGGTAGTATTGGAGGATTGGTTGAGGCGACGTCCGACAGCATAAGCTTACCAGGATCAACACAATCTCCAATCCCGAAGGGTCTACAACTTCAAAGTCCAAGAATGGTGGGGTTCCCATGGACTAATCCCTGATGTGGAATAGAAAGGAATAGGACTTAAATTAATGAGAAGGAATAAAATTTTTGTTATATCAAGTTTTGAAAAATTACACAATTTGTTTGCCTTTCTCTTCTTCGTTACATAGCATTCGCTAATTTTTTATCCTATGATTTATGGAAAACCCAACAGGTATCGGTGAGCCATCACAAGGACTCTAAAAAATTCATCCAGCTTATATACTAGACGTCCTGCCAGCCCCAGTAGCTTTACTCTTTAAGGTAGTTAGTAATCTTTTGCATATTTTTTTCCTTGCAAACTGATGTACATGTAAATGATTATAGTGGGACAGTGTATCATTTGAACCTTATTTTGTGAATGGCAAAGTGTTGAAATACTTTCTTCTGAGTATTTTGTTTGCAGTCCGTTTCTGAATGTTAGTTGTGATTGCTGAATAAATTATTGCTGAGTAACCAGATGCAGATGTGGGAGGATCCGACGGCCCGGGAATCGGGGTAACGACAGATTGGTATCAAAGCCCGGTTACTCCATTAATTTATTTAGTAATTCATAACTATGAGCGGTATTCAGAAACTAAGATTGTATTAAGATACTTTGATCTTAATAATTGACTGCAATACCATTCACAAGTCATTGTCCCTTATGTACATCATGCTAAGACATATAGGATCTGAGCTTTGACCTTAACTCATCCCAGGATCATGGCAGACCAAGATGTGTCTAGACAATTAGCGGCTATAATGACAATGCTCCAAGACATGGGGCAAAGGCAACAAGCATTGGAGGAGAGGCTCAATGCACATGTTGAGAGACTCGAGGCATCTAAGCCTGCGGATGCCATGATTGAAGGTTCTGTCCATCTTTCTAAGGAGGAATCTAGTTACCATCCTTCAATTGTGTCTGCTCCTAGACCAACTGAAGGAGCAATAGAGAAGGCCCTTCTTAGACATCAAAAATTACTAGATAATTATCGAAAGGGAAAAATTCCTCGATTCAAAGGTGTAGAGACACCTAACGAGGCTGAGTTATGGCTTGATGATGTTACTAGGATGTTAAGGATAGTCCATGCACCAGTTGACACCTGGGTGCACCTTGCTGATTACTCCCTAGCAGATTATGTACGACGATGGTGGAGAGCAATTTCCAAGAAGTTAGCAGATCATGTTCCATGGGATATCTTTGAAAAGAGGTTCTGAGCTAACTTCTGTCCCTCTCATTGGAAAGATTAAAGAGGAGAGAGTTGGCTTCTCTGAATCAGGGTTCTAAGACCGTACGTTATTATCATATCCGCTTTACTGAGCTACTACGGTACTCACCAGCTCTAGAAGCATCACCACAAGAGTGTCTTACCAAATTTGTTAGCGGTCTTTAGGGAGATCTACGAGAAAAGCTTGCTGGTTTTAGAGCTATAACCGTAGATGAAGCAATGGACATCGCCTCTCGTGATGAGATGGACAGGTATGAAAACCGCCAAAGAAGAAGTTTCCACATTAATGGTGGACCATCCAAAAGCAAGGCACATTATAATCGAAGAGATCGTCGTTATCATCCAGCGGGTTCCAATATAAGCTCACCACAGACCTTGGGTCAGGAATTATCAGGAAGAAGGGGTTTCTCTAGACCTCCACTATATCCTCGCGACTCAGCAGCAGGAGCTAGCACCTCTGTGGCTGGATCTTCAGCTCAAACAGGAGCATGTGTGTGTTTTTACTGTCATCAGGAAGGCCACATCAAGAAAGATTGTCCGAAGTTGAGAGGTTCAGGGTTTAAATCAACCCCAATTAACAGTATAACATCCACCTAGATCAATGGAGCAACACACGGAGGAAGACATGGTAGATGTCGGGGCTCACAAGGAGCGTCTCCTACACAACAACCACCACAAAGTGTTGTGGGTTCTAGCTTGCCTATTCCTAATGGCCAGCTAAATGCAATTACTGAGGAACAAGCCTGCCACTCAGGCACAATTGTACGAGGTACCGTTACTATTCATGGCTTTTCAGTACATACCTTATTTGATTTTGGTGCGTCACATTCATTTATTGCTCGACGGTTAGTACCGCTTTGGGTAAGATACCAGTAGAAGTACAACAAACCTATCTGATCAGGGACCAGGAGGACAAGTGTTTATAATCCGAGAAGTCCTGGATAATTGTATAATACTGATAGCGGGACATCAGTTACCTGTTTCACTACTACTAATAGAAATGGAGGACTTTGATCTTATCCTAGGGATGGATTTGCTAGAAAGGCATCGTGCATGTCTTGATTGTTTTCAGAAGACAGTAACATTTCACCTTCCTAACTCGATAGAGTTCCAGTTCATTGGAAAGACATCCAATGATAATATCGAATATATCTCTACATTGAAGGCACAACAGTTGTTAGAGCAAGGATGCTAAGGTTATTTAGCTTATGTAACCACTACATCAGGGTTAGAAAGTATGATGGAAGATATATCTATAGTGTGCGAGTTTCCTGATGTATTTCCATAGGAACTACCTGGATTACCACCTGAGCGAGAGATTGAATTTGAAATCTCTCTCATACCTGATACTCAGCCTATCTCTATCCCTCCGTATAGGATGGCACCAACTGAGTTACGAGAGTTAAAGGTACAGTTGCAAGAACTGTTAGATAAAGGATTCATTCATCTTATTACTTCACCATGGGGTGCACCTGTCTTATTTGTTTAGAAAAAGGATTGGTCGATGCGGTTGTGCATTGACTATAGACAACTAAACATGAGGACAATAAAGAATAGGTATCCACTGCCTAGAATAGATGATCTCTTTGATCAGTTACAGGGTTCAACTGTGTATTCCAAGATTGATTTAAGATATGGATACCATCAATTTAAAATTAAAGACACAGATATTCCCAAGACAGCATTTCGAACTAGATACGACCATTATGAATTCTTAGTTATGCCTTTTGGACTAACAAAAGCCCCAACAGCCTTCATGGATCTCATGCATAGATTATTCAAGGGGTTCTTAGATCACTTTGTTGTAGTCTTTATTGATGATGTGTTGATTTACTCCAAGGATAAGTATCTACATGAACACCATCTTAGGCGGGCACTTGAAACTCTAAGGAAGAACAAATTTTATGCTAAATATAGCAAATGTGACTTCTGGCTATGTGAAGTATCTTCCTTAGGCCATGTTATTTCTGAGGAAGGTATATCAGTTGATCCTACAAACGTTAGTGTGGTGATGAGTTGGGAACGCCCGAAGACTGTCACAGAAATACGATCTTTTCTGGGATTAGCTGGATATTATAGAAGATTCGTGAAGGACTTTTCACGAATAGCATTATCAATGACTAGACTAACTCAGAAGGAGGTCCCATTCTTATGGTCTGATACATGTGAAGCTAGTTTTCAGACACTGAAAGAATGCCTAACATCTACACCAATCCTTACTCTACCCTCCGGGAGTGAAGGGTTTATAGTGTACACTGATGCATCTATAGAAGGACTTGGGGCAGTTCTTATGCAACATGGTAAGGTAGTTGCGTATGCATCACGACAGCTCAGGACACATGAGAAGAACTACCCAACACATGACCTTGAATTAGCTGCCGTTGTTTTCGCTTTAAAGATATGGAGACACTACCTGTATGGTATTACTTTTGAAATATTCACCGATCGTAAAAGCTTGAAATATATGTTTGATCAAAAGGAGCTCAATATGAGATAGAGATGGTGGCTAGAGTTGTTGAAAGATTATGATTGCACTATCTCCTACCACCCTGGTAAGGGGAACGTCGTAGCAGATGCCCTTAGCAGAAGAACTTATTCACCTGGGTCAGTGAGTGCTATCCACATCTGGGGTTTACTATAAACGTTAAGTGAATGGAAACCATTTGATAGTAGTGCTGATAATATAACTATTCCTTACAGATATAAACCAGAGATATGGGATAGGATAAAGAAAGGACAGGAGGATGATCCAGTCCTTAAAAACTTGAAACAACAACTTGAGAAGAATGAGATAGAGGGATTCCAGATACAAGATCGGTTACTGTATAACCATCACAGAGTTTGTGTACCAAACATGCCTGAACAGAAGAAAGACATTTTACGTGAAGCTCATTGTTCTAGATTATCTATTCATCAAGGAATTACGAAGATGTATAAGGATCTTCATTCATACTTTTGGTGTCCAGGAATGAAGAAAGACGTTGCTGAGTTTGTGAATTCATGTTTCACTTGCCAGCAGGTAAAGGCTTCACACCAAAAGCCATCGGGATTATTGCAACCCCTCCCTATACCTGAATTGAAATGGGAAAGCATTTCCATGGATTTCGTTACTGGCTTACCTCAGACGACTGGTAGTAAAGATAGTATCTGGGTTATAATAGATCGTCTGATAAAGGTAGCACACTTCATTCCGATAAGCATATCTTTCACTCCAGACCAGGTTGTTGAGTTATATATTACACATGTGATTCGCCTCCATGATATCCCGAAGGAAGTAGTTTCTGATCGAGATTCACGATTCATCACACACTATTGGGAGAACTTCATCAAAGCCTTAGGTACACAACTATGCTTGAGTACAGCATATCATCCACAAACAGATGGTCAGTCAGAACGTACGATTTAGACACTAGAGGATATGCTACGACCATGTGCCTTAGAATGGAAGGGATCGTGGATTAAACATTTGCCTCTTGCAGAATTCACCTACAATAATAGTTACCATACAAGTATTGGCATGGCACCATTTGAAGTACTATATGGACTAAGGTGTACTACTCCTTTGTGTTGGCAAGAGGTCGGAATAAAGAACCTTTATGATTCAGATAGACTTCAGGAGACACGGGACGCTGTAGAGCTTGCTAGAAAAAGACTATTAACTGCCCAGAGTTGCCAAAAAAGTTATAGTGATAGCAGGCGAAGAGACCTTGAATTTGAGGTAGGTGACTTTGTATTTCTCAAAGTATCACCTATGAAGGGTGTTCAGAGGTTTGTCTTGCGTGAGAAGTTAGCACCCATGTTCGTGGGTCCCTTTGAAATTTTTCAACAGATTGGAAAAGTTGTCTATAGACTTGCGCTTCCTCCATATCTTTTCGGCAATACATGATGTATTTCGTGTATCAAATCTGAGAAAGTACATTAGGGATCTAGAGCATAAGATAAGTTATGATGATTTACATGTTGAGTCAGACTTGACATACCAAGAGATACCTGTGCAAATACTTGAAAGGGATATCAAGAAGCTGAGAAACAAGGAGGTGCCTCTTGTTAAAATATTATAGCAGAACCAAGAGTTTAAAGAAGCCACATGAGAACCAGAGGCATAAATAATAGAGAAATACCCCTACTTATTTGAGTAATAACAATGTGTATTGTATATCTTCTTTATAAATGAAATGACGTTCATTCTCTTTAATGTTGTTATGGTTTCAATCCTCTTTAAGGTCGTTGTGCCTGCATTTCTAGTCTCGAGGATGAGACTTTCTTTAAGGTTGTCATAATTGTAAAGCCTTGAAGTTGGCATATCTCAGATCCTATATAATAAGATCCGGCTCGTCAAGAGAAAACCAACAAAAATTGTTTCGTGTAAATCAGACTTCGTTACGAATTGTTATGATTTTAGGAAGAAAGAGAAGGAAGGAAGGCTAAGATGTCATTAACCCATAATGACTGTCATTAAGACTAATCAAACATGATTGAAGAAACTAATGACGGATTGAAAACCGCTAATGATCATTAGTAAATACTAATCAATAGTTTGCAAAAGATAAGCGCAAGCCACGAAAGTTAAATCGTGATTAGTGAAAGTTAATCACGATTAGTGTTAATTAAGCATCACTAGCGAATCTAGAATCCTCTAGAATGTTCTAACTTAAGACGCAAGTTTGGGATAAGTTATGGCTAAAACCATGGGCCAAAACCATGGCCGTTAAACTATGGTTAAGGTCTAGACCATGGTTTTCTAACCATGGTTAGTGGTTTTTTAGGGCCTATAAATAGACCCTCCTACCCATTCATTCTCTACGACTTCCACTACCACCACCACCCCAAGGGCTAGGGTTGAGAGGTCGGGAGGAGGAGTGGGAGGCGAGGAAGGAGCGCTAGCGAAGCGCTACCGAGAGAACGAGGAGGAGAAAGGTACGATCCTCTCTTAGTTTGCTTCGTAAGCTAGGCTTTCAATTGATACTCTTGTTCTTCCAAGTTTTGTTCTTGATTCATATTTCTTTCCGATTTGTTTTCCTGTTGTGGTTCGAGGAGAAATCTGTGTAACACCCTACTTAGGTGCAGGCGGCTATGCACGCCAGTGACCCTGTGATTCGTCACACGTTCACTCATCTAAGATGCGTGGTGTCAACCAATTCTCCATCGTTTATGTTTCTATTCTTCGTATTATGCTTTTATAGTTATTTTGATGGAGAAATCTATGTAATACCCTACTTAGTGCAGGTGGCTATGCACGTTAGTGACCCTGTGATTCATCACACGTTCACTCACCTAAGATGTGTGGTGTCTACCGATTCTTCATCTCTTGTTGTTGAGTATATTCTTTCAGTTCGTTCTTATTTTTCTGTCTGTTGATTTTATAAAGGAAACTCTCTTCGTTTTTATTTTGAAATATGTCCCGATATAAGGGAAAACTCTGCCGAAATTTTCCGAGAAATATGTACCGATATAAGGGGAAACGCTGTCGAAATTTTAAGAGAAAATATATTCTTGATGTTCTTCGTGTTCTTCGCGTTCTTCGTTCATTCTTCGCATTCTTAACATGTTCTTAGCGTTTTGATACGAAAATGAAATTCGATCTTTTCAGGAGCCTTAAAATAGCCTTTCTAAAAATGAAACACGATAAAGCCTTGCATTCACGAGAGAGAGCTCGATTAGGTAACGAAATCCTTCCTTTTGCTGTTGGGTTTTCATACTAATTTATTGAAAATCTTGATTTTGTGTTCTTTGCTACGAAGAACCCTAATGTTGGCTATTTTTGAAAAAGTCAGAAGAATTGCTTTGCGATTCCCACTAAAATATGGTTTAAGCATCAAATTGATGCGTTGGCTTTGAGAGTTAGGGTTTGGGATTTAAAATAGGCACAAATACGAGTATATATGGTTATGAATAATATATATGTGAGTCTACACTAAGTGTTGTTGATTATGCAAGTCTAAGACTTAACGAAAGAATTACATCATGGGAATTGATGTGACTTCAGTTGGATCCTGAAAAGGATCGTGTGTCACGTTAAGGATGACTAGGAGTAGAACTACAGGTCGGGTATGCAACCTGTAGGTTTGTTGGAAGGAATCCGTATTGGCGTTTCCCTACCTAGGTGGTATACGGTTGCCCTGTAATGTTAAGTGTGCACAAAATGAATGTTTTGCAACGCGTGGTACCGGGAGCCAAAATCGTCGGGTTGAACGACGGAATATGTGGTCATGCCATGTGGAGGCACGGGTGGTTCAATAGCGGCTGGGTCACGAAAACATGTATTTAAAGCTGCTAGGTTATATGATTAAATGTTAGCCTGAGATTTTAAGCAACCGATTCCTCGAGGATGGTGTGCTCATTTGATTTTCCAGGATGAGGGTTAAGACCCTATTTAATAAAAGAAAAAGGAAATTGTCAGGGCAGCATTGGAGGATTGGTTGAGGCGACATGTAGTGGCATATGCTTCCCAAGATCAACACAATCTCCAATCCCGAAGGGTCCACAGCTTCGGAGTCCAAGAATGGTGGGGTTCCCCTGGACTAATCCCTGATGTGGAATAGAAAGGAATAGGTCTTAAATTAATGAGTAGTAATAAAATTTTTGTGATATAAAGTTTTGAAAAATTACACGATTTGTTTGCCTTTCTCTTCTTCGTTACTTAGCATTTGCTAATTTTTTATCCTATGATTTATAGAAAACCCAACAGGTATCGGTGAGCCATAGCAAGGACACTAAAAAAATCATCCAGCTTACATACTAGACGTCTAGCCAGCCCAGTAGCTTTACTCTTTAAGGTAGTTAGTAATCTTTTGCATATTTTTTTCCTTGCAAGCTGATGTACATGTAAATGATTATAGTGGGACAGTGTATTATTTGAACCTTATTTTGTGAATGGCAAAGTGTTGAAATACTTTCTTCTGAGTATTTTGTTTGCAGTCTATTTCTGAATGTTAGTTGTGATTGCTGAATAAATTATTGCTGAGTAAACAGATCCGGATATGGGAGGATCGGACGGCTCTGGAATCGGGGTAGCGACAAAATTTTTGACCTAACTAACCTAACACCTCTGAATCTCTATTCCTATGCAGAGGACCTACATCAAGAGGTAGGTAAGATATCAACATTTAGAGATAAGGATTGCCATCTCCTACTCAGGCTGGAGATCATCTCTTAACAATCATTTGACGATGTTTTATGAGTCCTCAATCTAACTCTTTAGATATTCATCCAAGCACCAACCTCTATGATTCAATAGTTGAATCAACAGCTGTATGATTATTAAGATGGACATGGTACATAACCCTAATTGTACTAAGGGACCTATTACGCAAATTATTCATTCTTCATTCCAGATCGAGGAATGTTATTTTGCAATAACATTTATTGCATAATGGCTCGCTGTGGGCTCGCATTTCCAACAACATGATCTAACTTTATCTCCCTACAACTCCATTGAGTTTAGGTTTATCCGGAGGAGTGAAATATGAATGATATTCCTTTCTCCATAAGGTATTCTATGCTTTCATCTAATAGGTACCGACTACCTAGATTAGATCAAATTCATTTTCATCTTCCTTCAAACTTTTAGTTCTTAACCAAAATAGTGAAATCTTTGAACTTTCAAAATTTCTAAGGTGAAGAGAAGAAATTTCATATCACAAATAATCATTAATAGATATCACATATCCTAGATTATCCAGATACATCAATATGTATAAGATCTTGAATACCTCAGCATCTAACACCATTCCTAGAGAAGGGTGTATTGGACATTTTACTTTGAATACAATATTCACAAGTATGAAAGATTTGAAATTTTAGACATTCTAAAGTTTCATCTCTTACTAGTCTCTTGATGAAATCAACAGACAAATGTCCAAGGCTTGATGCTAAATCATTGCCAAACGATCTTCGTCCTCCTATTGATGTTATATGGTTTAACTTTCAATATTAGAAATTTTAATGAACCAATCTTTAATTTTCTAATTTAGTAGAGTCCATTAGGTGTTAGACTACTATCTGAAATATATCCATCATAACTCTCTATGATAGGTTTTATTCCAGAGTTCATGTTTATTTCCAACACTTAGAAATAAACTATGAGTGTATTCTAATATCCTGGTCACAGAGACATTCTCTAAGACTAAGGACTCTCCCACTGAAAATATGAAATCTATCTATCCAATAGAGATTTTTGCAATAATTGCATCAGCGTCCATGTGGAGGACTATTAGACTTTAAGATCATGTTTCTAGTCTTCTAAAACATATGCAACCAATTGCAAGTGTTATTAGAAGAATGAGATGCAATTATTAGTCTTTGATCTTATTAAATAAGAAAGTGAATTTCAATGATTATATGTAGATGCATATTATTCTGATGTACTGTCTGAGTCCTTCTCTAAGGATCCTAGATAGTCTAGATAGTCACACTATCAATACATCAGCTTATTACAATATTAACGTTCATCCAACTCTTTAGATGTCATATGTATGGAAACCATAGATGTACAGTCAACTCTTTGACTTTCCTTCTAACTTGGATCCAACACATGTTTCCATTACGCTTTATTCATCTATAAACAACCATTTCTTAAGACAAAGGATCTCTTATATTGAATTCAAGAGATATCAATATATGAGTACTTCAACATTTATGCATGCTTCATTCAATTCATACAATGTGAATATTATGAAGCTTCACGAATGATTAGAGTACATAAAGTAGAATGATGATACTCATCATATCTACATCCATATTAACTCTTAAAACTCATTAGTTTGGGTAGGTACTCAAACATTTGAATACATTTCTCGTATAGAGCCTCCATTCTGCATAATGCAGAGAACCATGTCTTTCGTGATTAAATGTTGAGAGCGCATATGTATGCCAGAACATCTTCGTAGATTTTATAAGGATTATTTGACAATTGGGATCATCATCGACACGTCACTTCCAAAGTACATTCGATGAGATCAAGACTATCTAGATACACAAACCCTAGGGATGTAGTCCTATTGACTATTTAATTGCCATTATTTCAACCACATATGTTATGTGTCCAACTGCAAGTATAATCTCTTGATCATGGATCCAATCCATGATATTATACTAATTATTATTTAGTATAGTATTGAGTGGGTTTAATGAAGGATTATCTGAAATAAGAAATTTTCATAAGTATATATATTTTATATATACATACTTTACTTTGATTCAGAAGTTTTTATATCAAAATTGTCTTGCCTTGTCAACAATGAAAGATCATTCCCTTAATCACTTTCATTGTAAGAGATATACTTACCATTATATCTCAAGCGAGATCTGGGATGTCCTTCCTTATCTTTATTACAGCCTAATAATATGAGAACATGTGACTGATAAAAATAAGCGGGAACACATTTCGCCTTCCAAGTCCAGCTTGCATTTCCCAATTCGGTCTTTAACACCAAGGACCACCACCCCTAAGATGATGTTGACCCGTTGTTAATTGACAACCATCAATACGATTAGAACTTGCTATACGCAATACAATATCGCCTCAATAATATGTCTTTCGAGAAGCAAAGAGCCCAATCCAAATGGCTTGTATGCAGGACCTGTCACTTTGGACAGGCGTCTTCGACATAAATCTCTAGCGACAGAACCCTTTGCCTTAATGAGATACCATGGATGTTACTTATGTAATCCTCCATATAATGTTCAAATTTAATTAATCATTGTGAATCATATTCGTTATAATTAATTATTCGAACGGAATTATAACTCTATTCATAATAGAGTGTTTTAATTGCATATAATTAATTTAATCTCATTAAATCAATTATCAATCCAATTTAATCAACAACCTTTATTGTTACTCGAAAGTTTGGTATTATCTCAAAGTACGTAATATTTGAATTTTAATTATTACAAAATACATCATTATTTCTCAAGAATCTTACGTTTCCTACCCGCTATCATGGCCAGTACCGACGGGAGCGGTACAGACCGCACGCAGTGCAACCTGCTACCCAAACGCTCCCCGACTAGACACCATATCCGCCTCGAGAAACAATAATGCCAAGTCAATCACTTTGTAATTGAGACGATCATTGGCTTTTAAACCTAAATTATACCATATAGTAATAATCAAAATCATTTTAATTATAAGGAAATTTGATAAATAAATTCCTAAACCTATTCAAGTAACTTGTTTGTTGAAAGTGTTCAAGTAAGCAATTGGTGATCTAAATCTAATCTAATCATTCATTAGTTGAGAAAATATCATTTAAGGGAACAATTATTATTCTAATATTTACCAAATATTATCCATAATTATTCCAGGAAATTAACCATTAATTTCACAAGAATCTTAATTGACAGTCACATGGTTCATGGTTGAGTATGTAATTTTCAGCAGTGACCCCTACTTACTAAAATTAGCATATCTAATTTACTTTGAATCCAAATTAAGAAAAATAAATTTCTAAACTTTGCTAATTTAATTTAAAACAGAACCCAAATGATAAACACACATTTTCTGATATTTTAAAATCGTAATTAACTCCTTAATTACATCATTATTCGCCATCCCCGTAACAGTGGATATAAGGTTATAAAAAGATCATATCTTGAGTTATCGGATTCCAAATCATGCAAACTCAAATCTCACGGTTTCCTTATTTAATGGGGAACAATATTCAATGATATTTTCTTGTTTAAATATTTAAAACAGAATCGAAATTTATCACAAAACAGAGTTGCGAATATTGAAATGCAAAAAAAAACTCACAATCCCTTATGAACTCAAGTCTTCTTAGGTTTATGGATCATATCCAAAACCTCCAACCTGACTCTGATACCACTTGAAAGATATGGTTAAATCCTAAAGCGCATCACGGAAGCGTGAGGATCACATCAAATGCGACCGAGAGCGACTAGTCGCAGTAGTTGCTCCGAGCAACGGAATTTAAAAATTTTAAATGTAATGAAACTACATGATCCAGGAACACTTCTTAGATCGTTTCATCTAAATCGCAAATAGGTATAAGGTTTACCTCTTGAAGCGTGGTTGCGGTCAAGTCTCTAAACCAAGAGACCTCCTATCTCAAGTCTAATCCAACGGAGGAGACGCTTGCGAGTGCTTTGATGAGACGTGTGCTCCCCGTAATCCATGATGATGATCCAAGAGGCAGATCTCCTGATCTCGTCACACAAGATCCAACATCTTCTTCACGAGCAAAGCGCTCCGATGGAGATGTATATCCACGAGTAGATGATGTGGCAACATAACGACGATGATGCGGCGATGACGACTCTCACAAGGGCTCAATGGTGGACGGGCACTATGAGAGAGAGAGGCTTGGCATGTGGAGAAAGAGAGAGAGAGAGCATTCATAATTGTGTGTATTTTGAAGAGCAAGGGGTGTCCCTTCTTATATAGGATTTTGGGAGTTCATGAATCTCAATTTATAGACATCACACAATCAATGGGTGAGACTTATTTGTGTTTCTTTCAATAGCTAAGATGTTGTTTTAAAAAACACAACAACAAATGATTTAATTTAAATTAATTTATATTGTTTAATCAACACAATTAATTTCAAATCAATTGGCTTGTCTTGAGATAATGAGGAGACTAATAACATTCTCTAAAAGTAGGGGACGACCACTCTTCTAATGAGATCTCACTATCTCTTGAGATCTCATTATATCATATCTCATTATCTCATGATATCTCTAATATTTACAACAACAATTTTTGTAAATTATTTCACAAAAATAATCATAATTATCTTGTGAAATATTGCAATCATGCCTTAAAAAAATGTGAATCACATTCATATCCCAAAACAAAATGTAAATTATATTTTCAATTAATTATACATTGTGAATCCAATTCACATCAATAAATAATCAACAAATATAAATCACAAACAACTCTCTCTTATATATTATAAATCACATTTATAATATATATGATTAATATGGATAGTTTTATCCACATTATTCATATCCATGATAATTAAATCACATTTAATCATCTTTGATCTCTTTTATCATGTACCTAAATATGAATCACATTCACATTATTCACATCTTTGATAACTAAAACCACATTTAATTATCTTAGATAACTCTCCTTATAATATGAATGAAATTCATATTATTCATGATAATTAAATCAGAATTAATTTTCAATTTTGTCAAATCTTAGATACATAAATCAATAATGAAATTATCCATAAACTGTTTCATGGATAATGCACTTTCTTCGTGGATACATGGAGATAAAGAGAGGGTAATTGTATTGTTGAAAGTATAGTGACTTGGATATTGAGATCACATCTCAAATTCAGATCTTCCAGGCCGCCCATAGATGTTTGTGTAAATCAAAGTCGTAGATCTAACCTTCTCACTATATCGAAATCACATTCAGATCAATGTCCAACATTTGGACTAAGATTATATTACTTCTTTATGAGAGGAGTCACTAAAATCAAGAACGTTTTCATCACTCACTCGAAATAGAAGCGTCATGGTTATACAATCGTTTATTATCACATCACCCTCAGGTATTCCCAATACATGTACATCATGCTTATTGGAAGACCCAGATTAAACCCAAAGTATTAGATCTCTTATAGATCATCTCCTTTGGGGATATATCATTAAGTTTTCTCATTAGATCATTGGGTGTTGGTATAGATTATATACTTTCCAAAAGCATATATCATTCCTAGGTATTGATCATATACTTTCCAAAAATATATATCAATCCATCGAATCCAGTTAAGCATCCAAAGCGAGACGACCATGTTGACGAGCCGGTAAATACGATATTAAATTTGGGTTCGTTGTAATACGTGTACTTAGCGATTCAGTCAGAACTGAGAGAAGATCTCCGTGAAGAGTGTCTCGGCTTAATATATATCACGGGCAAGTCTGGGGTCGAACTTAGAGAGGCAAAGGAACAACATGGGTTTAATTTGAAAACTTAGGTCTACATTTCCAAACATTTTTTTTATTTTTTAATGCAAAAACAAATGCAAATGCGGATGAATCAAGAGAATAAGAAAATACACAATTAGGCCAAATTAATTTTGATTTCAAATCAGTTCAATTCAGCCAAATTATATATTTTTCTAGAATCCTAATCCAAATATAAACACCAAACAAATTTTTTTGTATTTTTCGGGGTTAAAATGCAATAATTAAAAAATGCACACTTTTTATGGGTTTTACATAATTTTTCGAACAAACAGTAAGCAAAAATTAGGAAAATTTTACTAGAATAAAAACATGATGCAAGGAAGCTACAGTAATATTTTTGGAATTTTTTACAAATTATGAATTTTTTATGTATTTTGTAGTGAAAAAAAAGCGATAGTGAGTAATTAATTCCTAATTAATCCATGATGTCAAATTAATCAGAGTGTGAATTATATCAAAAAGATATTTTTATATAGAATCCAAGAGACTTGAAATTTCGCAAAAATGGTATACGTGTTTTTGATTAAAAATCAGATACTAAAATAACTCTACAAATTATTTTAAGCATAAGACAACTCCACTTTGAATGAAATTTAGAAAGTAAATAAAGCACATTTCTAGGCATCATCTCAAATTTTTGTAGAATTTTTAGAGCAACCGTGAGTTAGATATTAATTTAAGAGTCTAATTTAGGTAAAATTAGCAAAATTTCAAATAAACAATTTTAATTAATTATCCAAATATCACAAAAAATATAAATAAATATCCACATGGTAGAGAATTAGTTACTCAACATTAAAACATTTTTCATTGAATTAAAGGAGGATCAATTCAAGTCCAAATTAAAATATAAACACAGGAGTATATTTGCAAAGCATTTATTTGAGATAAAATTTATTTTGTATTTTTGTATTTTTATATACATTGTTATGAAGTTAGAGAAAGAATTAGCCAAAAAGGAGTTGAAATGAAATTATTAAAAATAGTTAATAATTTTTATGGCTTTTATTGTAAAATAATTTTGTACAATCTAATATACATTAATTAGTGTGTTTTATTTACAAGAGTCAATTTGTTAATTTATTTATTTTATGGACATTTTTATGGGATTTTACTCGGGGATTTTGCTAAGATCAAGTATTGAGATGACGAATCGTGGATTCATCACCCCCTTATAATTAAACTTTGCTAGTCCTCGAGCAAATAAAGAATGAATAAGTTGGATTAACCCCTGATGAATCTGCGATTCATCACTCTAAAAGTTGAAAATAGAGCTTTGTTCCCTAGTAATTAGAGGCATATTTCTACTTATATTGCATAATTAGCATTCATGCATGTGTAAATAATATCTGCATTTTTGCATTCATATTAATTACGTAAAATAAGAAGCCAATTTCACTTGTAAATATTCACTTGTATATTAGCTAAAATACCCTATTTGTATATATTTTATACTAACTCCAAATCCAATAAAACCAACTCTATTCTGTATATATTACTAACACTAAGTAAAGTAAAATATCAAAAAAATACTAACTTTTAAAATTACCCAGTAAAACCCCAAACCCAGTTTGAAACCTTAAAATGTGCATATCTCTCTCATACAACCTCCAAATAAGGTATACTCACTTTTAAAGTAATATACATTCAAAGACCTTCGAAACAAGACCAATTTCATTGAAATCAGAGCATGTATGCAAAACTTGGGTTTTGGGCCCCTTTTATATATTGTACATATTGACCGTTTTACCCCTGTATTTTATCCTTTTATTTTCCTCATTATTAAAAATCCTTAAAAATTAGATTAAATTGTTTGCAACCCACATCATCCCGTCCTTAGACGTCAACACTGCCAGACTAGGTTGAGATGCACTACCCTCCCTAGAGGAGGACGGATGTTTCCACCTGTGTGCTACTCCAAGCTAAAGGATTCTACCTCCTCACCGCCTCATCAATGAAGAGCTACATGCATTGTGCTTGTCCAAGTTAGGTCACTGTCTATAATAATCATGCGTATGCACGAGATATTCTACTTAGACTAATCAAGATGACATGTGAACATAGACTTGCGGACTCAAAGAATTAAGTCACTTAACCTGAGAAATCTTAACTCCAATTCCTATAAGGTTCCTATGAAATTAGGTGGAATAAGGTCAAATCAAGTCCATCCTCAATATCTACTCAAAACTTGGTTCAGAACCCACTAGCTTTCCACCTTGCATATGCAAGATATGCAGATGAGATGCAGATGCCATGCTATGTAGATGAATGTGAATGCAAGACTCTTTTTCTTTTCTTTTCAGCTCCAGAGATGATATGCAAGAGTAAATAAGAAGCCTTATTCCCAAGAATCTGCTGACAATCGTGACCATCGAGAGGAAAACGAGTCCCACCTCTCTGCTACACCTGAGAGACCAACTATCCGGAGGATCGTTGGTTCTGTGACTCCCCACACCTCCACTTCATCAACTGCTTGCACCACCACCGTGACAGCTTCTAAGGAGGACTCACAACCAGAAACTATCATTAAGTCGGACATGATCTTTATTGATTTCCTTGACCATTTTGATGATCTGACACAAGAGCCCAGTAATGCCAAGCCAACTGGGACCACTAACACCTTCCCAAGACATGTGCTGACCCTTCAGGAATATTACAATCTATACGGTGACTCGTCTGATGAGGAACCCATGGTCAGCACCACACCACATCCCGGACCTTCAAAGGAAACAACCAAGATTAAATTTACTGCACATAAAAACACAGTTGCTCCCTCTTCTAGTCGGACATCTAGTGAGAGGAAGTCGAGAATTGATTCCTCGAGGTGTTCCCCCGAACCTCTCAAGGCGCGTCTCTCTCATCTCCCTCTCAATGATTCAGGTTCTAGAAAACCGACTAAGAAAGTTTCCTTCAACATACTGGAGAAGGAATTTTTTGAGAAGTCCTCATCTGGTCCAGATAAGGTGATTTATATGAGTGAGCTCGGTTTGGTAGTTCTCAAGCCGTATCTAAGCAAGCAGTCATGTGTCAACCCTCGTTGGACGACCCCTACACCTCACTATTATTCATCTGAGGACGATTCTGACAACGACACATATGTATATTATCCACCTCCTCGCGTCCACAAGAAGGTTCATCACAAACCTTCTTAATCCTTGTATATTCTCATTCCTTCTTGTACATATTTTCTCTCCCTCCCTTCCCGGTGTTTCGAATCACTCGCCCCGGTTCCATATCATTTCATGACTATACTTAGGATAACCAGATCCTATGTATAGGGGGAGAGTGACCCGAGTCTATTCACTATTCATTATACATTCTCCAGATCACATCGGTTCTCATACTCACTCTTGTCCTATACTTAGGCTGACCAGAGCCTAATTATAGGGGGGACCGATGCCCGCTATGTATATACTCATCTAATTATCCTCCTGCCCTCGTCCGCCCCATTTTTGATCCTCTTCTACAATTAGGCTGCCATAGCCTAAGTATAGGGGGCGGAGCGACTTCTATACTTTTTGTACTTTTAGCTCTTCTACGCTTAGCCCGAGCTATGTCTTTTTCGTCGCTTATCGTGCTCTGAGGACATAGCACACGCTAAGTATAGGGGGGCGTGTATATATTACATATATACTTCACCCATAGCTCGTACTTTCGCGTATTTTCGAGTATTTTTGTATATATTATGCAATAATTACGGGTGGGTAAAAATTTGAGAAATTTTTTTGTAAAATACACTTATATAAACTGTATAATACTCATCAAACACTTGTATCATAGGAGGTATACCAAAAAATTATACTATATGTATAATACTTGTACAAAAAGTTGTAAAACATACTTTTGTAAAATTTATTGTAAAATAGGATGTATAAAAAACTTGTATACTATGTATATTATTACAAACTAAAAATTGTTGTAAAAATTGTTTTATAATAGAAAATAAAATGAAAATGTCGAAAATAAAGGCTTCTTATATACTTTTGCATCCTTGCATTAAAAAATATATATTCTTGCATTTCATTCATAGCATGTCATTTGCACCTCATCTGCATATCTTGCATATGCATGGTGAAAAGCTAGTGGGTTCTGAACCAAGTTATGAGTAGATATTGAGGATGGACTTGATTTGACCTTAATCCACCTAATTTCATAGGAACCATATAGGAATTGGAGTTAAAATTTCTCAAGTCAAGTGACTTAATTCTTTGAGTCCGCAAGTCTATGTTCACATGTCATCTTGGTTAGTCTAAGTAGAATATCTCTTACACACGTATGATTCTTTTAGACAGTGACCTAACTTGGACAAGTACAACGCATGTAGCTCTTCATTGATGAGGTGGTGAGGAGGTAGAATCCTTTAGCTTGGAGTAGCACACGGGTGGAAACATCTGTCCTCCTCTAGGGAGGGTAATGCATCTCAAACAGATCTGGTGGTGTTGAAGTCCGAGGATAGGACGTTGTGGGTTGAAATAATGCTTCAAAAGAGGGATAGTCTACTGGCTCAAGAGGAAAAACTTCTAATGTACATGCTGCACCTTGTATATAGTTTAAAAAAAAGAAAAAAAAAGAGAAAAATGCAAGAACTTCAAAAAAAAAGACAGGCCAAAAAAAATTGCTTGTCGGAGTATGAATATTAGCAAGAAGTCTGCAGCTGGACGAATTGACTACACTGGTCAGGCATCTCGGGAAAGGTAGCTACACTGGCTACCATCCAGTCTTTTCTCTACCCCCTCCTCTTGAGCTGGTCGCACTTGAACTTACAAGGGAATACCATGCACCTCGAGGAAAGAGTGATTGGACCGAGTTATTTGAGTTACCTTGTTAGAGGAGGATGGTTCTGAGCCATTTCTGATGTGGAGAGCTATTTTACACTTATACAGTACAAGTAAGAATCATAGTCATCAGAAATTTGCGTTTGAGGATTTTTTCTGACCTGACTGTTGAGGCGTCTTGAATAGAAGACTTGTGGAACTTGAATTCTATTAGGTCTTAAGTTCTGATACTAATAAGGTTCCGCCACACAATTAATCCAAAGGTCGAGTTAAGCTCCATTTTCAACTTTTGTTCATGGCCTTGGTATGGAACCCAATCTCATTTCACTCTTGCATTTCATTTTAGTTGCTCGGGGACGAGCAAGGTTTAAGTATAGGGGGTTGATGAATCTGCGATTCATCACTCTAAAAGTTGAAAATAGAGCTTTATTCCTGAGTAATTAGAGGCATATTTCTACTTATATTGCATAATTAGCATTCATGCATGTGTAAATAATATATGCATTTTAGCATTCATATTTACATAAAATAAGAAGCCAATTTCACTTGTAAATATTCACCTATATATTAGCTAAAATACCCTATTTGTATATATTTTATACTAACTCCAAATCCAATAAAACCAACTCTATTATGTATATATTACTAACACTAAGTAAAGAAAAATATCAAAAAAATACTAACTTGTAAAATTACCCGGTAAAACCCCAAACCCGGTTTGAAACCATGAACCTTAAAATGTGCATATCTCTCTCATACAGCCTCCTAATTAGGTCTACTCACTTTTAAAGTAATATAAATTTAAAACCTTCGAAAGACCAATTTCATTGAAATCGGAGCTCGTATGCAAAACTTGGGTTTTGGGCCCCTTTTGTATATTGTACTTATTGACCGTTTTACCCCTGTATGTTATCCTTTTATTTTCTTCAACCCCTGACTGTGCATGTGAATACACGACTTGATCCGTTCAAGAACTCTCGGTTTGAGAAATTCTAAAATTCTAAGCTGAACCAAGCTCTAGTCAAAAGGTATCCAATTTCCCTAATCATCAGACTCTCTTTATATACATATATAGTAGGGATACGACTTTAAGTGTTGACCACTTACAAGAGTAAAGTCACAATCTCACCCAGGGTTCTAGTACAAGAGACTCTCTTAAGGACCCAATCCTCAGCACTAGGGAATAAACCATTTCTTGCATCCAATCCACCGTCTCTTTAGTTGTCAGACTTGAAAGTGTAGATGGAAGCCAGTTGATGGAGGGCATAGGATTGTGTCATTTCTTCTCTCCCTCTCATTGGAACAAGGATCCTCTCGAGTGCCTTATTATTCAATGCATATTTTTGGTGTTGATCAGTGCATCCGTCATGAGAAGTTGGAGCCGTCTGCACTTGTTTTCCTGGGAGTACACCGGGGTGTGTCTTTTTTTTGAGTATCTATTATACCTTCTACACCCAGACTTGTAGCATTTACGATGCAGACCTTTTTTGGTGCAAGCCCGACTCTTGGTACTAATAGCGGTGGTCCAAGTGGATACTTTTGAAATGGTTGGGAGCGCTCGCCTTTGATGGAATCTCTTTTGATAATTGACTTTGTGGAGTGAGAGCTTTTCTTTGACATTTCATTGCTTTGTAGTATTTTTGGCTAGCTCCACTGCTTTTACCAACAGTTGGCACACACTGATCAACATTTTTTATTTTATCACACTTTGGCACATAGGTAAATATCAAGAGATAATACAAGAACCATGTTCTCATACTGGCTAAAGATGCTGACACTCAGGTTTCATGAAACCTTCATTGATTTTATCCCATCCTCGAGCATCATCAAATCAAGTCCAAACTCAAATCCCTCATCCCAGATCCTCAAGTGAAATTTCAACTCATCTCATCATAACTGCAGTCGTGTATGTGAGGTGTTGATCATATTCTTAAGGTAGAGACTAAGCATGCAATATAGCACACAAATCTTTCAAACTAGGGAAATGTGAATAACTAAGTCCAAGACCCTAACGACTAAGGCTGGTTAACTCAAAATCCCAAGTCCTCATAAACCAAGTGTTCTTGAACATCACTAGTCTTGTGTGAAAGTGAATTGTGTCAGGGATTAAAGCAACTTATTAGTTAGTGTTTTTTTGTGATTTTTTAGAGAGTTTTTTTTGAAAAGGAAAAGAATTTTTTTAAAGAAAAAGGTTTGCTTTTTTTTGAAAAAGATTGGTAGATGAGAAAGGACATTTTTTTTAAAAAAAGTTTTTTTAAGAAAATAAGGAAAGAGAACAAAAAACATTTTTTTGAAAAGTCTTTTTTATAAAACACATTTTGTTGAAAAGTTTTTTTAAGAGATTTTTCTTTTAAAAAGATTTTCTTCTTCTCTTTTTCTTCTTTTCTTTTTTTAAAAAGTTTTTTTTCAAAAAGTTTTTTTACCCACCAATAATTATTGTATAATATATACAAAAAATACGTGAAACTACGAGCTATGGGTAAAGTATATATGTAATATATACACGCCGACCTATACTTAGCATGTGTTATGTCCTCAGAGCACAAGAAGCAAGAAAAAGACATAGCTCGTGCTAAGCATAGGATGGCTAAAATAATAAATAGTATAGAAGTCGATCCGCCCCCCTATACTTAGGCTCTGGTCTGCCTAAGTATAGAAGAAGAGCAAAAATGGGGCGGACGAGGCAAGAGGAGAAATAGATGAGTATATACACATGGCGGGCATCGGCTCCCCCTATACTTAGGCTCTTGGTAAACCTAAGTATAAGACAAGAGTAAGTGTGAGAACCGATGTGATCTGGAGAATATACAAAGAATGGAGAATGTACAAGAAGAATGAATCTTCTAAGATGTTGAATCTTTATGTTGCATCTTCATGAAGAGTAATAAGATGTATTTGCTATGTGCTTGCTCTGCATGAAGTTGATGACCTCGACTTGGACTAACTGCTATTTTGAATCAACAAAATGCTTCAACAGTTGTCCATTTACCACATGAGACTGTGCACCATCTGTGAGATCAGCTATCTCTACACTTCCATTCTGGTGCACTTTCTTAACAACAAAGGGACCTGTCCATTTCGATTTGAGCTTCCCATGGAACATCTTTAACCTGGTATTAAACAACCATACCTTTTGTCCAGGGACTAAGTCTTTTCACCTAATGTGCTTATCATTCCATCTTTTTACTTTGTCCTTATAAATCAAACTGTTGTCATATGCTCTGTTTCGGATTTCCACGAGATCGTTCAAGTTCAAGTCTCGACAGAGCTTCCCTGGGTGACAACTCCAATTAATCTTCTTAATTGCCCATTCGGATTTATGAATCAATTCTGCGGGCAAATGGCATGGCTTGCCATAGATCATTCTAAATGGTGATGTACCCAATGGTGTCTTGTAGGTTGTCCTATAGGCCCACAGAACTTGGTCCAAAAGTTAAGACCAGTTCTTCCTATCGGGACAAACCAATTTCTATAAAATACTCTTCGCCTCTCTCTTCAAAACCTCTGCCATGCCATTGGACTATGGGTGGTAAGGACTAGTAACTCTATGCTCAAATCCATAGTCCTTAGCTAAAGATCTCATATCTCGGTTCACAAAATGGCTACCCCCATCAGATATCAAAACTTTTGGCACCCCGAACCTAGCAATAATATGGTATCTCACAAACTTACAGATAGTCTTGTTGTTGCGGTTCGGGTTGGGATAGCCTCCACCCACCTAGATAGATAGTCAATCGCCAACAATATGTACTCATGTCCTTGGCTGTTGGGATAGGGACCCATAAAATCTATGCCCCATGCATCAAAAACATCACAAATAATCATCAGTTACATGGGCATCTCATATCTCTGTCCAACTGTCCCTCTCATCCTTTGAAAAATCGGGCACGACCGGACAAAATCAATAGCATCTCTAAACAAGGTAGGCCAATACAATCCACATTGCAGTACTTTGTGAGTGGTTCTCAAACCCGAATGGTGTCCTCCAACCTCAAGTGAATGACAATATGTGAGGACACTCTGGTATTCCTCCTGAGGAATACACCTTCTCCAAACACAATCTGGTCCTTCGAAGAAAAGGAAAGGATCGTCCCAGTGGTATCTCCTCGAATCCGACTTCAATCGATCAATGTTGCTCCTAGTCCAACCATGGGGAACATGTTTGGAGACAAGATAGTTCACCATGTTGGCATACCATGGGAGTGAGTCAATAACACAAATTGACTCATCTAGGAAGGTCTCTCTAATCCACTCATAATCAGGAGAATCCTTAAGTTCAATCCGAGAAAGATGATCAGCCACAACATTCTTCACTCCAGGTTTATCTTTTATCTCCAAATGAAATTCCTGGAGGAGTAAAATCCACCTAAGAAGACGCACCTTCGTGTCCTTCTTTTCCATAAGTATCTAATGGTTGTGTGATCTGTATAGATTGTCACCTTAGAGCCCAAAATATATGATCTGAACTTCTCGAGGGCCCATACTACCACGAGCATTTCCTTTTCAGTCACTGTATATTTTTTCTGTGTAGGATCTAATACTTTGCTCGCATAGTGAATTGCAAATGGAATCCCCTCTCGCCATTGTCCTAACACAACTCCTATAGCGAAATCTGAAGCGTCAGTCATGATCTCAAAGGGGAGAGTCCAGTCAGGAGCTTGTAGGATAGGTGAGGCACAAATCTTCCTCTTCAAGAGCTCAAAGGCCGCCAGACACCTGTGATCTACAACAAACTCTGTGTCTTTCCGTAAGAGCTCAGTCAGTGGGCGGGCGATCTTTGAAAAATCCTGAATGAATCTCCTATAGAATCCAACATGCCCTAAGAATGACCGCACTGACTTCACGTTGGTAGGTGGATCGAGTTTCTTGATCACCGCTACCTTGGCAGGATCAACCTCCATTCCCCTTTTGGATATGACATTCCCCAACGCGATACCCTCCGTCACCATAAAGTTACTCTTCTCCCAGGAGAGTACGAGATTCACCTCTCTACACCTCGTGAGGACTCGGTCCAAGTGCGCTAAAATTGTATCAAAAGAATCACCATGGATCGATAAGTCATCCATGAACACTTCCAGGAAATCTCCCACCATCTCGGCAAATATGGCTATCATGCACCGCTTAAAAGTGCCCGGGGCATTGCAGAGCCCGAATGCATGCTCATGAAATCATAGGTGCCTAATGGACATGTGAATGTGGTCTTCTCTTGGTCCTCAGGGGCTATGGACACCTGGTTGTAGCCTGAGTACCCATCAAAAAAATAGAAGAACTCTTTCTCTGCAAGTCTCTCCAAGATGTGATCAATAAAAGGCAAGGGAAAGTGATCTTTCTTGGTCGCAGCATTCAGGCGCCTGTAGTCAACACAGACACGCCACGACGTAGGTACTCGTGTCGCGATCTCTACCCCCTCCTGTTGGTGACCATCTGAATTTCTGACTTCTTCGGAACAACATGAAGCGGGGCCACCCACTTGGAGTCATAAATAGGGTATATAAACCTTGCTTTGCACAATTTCTCAATCTCTTTCTTCACCACTTCCCGTATATTGGGGTTAAATCTCCTTAATGTCTCACATTATCCTTGGTAAAAATGTTGTGCGAGCAGAGAGCGGGGTTGATCCTCACGAGATCCGACACTGTCCAGCCTATTGCTTTGCGGTTCCTCTCTAAGACCTTTAACAACCTAGACTCATGTTCTAAAGTCAAGTCTAAGCTAATGATGACAGGATATCTCTCTTTGGGTCCCGTAAGAAAGTCATACTTGAGTGTAGGAGGTAGTGATTTCAGTTCTGGTAATGTGGTATCATCAAGCAAATCTGGCTGAACTGAATCTGAATCTGGTTCCATGTTGCATGACAGTGGGATAAGCTGAGTAGGTCTCGCCACCAACTAAGAAGTTAGGGGAGTCGAAATGCCAAAGGAATACGGTAATTCGGCCAAAGCCACGTCTGACCCATCATCTATGTCCCTTGATCATTCCTAAGAGGATGGAACTGACAGATCCAAATGGATCTCTATGTCATCATGGGGATAGGTAAATGCATCTCTCACAAGATCAGACAACACCAGTCAAACTGCATCATCCACTATGCCCTTTCCAGATGAAAGGGACTCACTCTGTCTTGAAGGAATCTGTCCCCAAATCCCAAATGTGCTAACCAAACTGCAATCTGCCTTTGAAGATTAGTACTCTATGCTACTCTCTAAATCGGGTCGCTGACACTTGGTTTGCTTCATCTCAAGGTTCACTTCTCCACCTGGAGAACGGAACTTCATCATTCGCGTACCATAATCGAAAGCTTCACCCACGGTCCTAAGGAAGGGTCACCCAAGAATGATCTGGGATTCTCTCCAATGATTGGGGGTCTCCATGTCCAAGACTGTGAAGTCAACCTGATAGTTCTGCCCCTCAATCAAGATAACAACATTCTTCACTTCTCCCTTAGGTCTCTTCACTGAACGATCAGCATATTGGAGTAAAGCTCTAGATTTGCGAAGTGGTCCCAACTCCAATTTCTGATATAAGGCTAAGGGAAGTAAGTTAATCGAGGAACCGTTATCTAAGAGTGTGCGTGAAAATGCAATGTCGTCAATATGACTCTCCACATAGTGAGCACCCATGTCTCTCTTTGTCTTTGGCAAAGTCTGATTCTTGAGACAATGGGTTGTTGCTACTGATAAGACATGTGTCCTTATATTTCGGTTATCTTTCTTCCTGCTAACCCTTATAGGTGTGCATCTCACCTTAAGGTATTTTTGGAATGCAGGATGATTAGCCATATATTCATCAAATACACCTTAATTGTGATATTTTCTTTACAAAATTGTGCCATATCAGGGTCATCTTTCTGAATCTTTTTGATGCGCTTTCCTATCGTAAGAACACGGGGGAAAGGGATTGAAGATAGGGAAACAAAGGATGAAGAGTATGAATCATAAACTGAAAGATCATTCTTTGCATTAACAGAAATAGAGTTCTTCATACAAGAATCTTTTTGATGCAACATGGAATTGAAATCAAATCTACCTACTATAGGTTCTGGAATAGAAGCTGGAGTGGTATCCGCCACAACCGGAGATGCAAGGTCCTCCGTAGACTCAAAAGAATATCCATGTTGACGATGCTGCATTCGTGCTCTCCTCTACCTCTAGGATCCCTGAGTAGGTATCCTCGAATGGTGTTGAAGGGGCTCCGACATATGATGCCACTCCTCCTCATCCTCTGAAGACTCCTCAGGTAGTGCTCCAGAGATGCCCCTGCTCGTATCCCTCACCTGGTCAGGTACGTCCACGGTCCTTCCGCTCCTGAGTGATATGTGGTTAGTCGCGTCACACAAAAAAATCTCATGTTCATATCTAGGAGATGTTGAATAGTATACCTGACCAAAATGTTTCTGAGAACTAGATCGGTTCAGGCTATTGCGGTTAGCCTGAACTTGGGCTGGGATAGAGGTAGAGGGTGCAGTCTGCTCATATCTCCATCTGGACAGGCGGTTGACATCCACCCGTAAGTCATGAATCATGTTCCTGTAGGAAAGTAGCTCGTCGAGTATCTGCTGCTGAATATCAGACGAAGAAGGAAGTGGATAAGATTGGGAAGAAGAACGGGAAGACTGGACTTGCTGGCCAGAGTACTGCCTCTGCTGCTGCTGCTGGGGTTGCGGGCCCTGCTGGCCCGTCTGGTAGTGGCCCTATCGGCCATACTGCTGGTACTGCTGCCTTTGCTATTCGGGTGGTTGGAATCCAGGGCTCTGCTGTGAAGGAGGTGGTGCGGAGGTGAATGCGGTGTTGTGAAAGGTCGGGGGATGTTGGTAGGTATGTCGCTCTCCCGAACTTCCTTGTCTGGTAGGGTCCTGAGTATACCATACTCCGTTCACCTCCCAAACCGGTGGAGGCTCCTCCTGAACTGTCTCTGCTAATGGAGGTGGCTGCTAGAAAGAATGGGTGTAGGATTGGTCCTGCTCCCACAGTTGGGGTTGCCCTGACACCAACTGCTCCTGAATATGCTGAACTCGGTATACGGGAGTAGAGGGTGCAGTCACGACAGGTATCTTTATCTTAGATACCCTATTCGTCAACTCCTCCATTTGTTTTACAATCTTGGAGACACTTCGGTCCAATGCATCAATTCTCCTGTCAATCCTCTCGACTACAGTAAGATTGTCAACAAGGAGTCCCATGCTAGGGATCACGTCCTGAGAGAGATCGACTACAACTGATTTTCCCCCTCCAGATAAGAGTGAACTGGGGGATGGAGTATAGGCCCTGCTGGCCATCTGTGAGCAGCTAGTTTCATCCATCTGCTCGAATACCCTCTAGACGTTACCCGCTACTCGTGATGTATAGCTGCCTCCGCAGGCAGCGCTCACTAAACCCTGCATCTCGGGGTTGAGACCAGTGAAAAATGATTGGACCAAGATGTTATCATCTAGTCTATGACAAGGACACTTCTGCAGGATGTCCTTGAATCTTTCCCAAGCATCACAAAAGGCTTCACGGGGTAATTGGGAAAAACTCGTTATACGCGTCCTCATCATGTTAGTTCTACTCAACGGGTAGAACTTCTACAGAAATAGGTCCTTGAACTGGGCATAAGTGGTGATGGTAATCCCAAGATTTTTTACCCAGTAGTCATCTTTGCCACCCAAGGCAAATGGAGGGCTTTGAGCGTAATATAATCCTGGCTAACATTTTGATATTTGAGGTTAGCGCAGATGAGCTCAAAGTCCCTTAGGAATGCATATGGCTCCTCAGAAGCATTCCCATCAAAATGTAACAGCTGGTTCAGAAAATGCGGCTTCAATTCAAAATCAACAGGTGGTTGGACCGGACTCAAGTAATTCCGAATCTGATATTGTTCGAGATTATATGTCGCATCCATAGGTGGTTCTACCACAACATTTAACTGTCCTAACTGAGCTCTCAGTAATGCGTGTTGTTGCTCAGATGCAGCTAATCTAGCAAGTATCATTCTCATTGGGTCTTCATGGTTCTCTTCTTCATCTTCTTTCTTCTTTGGAGGCATTTTTCTTGTGTCTTCTTTAGGTCCTGAATCAGCAAGGTGTTCTTGATTAAAAGAGGATTTATGAATCAAGGTATTCTCATTGAGGCAAAGTTCTTCCTCGGTGAGGTGGGAAGAGAGAATGGGAATGGTTTGAGAGTAACCATCCCGAGAGTGGGTGATCCTGGGCTCAAGAGGGTCACGAGTCCAGGTTGGTCCAAGTTGCGCATGGACCTGTGAAGACATACTTCTTGGAGGATTCAACGGGAGATTCACAAAGTCCGAATAAATATCCCCCCAATCAGTCATCTTCGATGTCAAAAGAACCGATTTAGAACACGATATTTCAATGAGGCACTAGTTCTACGGTGCACGTAAATGTGCGTAGTAAATCACACAATACAAACACAATCCAAACCCTTAGTTTCACCAACTCAACACGTGATGGCCGTAAGAGTTCGGCCGAATTATCTTGTCAATTTTAGTTGGTGAGAAAAACAATATTGGAAAGATTAACGAGTTGTTAGGTGCCCGTATTTTCCTACAGACTGACCCAGTTCTTATGACTAGTTTGGCCTACTTTCAGCCAGTATAGGAGTAAGTACAAGCCGAAGCCCGTTCCTTGAGGACTAAAGCGCCCTCTAAACCTCCCACTCTACTAAGGAAGTTCGGACCGTATAAATACGGCTACCCGTATTCATCACTGAAAAGTAGCTAATCTCCTGAAAATAAAGAAATAGTAGTAAGTAAGAAATCCAGATTTGGCTCTATCCTAGGGTCGTCTCTCTCTCACTTGCAAGTAAAACAAGTAGTGAGGGCTTTATGCACCCGAGAACATGGGTTCTTTTTATTCCATTTTTTTTAAATCGACCTGCTCAATTCAGTCCCTATTTTAGAGTTAGGTTATCACCTGAAATTTATATGATCACACAAGCACGTATACCATTCAGTCCCAATTTCCTTTTGACCCTAAGTTGTAGAACAAGAGGGGAATCGGAAATCAGAATGCAAACGAGACACTATGATGCATGCTCAGAAGAAGGTATACTTACAGTGAATCCCAACACTCTCCATGCATTATGCAAAACTGAATTTGTAAATATTACACTAAATGCATGTAGATCGAGAAAACCGCACCTAAATAGTATACTATTACCGGGGAAGAATTGATTTGATTTGGAGCTAAGTAGTACATGTTTATGTGTGTCTCATTATGAATCTTATAAGATAAGTGAATCTTCTAAGATATGTGTGGCCTAATTTACGATGGGCACAAACAAATTTGATGCTAAACTACCGTGTGCCTAATCCTTAAGTTCGCCACTCAAGTCGAGCCCCACCCTCACCGGAGAGTGAAACAGGTTTCGACACACCACAAATAATGTCCAATTCTTTTTTACACACACGAGCTCTCAAACAAGAGCCGCTATAAAGGATAAAGCTAAATAATTACAAAAATCTTTACAAAAATTCTCTCGAAATAAATAATTTCTCCTTGATCTTCAGCAGTCGATGCGCGTCGCGTCCGTCGACCTCCTATGCACTCCAAGTCCACCGGGCCCTCGCAAGGAAAATAAGATTAATATAAGAGAGATAAAAAATAAAATATGTACAAGAATATGAAGAGAAATAATTGGAAGAAAATGAACTAAATACAAGGCGGCTCAGGGGTTAGACTACCCGAGTAAGTGAAATCTAAATCCAAATTTTTAAATTTGTCCCTAAGCCATTTGCCTCCCCGACAACGACGCCATCAGACGTGATTCTATACAAAAATGATGAGGGGCAACGCCGGCCACGCGGGGAGGCATTAGCAGCGGCAGTGGCGCTTGGAGGATGGGGGGCGGCGGGCGGTGGCCTGCTTCTCCTTCTTTTTTTATTATTTTTTTATTTTTTTGTAAATTAAAAGACAAAAGAAAACTCTTTTTTGTTTTAAAATTTTTATATTTTTTTATTTTTTAACAGGAAATATGTACAAAAAAAGAAGGGGGAAATGGTAGTGAGAAGATGACATGAACTAAACAAATAGGGAAATGTGGATGGTTATATGGTGTGATAAAAAGTTGCAAAAATAACAAGATGATCAAATGAGAAGAAAAATTACCTACGATGGAGACGGTCACCTATGGTGTGCTCACGAGAGCACAGTCTTTGCTCGAATCCCGGCGAGCGATGAGCTCGAGCAGCGTGCGGATGCCGCTGCAATGTTGGCCAAAAAGCCAACGGATCTCACCGGAGAGAGGGCTGTCGTCGCTCGACTGCGGTTGGGTCGCTGTCACCGATTCAACTCTGGGAACTAGGCTCTCCTCACATAAAGATGGATCAAGTGCAAATTTAGGAGGATGGGATGTATATAAAGAGGACAAAATGAGAGGTTATTAAAATTGTGAGAGGTAATTTTATTTATGGAGTTGAATGGGAGGTTTAAAAAATGGTGGGGTTGAATGGAGGTTGGTGGTAGAATGAGTTCAATGGTGGATATTGTAGAGAATGTAGAATAAATAAATAAATAAAATGAAATAAAATAGGCTACTTTAAATACAACAAAATATATAAAGAAGGAAAAAATGGTGGAGAATTTACAGGGGAATACATACAACATGTACAATTTTTTTGTTTGCTTTTCTAATATGTATTTTTTGTCTTTTTAGAGAGATATTTATAATGGAAAAATACAATAAAATACTACAATCAAAATACAATACAAGCATGATTTTTTTATATTTTTAGTAATTAGTAAAGATAAAATAAAAAATGAAGAAAGAATGAATATATACAATGTACATCTAGGTCCCAAAACCCAACTTTTGCAAATGAGCTCCGATTTTAATGAAACCACTTCTGTTAGATAGACAATTTTCTAACTGGAACTTTAAAAGTGAGTTTGGTGAATTTGGAGTTCATACAGAGCTGGAATTTAGCTTGGAAGTTGGTCTTTACAGCTTTTTCCCTTTGGGATCTAGGAGCATTTATTTGAGGTAAAATTTATTTTGTATTTTATATTTTTATATATTGTTATGAACAAGTTGGAGAAAGAATTAGCCAAAAAGGAGTTGAAGTTTTGGGCCATTTACAGGTGAAAAACTCCTTTATTTTTGTGACTTTTTATTGTTAAATAATTTTGTACAATCTAATATACATTAATTAGGTGTTTTATTTCCAAGAGTCATTTTGTTAATTTATTGATTTTATGGACATTTTTATGGGATTTTACTCAGGGATTTTGCTAAGATCATGATATTGAGATGATGAATCGTGGATTCATCACGTGTACGGAATTTGATTTCTCCCAATATCTAATGAGTGAGCTCATGTCTTCTGTTTCTGTAAGTGAACTTGTATGATCCCTTTGAGAGATCGTATTACTCATAAGCCATTGCATGCACACTAGCATGCCGGTGTATAGACCGTGGTTTGGTCATCAACCTATTGGTATGCCAAATTTACATACTCAAACATATAGTAATACATCTGTCTCCGGTCAGAGGATGTATGTCAAGATCATGACAACATACAACATAGGACTTTGGTTATCTCGATCTCGTTAAGTCAACTCTTTAACCTAACTTATCTAACACCTCCGAATCTCTATTACAATGTAGAGGACCCACATCAAGATGTCAGTTAGATATTAGCCTTTATGAGAAAGGATTGTCATATCCTACTCATAATGGAGATCATTTCTTAACAATCATTTAATGGTGCTTGATGAGTCATCAATCTAAGTCTTTAAATATTCATCCAAGAACCAGCCTTTGTGAATCAATAATTGAATCAACAGTTGTATCATCATTAAGATGGCCATGGTAGATAACCCTAATTCTACTAAGGGACCTATTATGAAAATTAGTTATTCTTCATTTCTGATCAGGGAATGATATTTGCAATAACATTTATTGCATAATGGATCGTCGTGGGCTCGCATGTCCAATAATATCATCCACAAATAGATGGGATGTACAATTCTGACTTTAGAGCAATCTCTACAGCTTCTTGTGTCTCCTAGAGTCTTTTTCGAGCAAACTTTACATCTTCTCTAGCAAGTAGTTGAAGTGTTGTGGCGTAACCAAGAGTTTGAAGAAGCCACATGGGAACCTGAAGTAGATATGAGAGAAAAATACACCTATCTATTTGATTGATAACACTATGTATTGTGTATATCTTCATTATAAATGAAATGATGTTCATTCTCTTTATGGTTGTTATGGTTTCAATCCTCTTTATGTTTGTTATGCCTGCATTTCAAGTCTCAAGGAAGAGACTTCCTTTAAGATTGTTATAATTCTAAAGCCTTAAACTTGTTTGTCTCTCAGGTCCTATAGCATAAGATCTGGCTCGTCAAGAGGAAACCAAGGGAATTAAGTATAGAGGCTGGTGAATCAAGTGAATCAATAATTGAATTGTGATACAATTATTGATTGTGATACAATTATTGATTGTGATACAATTATTGATTGTGATACAATTATGGTCATACTTAAGGTATTGATTCAATTATTTGTTGTGACACAACTGTTGATTCAATTATTGATTCAAAATTAAGATGAGTCATCCATCTAGGTCTTTAAATATTCATCCAAGCACTAGCCTCTTTGAACCAATAATTGAATCAACAGTTGTATCATCATTAAGTGTGAATCTGACTTCATTTTGAATTGTTATGATTTTCAGAAGAAAGAGAAGAATGGAGGCTTAAGATGTCTTTAACTCATAACGATCGTCACTAAGACTAATAAAACATGATTAAAGAAACGAACCATGAATTGAAATCCACTAATGACCATTAGCAAACACTAATCAATAATTAGCAAAGTTGAGCGTCGCAAAAGATAAATCATGATTAGTGAAAGTTAATCACAATTATCATTAATTAAGCATCATTAGTGAATCTAGAATCTTATGGATAAGCTTTGGCCAAAACGCTAACTGTGGTTAAGGTCTAGACATGGTTTCGTTACTATAGCTAGTGGTTTAATGAAGACCACAAATAGCTCCCCCACCCATTCATTCTCTAAGATTTCCACTACCACCACTAGGGCTAGGGTTGAGAGGTCGAAAGGAGGGTTGAGAGGTCCACGGAGCACTACCGAAGCACAATTGGGAGAACGAGGAGGAAGAAGGCACGGTCCTCTACAAGTTGGTTTTGTAAGAATGCTCAACCTTGAACTAGGGTTTCCTATTCATCTTCTTTTTCCAGCTTAGTTTCAATTCATCTTCCTTTTCGATTTACTTTCTGTTATGGTTCGAGGAGAAGTCTGTGTAATACCCTACTTAGATATGGGCGTCTATGTACGTCAGTGAACCCTATGATTCATTACACCTTCATTCATCTAAGATGTGTGGTGTCTATCGATTCTCCATCGCTTATAGTTTTATTAAATTATTTTTATTTTTCTTTTTACATTTTTTTGAGGGAGAAATTTGTATAACACCCTACTTAAGTGCAGGTGGCTATGCACGTTAGTGAACCCTGTGATTTATCACACCTTCACTGATCTAAGACGTGTGGTGTCTGTCGATTCTCCATCGCTTGTACTTCTGTTCTTTCAGTTTCATTGTTGCTTTCTCGATGATTTTATAGAGGAAACTTTTTTTGTTTTTCTTTTGTAAAATGTCCAAATATAAGGGGAAACTCTTCTAAAATTTTCTTAGAAATATGTCTCAGTATAAGGGGAAACTCTACTAAAATTTTCCTAGAAAAATGTCCAGATATAAGTGGAAACTTTACCAAAATTTTCCTAGAAATATGTCCCAGTATAAGAGGAAACTCTGTCCAAATTTTCCAGGAAATATAAGCCCATCAAAGGGGAAGCTCTATCGAAATTTTAAGGGCAAATCATGTTATTCATATTATTCATGTTCTCTATGTACTCTTCCTGTTCTTAGTGTTATTCATTTATTCTTCTCATTCTTGGCACGTCTTAGCACTTTTGATAAGAAATGAAATTCGATCATTTTAGGAGCCATAAATCATCCTTTCTGAAAATGAATCATGATAAAGCACTGCATACACAAAAGAGAGCTTGATCAGGTAACAAAATCCTTCCTTTTGTTCGTGGGTTTTCATATGAGATCGTTGAGATTTCTGATTTTATGCTCCTCTCTACGTAGAACTTTAATTTGGCTATATTTTTGGAAAAATATGAAAAGCTTACTTTGTGATTCCCACTAAAAAAGGTCTAAGAGTCATATGGATGTATTGGCTTGGAAAGTTAAGACTTGGAAGTTAAAATGAGCACACATATGAGTATATAAATATATGAATTAATATATGTGCAAGTCTATACTTAATATTGATGGATATGCAAAATGAAGGCATAGCAGAGGAATTACATCATGGGATTTGATGTGTATTGGTTGATATCATGAAAAGGATCGTGTGTTACGTTAAGAATGACTATGAGTAGAACTATAGGTTGGGCATGCAACCTATAGGTTTGTTGGAAGGAACCCATACTGGTGTTGCCCTAGCTAGATGGTACACAGTTTTCTTTTATGATAAGTACGCACGGAATGAATGATTTTCAGCGCATGGTATTGGGTGCCAATATAATCGGGCTGAACAACGGAAAATGTGGCCATGCCTTGCGGAGGTAGGGGTGGTTTAATAGTGGATGGGTTATGATAACATGTATTTAAATCCACTAGGTAATGTGATTAAAGGTTAGCCTGAGGTTTTAAGAAATTGAATCCTCGAGGATGGTGTGCTTCTTTGTTTCTAGGGTGTGGGTTTTAACCTTGGATAATAAAAGAAAAAGAAAATTGTCAGGGTAGTATTGGAGGATTGGTTGAGGCGACATGCAGTGAATTAAGCTCGCCAGATCAACACAATATCCAATCCTGAAGTGTGCACAGCTTCGGAGTCCATGAATGGTGGTGTTCCCTAGACTAATCCATGATGTGGAATAGAAGGAATATGACTTAAACTAATGAGAAGCATTGAATTATTTTGTGACAACAAGTTTTACAAAATTACACCATTTGTTATTTTTCCCTTCTTTGTTACTTAGCATTCGCTAATTGTCATCCTATAATTTATGAAAAATCCAATAGGTTTCAGTGAGCGATTGCAAGGACTTTAGCCATCCAGCCAGCCACAGTAGCTTTACTTTGAAAGGTAGTTAGTATTTTTGTGTATTTCCTTCCAGGTGATGTACATGTAAATGGTTTTAGTGGGATAATGTATCATGTAAACTTTATTTGGTGAATGGAAAAGTGTTGAAAAACTTCCTTCTACCTATTTAATTTGCAGTATGTTTCTTAATGTTTATTGTGATTGTTGAATAAATTATTGTTAAGTAATCAGATCAAGATATGGGAGGAACAAATGGCCTGAAATTGAGGTCGTGACACTTCCGATTCAGCAATGAACCTGCATGATCCCTTCAAGAGATAGCATTACTCATATGCCCTTGCATGCACACCAATGCGCCAGTGTATAAATCTTGGTTAGGTCATCAACCTATTGGTCCGCCAAATGTACATACTCAGACATATAGTAACACATTTATCTCTGGTCAGAGGATGTGTTCCTATATCGTGACAGCATACGACATCAGTCCTTGGTTATCTCGATCTCGTTAAGTCAACTCTTTAACCTAAATTATGTAACACCTTAGTATCTTTATTCCTATGTAGAGGACCTGCGTCAACAGGTCAGTTATATATCATCCTTTGGAGGAAGGAATATCATCTTCTTCTTAGTTTAGAGATACTCTCTTCATAATCATTTGGCAGTGATTAATGAGTCTTCAATCTAACTCTTTAGGTATTCATCTAAGCACGTACCTCTATGATTCAACAATTGAATCAATAGATGTATGATCATTAAGATGGCCATGGTACATAACCCTAATTGTACTAAGGGACATATTAGTCAAATTAGTTATTCTTCATTTCATATCAGAGAATGATATTTGCAATAACATTTATTGCATAATGGCTCGCCATGGGCTCGCATGTCCAATAACACCCATTTGTCCCATTAGCAGCCCATATCCATAAAGACAGTTCGGGAGGAGCCTCCTCTAGTTTGGGAGGTTAATGGAGTATGGTATACTATGGGCCCTGCAAGGTAAGGAAGTACGGGGGATTGAAAGACTTACCAACGTTCCCCAACATTTCATAACATCGCATTCACCTCCACACCACCTCCTTTACAGTATAGTCCCGGATATCAACCACCCCAGCAGCAGAGGCAGCACTACCAGATGTATGACCGATAGGGACAGTACTAGGCAAGTCAGTAGGGCTCGTAGAGTCCGCAGATGTCCTAGCACCAGCAGTCGCAGAGGCAGTACCCCGACCACCAGGGCCAAACTTCTCATTCTTCTTCTCATCTTTTTCCACTTCCTTCTTCATCTATTCCCATGGACTCACAATTTCATAAGATACTCGATGCCCTTTGTTCCTGTCAGAACCAAATTAATGATTTATGGGTGGTTGTCAACTTCTTGTTCAGATGGAGAGACGAGCAGTACGTACCTTCTATCTAGATCCTAACCCAAATTCAGGCTAACCCTAATAGCCTGAAATATTCTAGTTCTCAACAACATCTTGGTCAGCTATACTATTCAGCATCTCTTAGAACTGAACACAAGATTCTTTTGTGAGATGAGGCTAATATATGTCAATTAGAAGCAGAAGGACCGTAACTACCTGACTGAGAGAGGGACACGAGGAGGGGTGTATCTGGAGCTCTATTTGAGGAGTATTCATAGGACGATGAGAGGAAACACATTCAGAGGCCCCTATCAGCAACATCTGAGGATCCATTCTCAAAGAGCCGAGAAGAGGAGGAGAGAACAAATGCAACATTAGCAACATGAAGATATTTCAGATTCTATGGAGGACCGTACACCTTTGGATATGGAGGATACCACTGCAGCTTCTTTTCCACAACCTTTAGTAGATAATTTTAGTATTGATCCAATGTTGCACCAAAAAGATTCATGTATGAAGGACTATATTTCAGTTAATTCCAAGAAAGATCTTTCAGTTCATTATTTAGATTCTTCATCTTCTATTTCCCTTCCTCCCATCCCTTTCCCCTGTGCTCTTACTGAAGGAGAGCACGGTAGAAAGATTCAGAAGGATGATCGCGACACGACATTATTTTGCAAGGAGAATATCACAGTCAGAGTGACATTTGATGAGTATGTCGCTAACCATCCAGCATTCGAGAAATACCTTAAGGTGTGATGCATACCTACTACGGTTAGCAGGAAGAAACTGAACCAATATGTGAAGACTCATGTCTTATTAGTTGCCACAACCTATTATCTAAAGAATCAGTAATTACCAAGGAAGAAAAGAGACATGGGAGCTCACTACGTGGAGAGTTGTATCGATGATGTTGTGTTTGCACATACTCTCCTGGATAATGGTTCCTCAATCAACTTACTCCCCTTAGCATTATATAAAAAATTGGAGTTAGGACTATATCGCAAATCCAGAGCTTTACTCCAATTCGCTAATCGTTCAATAAAAAGACCTACGGGAAATGTGAAGAACTTTGTTATCTCGAAAGAGGGGTAGGATTATAAGGTTGACTTCCCAGTCATAGACATGGAGGCCTCCAATCATTGGAGAGAATCTCATATTATTCTCAGGCGGGCCTTCCTTAGGAGTGCAGGCGCAACTTTCAATTATGGTATGGACTTGATGAGGATCCATTCTCTGAAAGGAGAGGTGAACCTTAAGATGAAGAAGAAGAAATAACTATGACTTGATTCTGAGTGTAGTACCAAGTACTCATCTTCAAAGGCAGATTGTGAAATGATCAACATCGTTGAAATTTAGAGATAGGTTCCTTCAAGAAAAAACGGACCCTTTCATCTGGAAAGGACATAGTGCATGATGCAGTTTGCTAGGTGTTGCATGATCTTGTGAGAGATGTATCCACCTATTCCATGATAACATACATATCCATCGGGATCTGTTCATTCCATCTCCCTCGGAATAATCAAGGGACACACATGATTAGTCGGACGCGACATTGGCTGAATCACAATGTTTCTTTGGTGAGCTTACTCTTGATATTTTTGAGTTGGTAGGGAGTACTACACAACTTATCCCACCTCCATGCAGCACACAGCCAGATTCATATTCGGTTCAGCCCGATCTGCTTAATGACACCACATTACCAGAACTGAAGTCACTCCCTCCTACATTGAAGTATGCATTTCTTGTGGGACCCAAAGAGAGATATCATGTTATCATTAGCTAAGACTTAACTTTAGAACAGAATTCTAGGTTGTTAGAGGTCTTAGAGAGGAACCATAAATCAATAGGCTGGATAGTTTCGGATCTCGCGGGGATCAACCTCGCTCTCTTCTAGTACCACATTTTCAATGAGGATAATGTGAGACCTTCCCGTAAGTTCCGGAGGAGACTTAACACCAATATACGGGAAGTAATGAAGAACGAGCTTGAGAAATGGAGCAAAGTAGGGTTTACATACCCTATTTCTAACTCCAAGTGGGTGGCTGTTGTCGCAAAATTCTTAAGGGGATCGAATATTAATGCGAAGGCTCTGTTTGGTTGCAAGGTTGGGCAGGGTTGGGTTGGCCCAACCCGGGGTACCCCTCCTTCCTAACATCCCAATCCTCCTCACAGTTTACTATTCACAGGGGTACCCCAACCCAACCCAACCCTGTCCAACCCTACAACCAAACGAACCCTAAATGTTGTCGTTGCTATCAGCAAAAATCTCGTAACAAACAAACATTTTTTTTCATTTTTTCTACTTATTTACCTGTATAGAGGACATGATCGAACTCAAGGAGGCCACAATTCCCGAGGTTTATTCAATTAATCAACAAAAAAAATCAATTAAAAGAAAAAGGAAATGATAAAGGCAAAATAACATGGGTTTTTGTGGAATTTTTCTATTTTTAATTTTTTTTATTTTTTTCTATGTTTTTAATTTTCTTATTTTCAAATCTTTAGTAATTTTAATTTTACAATTTTTTTTAATTTTCAAATAAAGAGCAATATGCACAAAAGAAGAACTACACACACCAAACTCTTTTTGTATTTTTGTAATTATATTAAAAATGCTCAGAAAAATTCAGAGAAAATATTTTTGTGTTTTAAAGATTTTAAATGTTTTTGGAAATTTTTGTGGAATTTTCAGATGTTTTTGAATTTTTCTAAAAGCCAAACAATGACAAAAATTAGAAACAGTGCACAGTCTTGAGTAATTTGCAACTTCAAAATATTTTAAGCGCCCAAAACTCTTGGAATTTATTTTTATGATATAGTAGGTACAAATATCTACAAACAAAGACTGAAATCACTATTTTTGGATTTTTGTATAATTATTTATGATTTTTATAGGATATTTAGTATTTTTCAATTGTTTTGAGTTTTATAAATAGTTAATGCACAAAATTTGGAAAGAAATTAAATGACAATAAAATAAAACTACTCTAATTTTTTTGGAATTTTGGGAGCAATATTCATATTTTTAAGAATTTTTGAATTTGAGAATGATAAAAACATGTTTTTTTATTTTTAAATAATAATAAATAATGACAAAATGCAATGAAAATTTTTTGCTAAAAATATGAACACATTAGAAGTATAGCATGATTTTTGGGAGATTTATTGACTAAAGATAACATTTAATTCTATGAAGCAAACATGTAGTTTAAAGTATGGATAAGTAGGACTGAAATGTAAATAATTTATGTTCTGGAATAAAACATTAACAGATAACTAAGTGAAGGGGTGAAAATGTAAATTACCCACGTACACATGCGTCACATGTGAAGCTCTGGCTGGAGCTAATATGGAGGGGATCTTTTTGCAATTATCAGAATGCCTGGGGGTCATCAATGAAATTTTCCCAAAAAATTATTCAACCCTAGTTTTCTCTTGTTTTCTTCGTTCATAAGCCAAAGAGGAGGGAGAGAGTCAATGCCCCTCAGTCGACACACGGTTGAGGGCGGAAGATGCACGACTAGTCAGGAGAAGGTGCGTGTGTGGTGGCGTTGATGGCAGAGGGAGCGGCGGCGAAAGGCGTGGTGGTGAAGGCGGTGATGGAACCGGAGGTCGATGCTGTGGCACTACGGAGGAGCGGTCGCTCGCGGCGGCCTGTAGGTGGCAGAGAGGAGCTTCTTCGAGGTACTGCGATGGTGCGGCGAGGGAGGTGTCTCCCAAGAGCTTGCACGGTCATGGTCACGGGCTTCGGCGATGACGGAGGTGGGCGGTAGTGGCTATGTCGGTGGAGGCAATGATGCTAGGCAAGCAACGGGCACGCCAGCGGCTAGAGCGAGTGTGCCTGCTGCTGATTATTTTTTTTATTTTTTTAATTTTTTTAAAATTTTATTTGTAAAGTAAAAATAAAAGTATAAAAAAATTTCATTTATTTTTTAGTTGTTAACAAAAGTATAAAGAAAACTTTTTTATTGATTTTTTGTATTAATTTTTATTTTTTAAATTTTTCTATTTTTTATATCCTACAAAACAAATGTTAGAAGAAATCATATATAATTAAATTTTTTATTTATAAAAAAATCAGAAGGTGAATGAGGATCTGGCAAAACGTGAGGAATTGAATCCAGTTCTTCGACCACCGTGCGTTGTCGGAGTTGATAGATCGTGGAAGATAGAGGATGAATGCGAAGAGATCAAGAAAATGAGATGAATGTGAAATCGATGGCTAATCAAATCGTGATGGTTCTACGATCTAGAAAAAATAATTGACAACGAAATAAAAATGTGAGAGATAAAATTACGATTACTCTACGATAAAAATTAGAAAAAGAATGATGTGGATCTCACCTTAGGAGAGGAAAAGACCTTGATCACCTCAACGAAGGTCGACATGCCGTCACCGGAAGGCTCTAAGGCTAGGCACCCCTTTGCGACAAGAAGGCTCTCGAAGATCGGGCTCCTCTCACCAAATATTGATCAAGTTGGAATGAGGGAGGAGGAGCTATATAAATAGAAAAGATAATGGAGATGAAATTTGAATTTTTGACTTTTTGAAAAAAGAGATAAGAGAGATGAAAATTGAAATGAGATCATGATAAAACGAGATAAAACTATTTACAAAATTAACATCTTTTAAAATTTTAGTCATTTTATTTATTTGAATAAAAATATTATTATTTTTTTATTTATGGTCGTTAATTAAGAATAGCAACTATATACATATATGACATTATATACATGGGTAAATGAGCAAATTAGCTTTTTTTTAAAAATATTTTTTTTATTTTAAATAATTAGTATAAATATTTACAAATATATACAAATACAATATGTACAAAATACATGAGAAAATTGCACAAACAACCCCAGAAAACCAACTTTTTACTCGTAACTCAAAAAATTATGAAAATACAGCCATTTTAAAGATAATTTAATTTAGAATCCAATGGAAGTGAGATTGGTTCAATTTTAAGTTCATATGGAGCTAGAATTGGTCTGTCAATTAGTTCCTAGTGGTTTTCTCCAAGTGTGGTTGCTTTTACTCTCTACATGATTTAATTGTGCAATTATCTTTATTAATTAGAACACATTTTTATTTACAACTTTGGTTTTGAAAGTTATTTGATTTGAGGTAAATTAATGTACAAATAAAGTATTGTCGTATACAAATATACACATCTCACTACTTTTTGGATTTTCTAATTGAGGACCCTATATCCCCCTACTTTATTCCTGGTCAATCAGGTTAAGTCTTGACCTTCTCTCGGGGTTCAAGTCAGCCTATATCTATTACATATATACAGTCTTCCTTTTTTATTTTCTTTTTTATTTTTCCTTTATTTTTATCTATTTATTTTAGGTCTAAATATTAAACAAATATGCAATATTTGCACGCAGATGCAAGTTAGTAAGAATATCGAGATATTGTTATATACGAGTGTTTTATAAGGAATTTGAAGCTAAAATAAATGAATAAAGATGACGAATCGTAGATTTATAATCTCCCTATGCTTTACCTTTGCTAGTCCCTTAGCAAACACTTATTTGAAAGAATAAGTGAAGAAAAAGAAAAAGAATGGGAAAATAAAGAAAGTGGGACAATATTGAGTATTAAACTTATCCATAAAATTGTAGTTTGGAGCTTTGTCAGACCTTTGGATTATTAGTGTGTCAGAACCTTCGTGGGAGATGGATTTAAAACCTAACAACCTCTAACTTCCATATGACTCCTATTCAGGTTACCTCAATAGTCAGGTCAGAATAAGTATACATACACTAATTCTTTTGACTATGAATCTCTACTTGTACGGTGTAAGTGAGGTATAGACCCCCATCTCATAAGTAGCAAAGAAACAGCCTCCCTCAACAAGGTAACTCTAGTTCCCAAGTCTTGCAACTCTTTCCTCGAGGAGCGGATATATTCCCTTCTAAGTTCAAGTACAACCAACTCAAGAGGAGGGGATGAATAAAATAATGGACGGTAACCAGTGTCGCTATATATCCTTGTATGCATGACCAGTGTAGCAAAGTCATTCGTTGCAACCTCACAAAAATTTGTCTTTCACGCTATTATTGTATTATTTTTTTATCCTTGTATATACACTCCGGCAGGCATTTTACTTTTCAATCAAGCCTTTCCACTTTTGGAGATTCTGCATTTTTCTATACTTTTTTAAAGCATATACAAGGTGCAGCATGTACATAAGGAGTTTTTCCTCTTGAGCTAGTAGACTATCCCTCTTTTGTAGCATTATTGCAACCCCACAACATCCTGTCTTTAGACCTCAATATCGCTAGACTAGGTTGAGACGCACTTCCTTCCCTGGAGGAAGATGATAGGTTCCGCCTAGATGTACTACCCATGCATGCTACCCCAGGCCAAAAGATTATGCCTCCTCACTGCCTCATCCATGAAGAGCTACGTGTAGATTGCTTGTCCAAGATAAACGATGATCTGAAAGAATCGTGCGTGTGTTATTAAATGTTCTATTTGGACTAATCAAGATTACATGTGAACATAGTCTTAAGGAATCAAAGAATTAAGTCACTAGAACATGAAAAGTCTTAACTCCATATCTTATAAGGTTCCTCTGATATTAAGTGGATTAAGGCCCAATTAAGTTCCATTCTTCAATTTTATTACATACATAGTTTGAATGTCAATACTATCCTAAAAGATGCACATGAAAATGCAAGAAAATATGTACAATGCAAACAAAGCATTTTTTGAAAAAATGATGCCCATGTGAAAAGAACATTTAAAAAAACAATTTTCTAATTTTCAACTTTTTATGGATTTTTTTAAAGAGAATGTAGATGTAAAAGAAAGGGTTTTTTTCTTAATTATGCATGTTTTTATAGATTTTTGGATTTGTAGTTTTTTTTCAAAAAGGAAAAAAGGTTAGTAAAATATATACAAGTATATACAAGATTTTTTGTTTTCTTTTTTTTATTTTTCTTTTTTTTTGTTTTTATTTTTTATTTTTTGTTTTGGTTTTGTTTTTTTGGTTTTTGTTTTGTTTTTTTGGTTGGTTTTTTTACCCATGTGGATTTTACAAAATTATATACATATACCCCCCAAATAAATATATTTAAAAGTACGAGTTATGTCTAACATATATATACAATATATACGACACCCCCTATACTTAGCTCGAACTATGTCCTCATAGTGATCAAAGAGCGAAAAAGGAAGACATACCTCACGCTAAGTATAGAAAAGTGAAAAGACTCCTATAATACAATGACTCAAGGAAAAGATAAAAAGAAGAGAAGTTGGTCACCCCCCCCCCCCCCCCGATACTTAGTATCAAGTAATCCAAAGTATAGTAGAGTGTACAAAGGGGTAAAACCAATGAAGAGAATGTACATATTCAAAAATAAAAAGATACCATATGACCAACATCACCCCCTATACTTAGGGTAGAGTATCCCTAAGTGTAGGCAACAACAAAAGTGATGAACAGGACGAATATGAACAACACAAATCCTTCACCCACCCATACTTAGGATAAAGCACATCCTAAGTATAGCATATATACACATAGAAAAGGGGTGAATGATAAAATGGAAGAAGAAAGAGTGAAACGAAAGGATATAAAAGAGGAGTGGATGATCATGTATCAGACGTGGAAGAATGAATCAAAAGGTCGTCTTCTGATATCACCGATATCGAATCAACAATGGATAGGAATGTATCATGATCTAGATATGTCTTTAGCAATTGTCCATTCACAACAAATGGATGTGTGTCAGATGACAACCCAGATATGACAATACTCCCATTGTCACGCACAACTCTAAAATGAACGGTCCTGATCACTTGCTTTTTTATGTTCCCGGAAACAACTTCAACTTAGCATCAAATAACCAAACTTTCTGATCAGGGAAAAAAGTCTTTCTTTGAATGTGTTTATCATACCAGCGCTTGACTTCCTCCTTATACATAAGTGGGTTATCATATGTAAAGTCTCAGAATAACAGTAATTTGTTTAAATCCAACTTCATGTTCTTTCCTGCCTTCACATAATCTAAATTGCATACATGGAGTGCCCATAAAGATTTATGAATTAATTCCACTGGCAGGTGGGAAGGCTTTCCATACACCAATCTCTAGGGAGACATACCCAAAGGAGACTTGTATGCCATCCGATAAGCCCATAGAACTGAATCAAGCATCTGGGACCAGTTCTTCATATCTAGACATACAAGTTTTTGCAATATCGTCTTGATCTCCCTATTTGAAATTTCTGCCAAGCCATTAGTATGAGGGTGGTAAGGAGACACAACTTTGTGCTCAATGGTGTACTCCTTCACAAGATTCTTTACTTCTATATTAATGAAATGGATTCCCCCATATGAAATCAGTATTTTGGGAATATTGTACCGCGTAATAATATGGTCCTTGAGAAAGGAACACACTATATGACTATCTGCGACTCAGGTCGGGATAGCCTCCACCCATCGACTAACATAATCCACGGCGAGCAGGATGTACTGAATCCCTGATGGGGGTGGGTTGGTTTTTGGCTACCTGCTCCTTGCATCTAAAAATGTTGGGGTTGTCTTCGACCTGTGCTATAATCAGTGTCTTGATGGTAGTCAGGTCAACGATCCGCTGAGTCAGTTCACTCATGTTCTTCATAAACAATGCAAGTTGGTCAAGTGCTGGATTGACTGAAGGGGCCTCAAGTTGCTCATTGGCTGGCAGTGGCTGAGACTGATAGTGCAGAGGTTGTTGGTAACCATACTTATTCTGTTAATGAGGAGGAGGGGGAAAGGATATTGTCCATAACATGATGTATGTTGCTGGTTTGGTTGAGGAAAGTACATAGACTGCTGTTGTGGTTGGCCTTATCTCCAATTTTGGAACTGTGGTGGAGACTGAAAGTGAGGATGGAATTGTTGGTGCTGGTATTGTTGTTGACTGCCTCCCCGAAGCTGGTGGGCGGGTCTCTGATCCTGTTGTGAACCCAATTGGTCTTGCCCTGGCGGATGGGACTGGTTTCACTCACGGTTGAACCAGATACCATTCACCTCCTGATCGACAGGTGAAGGTGGAAGATGGTCCACTGTAGATGGTCCTCTGCTACTCTACTGGGTGGAAGAAGTATGCTCCCGAGTAGAGGTGTCGCCTGCTGCATTTGTACTGTAGACTGCACTGATCGTACTCACAAGAAGCTTCATATGCTTTATTATCTCATCCAGTTTATCCAGATTCTTCGTCCTCTACTCGATCACATAAAGCTTCTCAAACTCCTTGATCGTTTCTCAATAATGTCTACTTTGGATAGATGATTCCCAATAATGGTCAGATCAGAACAGTCCACCCTATCCACTTCATGTGATGTCATCATGTTTACATCCTTGTGGGGTATTGCAAGAGCGGTGACGAGGTGCTTCTGAAAAACACGTGAAGAATAAAGAGTTGCTGAACTCGCCGCCATCTCCTCAAAAATTTGATACAGGACATCCTCATCCTTGTTGAAGTGGCTCCCCCCACAAGCGGCATCTATCAGCTTTTGATTCTCAATGCTTAAATACCCAAAGAAATTTTGAACAAGGCTGGTCTTTGGAATATCATGATGGGGGCATTTCTCATCAGATCTTTTAATCTTTCCCATGCCTCGTGAATAGGATCTTGAAGCATATGGGAGAAATTAGCAATCAATGATCGCATTTGGTTGAGGCATCCAAGTGGATAATTCTTGTTTAAAAATGCGGACCTCAAATCTTCCTAAATAATGACAACATTCCTCAAGTGATTTAACCAGTATAAAGCTTTGCCCATCAGATTGAAAGGAAAGGCGTTCATTTGCACTACCTCTAATGAAACATTTGGGTAGTGTACTGTTCCATAAATGTGATCAAATTGTTGGAGGTGTATATAAGGTTCTTCATGAATGTATCCATGGAATATAGGCAGAAGAGGTAAAATAGCAGGCTTGAGCTCAAAATTCCCATGAGCTGCAGGGATTTGAATCCAAGAATTTGTCTGTCCTGCCCCTGGATTGTAAGCATCCTTTAATGTAGGCTTAGCCCAGGTTCAATGTGAGGTTCATCTCCCCCATTCCCATCTCCAGGGTTTCTGTTGTACCCCTCTCTCCTGTCTTCTCTTTCTTGTCTCATTTCGAGAATCATATCTGTCAGTGTGACCAGAAAATTATCATGCTCTGTTAACTGTGATTGAATTGATTGAATGGAGGCAAACATGGTACTGTTGATCTCGCTCTGCTCCAACATGGTTCCCTTTCCCTTTGGTGGCATTAAGTGCCCGGCATCTGACATTGAAAATGTATAGGCCACTCCAATTAGTACGCAAAATTGATGGAGTCTCAGATATTAATTTGAGATTGAAGCCAATCTCAAATATTGGATTCATGGATATTGTGGAAATTGAAGTGGGGAAATAGGAATATTCGTGAAGTGAGTTTTCTCGAATAGAAGGTAAATGGTCCGGAGCATAGAATGAGTTCGCGAAGTCCGAACGAAAAATACTCCAGTCCGACATCTTCGAAATCAATAGGCTGGATGCGAGAGCACGAAGGTCAATGCAAGAGAGAAAGTGAATGAAGGCGCAAACTGCGCAGAAGGATCTTTAGCACTAACAAGCAAACAAAATACAAACCCCAGTTCACCAACTCAACTCAATGTGAAGACTGTGAAGGTTCGGTCAATTATCTTGTCAATTTCAGAGTTTAGTGATAATACAATATATCAGAGCGTTAAAGCGAGCTGTTAGGAACCCAATTCTCTCAGGAGACTGGCCTAATCCCAAAGTTAGATCTTTCCCATCCAGTATGAGTTGTTTCCGTTTACCGGCTACCCAATCAATTCCATCTATTAAGGACGTCGCGGGCCACTCTACCGAGTACCAGAGAGATCCTCACTGGAGAACGACTAACCCAAGATAGTAGTATGAAAAAAGTTCGGGCGTGGTTCGATCCTAGTGTGCGGATCGCTCTCTCGCTACATATAAACCAAGCAATGAGGGGGTTACTCTCCCCAAAACGATGATTTTTCCGTGTGTTTGTTTTATGGTCGAGTTTTTTTAGCAGTCCCATATATTAGGTAGTTGTCACTTGGTTAAAATATTTTCAAAGAATCACCTATCGAGTTTCCAATTTCCTTTTTAACTTATGTGAGTTAAAACAAGGAAGGAGATCGGAAATGCCTATGTGCGATTAAAAATATGATGCATGCAGGGGTTAGAGATGCGTACCTTGTCGCTAGAACTCTACATGCAAGTGATCCGTACATAATTGAAATAAACAATACCATATGATTCAAGTAAACCATCCTAGATGATAGCTTCTATTAACGGGCAAGAACTTGTTAATTTGACTAAGTCCAAATTACGCTCTACTCTATAGGTACAGAAATTCTTGTTTAGGGTGTTTGGACCTAATTAATTACCTGACTCAAGCAAATTAATTAAAGCAATCAAGAGGTAGCTCACGAAATACGTGGGAAACAAATCAAAATAAAGTCGATGAAAAGAAAACTGGTGAGGTCCCCCAAGTGGACCAGCACTTGGCGAAACAGACCCTGCAACAAATGAATGTCTATTTACAAGAGTTCAAATGCTAGAAAAATCTCTCTCTTTCTTTCTCTCTCTCTTTTCATCTCCTATAATTCTTCTTCTCCTCTTCTCACGTTATCCTACGTCTAGGTGAAGAATCAAGCCGCCTCCACATCGCTTGGGTGCTTCGGCTCTCCTAAGATCGCGTCCTTCGCTCCACGGGCCCTCACATTAAAAAGAAAAGAGAATGTGTAAGAAATACAATTATCAACTATGAGAAAAATTATAACAAATGTAGTGAATATTCACGATTAATTTATGTGGCAAGATTACTTCCAACCAAGAATAGCATGTCAAAAGAGAAACCTAACTATCCTCGTTGTGCCTCCCCGGCAATGGTGCCATTTTGTTGTCACAAAACTCTTTAGGGGATTGAAAATTAATGATAAATATTGTCATTCCTATCCCCAAAAATCCCGTGACAAACAAACAAAATTTTTTATTTTTTCAACTTATTTACTTGTATAGCGGACATGATCAAACTCAGGGAGGCTACAATTCCCAAGGGTTATTCAATTAATCTAAAAAAATCAACTAAAAGAAAAACGAAATCTTAAAGGCAAACTATCCTGGGTTTTCTTGGAATATTTCTTTTTTAAATTTTTTTATTTTTTTATTTCTATTTTTTAATTTTCTGATTTTCAAATCTTTAGTTATTCTAATTTTGCATTCTTGTTTATTTTCAGATAAAGAGCTATATGCACAAAAGAAGAACTATACACCCCCAAACTCTTTTTGTTTTTTTTAATTATATCAAAAATGCTCAAAAAAATTCAAAGAAATTATGTTTTAAAGATTTTGAGATATTTTTGAAAATTTTTGTGGAATTTTTTTAGATGTTTTTGTATTTTTCTAAAATTCAAATAATGACAAAAATTAGAAACAGTGCGCAACTGGAGTAATTTGCAACTTAAAAATATTTTAAGTGACCAAAACTCCTGGCAATTATCTTTATGTTAAAATGGAGACAAATATCAACAAAGAAAGAGTAAAATCAATATTCTTGGATTTTTTGTATAATTATTTTTATGATTTTTATAAGATTTTTAGTATTTTCCAATTTTTTGGGTTTATAAATTGTTAATGCACAAAATTTTCACATAAATTAAATGATAATGAAATAAACTACTGTATTTTTTTGGAATTTTGGTAGCAATATTCAATTTTTTATGAAATTTTGAATTTCATAAAGATAAAAATGACATGTTTTTTATTTTTAAATAATATTAAATGATGACAAAATGCAATGAAAAATTTATGCTAATAAGATGAACACATTAGAAGCATAGCATGATTTTTGGGAGATTTATTGACCAAAGATATCACTCAATTCAATGAAGCAAACATGCAGTTTAAAAGTCTAGATAACTAGGACTAAAAAGTAATAATTTATGTTCTAGAATAAAACATTAACAGATAATAAAGTGGAGGGTGAAAATGCAAATTACCCTTATACACGTGCGCCACCCGTGATGCTCTGGCTGGAGTTAATCTGGAGGGGATCTTTTTGCAATTATTAGAATGCCTAAGGGCCTTCAATGATTTTTTTTCCAAAAAATATTCAACCCTAGTTCACTCTTGTTTTCTTCATTCACAAGCCAAAGAGGAGGGAGAGGTGATGAATACCCATTCATCACTCTTTATTCTTTTATTTTAGCTACAAAACCCATGCAAAACACATGTATATTCCTGTAAATAACAATAATTATCAAAAAACATGCATTGTGTAAATATGCATTTTTAGAATGTTTTTGTGCATAAATAAAAGAATAAATAAATAAAAGAAAAAGAAGGAGATATTTAGAATAAATATTGAGCGACCTAATCCCAAGGGGGGCTCAGCATGGGCCTGGCCGCATAAAAACCCAAGTAGAGAGAGATAAGGAAGCTTCACATTTGTACATATATACATGTATATAAATAAAAATATTTTCCTCTAAATAAAACAAAAATATATTTTGTAAATATGTATATATTTGTAAATATTAAATTAAAATAAAAATGAGAAAAACAAAACAAAAATGAAAATAAATAAAAATTCCTTCTCCATTGTCTATATACACAATGTACATAAAACTACCTACCTATTTATTTTCCCTTATAAACAAATAAATAAAAATACAATAAAATTTGTACATATTCTATATTACATAATGTAAATAAATAAAATAAAAATAAAAAAACAAAAAAAATAAAAAGAAATAAAATAAAAATAAAAATCAACATTGTATATATACCACGTACATAGATGTATATATCTATTTATTTACCCCTTGTAAATAGTTAATAAAAATAAAATAAAAATACCAAATTATTCCAAATTTTATTCTATAAATAAATAAACTATAAATTGGAATAAATTGTATAAAAATAAATAATTAAAAATCAAAAATAAAAAATGTATATTGTATATACTTACATATAATAATACTATTTTGCAAATACCTTATCTTATTATTGCAAATACCTTATCTTTTTCATTTTTAACTTTTTCGAAATTCGGACATTTACTATTTATTATTTAATTTCCAAATATTTAATAAGTGGCGCGCTCTGATTGGTCCACGGGGGATGTTGACCCCCGATCAACTCCTCCCTGGACCTATGCCCCGCGGATCCTGCGTCCGACCCGATATTCGCCCAGATTATCCAGACACGATCCGACCATTAAATCGTTAAACCCCGGGCTCCGATCCTTTCTCCTGCATCCGAGATCTACGCCGACACATCCGCATGGGGATCCGCGCTTCACGGAACCCTGCCCGATCCTCTCTTCTCGGACCTACGGCTGTATATAACCCCAGCTCCGCTGCACAATTCCGATCATCTTTGGCATCTCCCCTTCCACCCAGGACCTCCACCTGATTCCTCTGAGTGACAGCTGAGCACTGGTGTGTTGTAGAGAGGCGGAGGAGCACCGCGTCACTGATCCGGAAGTGTTTTGCCGCCGTGCGCCGCCCAGAGTTGCGCCTGAGCCTTGGGCCATCGACGACCCTCGTGGCAACGACCCGAGCTCCAGGAGCTCATCCCCAGTCAAACTCGTACATCAGGTAGCTTCGATTCTTTCTATATTTCTCTAATTTTCGATTTCGCCCAAATCCATGCATCGCCGTCTTCCATCGATTCCGGTCACCCCGTCGATCCATTTTATCGATCGACTCGACCATCATCTTCGTCGTACTCCTCCGCACGTTCTCCACCCATCCATCCAACCCAGTTCGCCTCGGAACTGAGAGTCGATCTCCCTCGCCGTCGCATCGCCGGAGATCATCCGCCTCGACGAACCGGCCACCCATTTTGCCTCTAATTGGGTCGAGGCACTTTGCCTTCGACCCAGCAAGCTCCTTGTGTTGTTTCCAGGTCAGAAGAGGCCCATCTGAGGATCTCAGCTTCTAGGCACAGGAGCTCATCTCTGTCGTCGTCGCCCGGGCCCCTTGGAGCTCCTTGGCGTCATCGGAGGAGTCTATCATCTGCGGGAGGCCGTGACGATCCTGTTCCACCCATTTGTTGCCCCCGAGGAGGACCAGCGCAGCAGTGGTGCTCCGACGAAGCTTGTCGGAGCCGTGTTCTTCCAAAATCCTCCAGAACCGTCCGTTCAGCCCCGACTCGCCAGATCTCATCTAGACCGCTAGTTCCAGGCGAAAAAGAGGCCCTTATCTGCCACCGTCCGATCAATACATGCTCGCTTCTCCGCCATCCATCCAGCGAAGGGTTAGCCATCGATCCTCTGCCGTGAGATAGCACACGTGGTTGACCCTCCGCCCTCGGATTATAAGGGGTAAATATCACTTAGGCCCCCTCTTGTTTTACTTTTATTGTTTAGTCCTGTAATTAGTTTCAGTAGTTGTTTTTATTTTGTAAAAATGCACTGAAGACCTGGTTGTTTATTTTATTTGCATTTACATCCCAATGAATGTTAAACACGTGCATCGTCACGTGGTTTTTGTGGAAATTGCATGATATGGGCTTGTAGATTCTGCTTGTTGTGGAATGAAATATAGTTTTTGATATTTGCACTTATGCCCCTGTGAATGCTTTTTTTGATGTGTCGAATATTCTGGGTAAATTGCAATTAGTCCCCTTGGATTTTAGCACCTATTACTAATAAGCCTTAGAAACTTATTTTTCTTGCACATTGGTCCCTCTGTGCCCAGACCACGTGCCGCGCGCGTGGGGACCTGGAAATTTTGCACGAGGACCCCCCCCAATTTCTGTATTTATTCCTTTTTAGCCCCAGGACTTTATTTTTATTACAAACAGGTCCATGTACACTATGGGCTCTTGTTTGATTTAAATAAAATATCAATTTTGAACCAATTTGCTTGAAAATTTGATACATGGCTCCTGCCACTGTGTAGAATCTTCACCAATTTTTGGGAACATTTTTTAGCCCTTTTAGTATTTTGAAAAATTCAAAACCCCTTGTTTTTCTGTCTGTTCAGATTATAAAATACCAAAAAAATATTAAAAACTCTTTCAAAAATTCTAAAAAAATAGGAGTGGTTAATTTTGTGTGTTTGAATTGCTATGCATTTTTGGCTATTTTTGGATATATAAAAAACCTAAAAATTAAAAAACACCTTAAAACTCATAAAAATTCTAAAAATCATAGAAAATTCCAAAAATAATGAACTCTTTTCCTGAATTTTCTTCATTACTTCTATTCACATAAAAAATACCTCCAGGCTCTTTAGGGACCATTTTATATTTTAAATTGGTCCTCCAAACCTGACTGGACAGTGTTGTGTTTTTGCTGCCTTCTTTCATTTTTAGAAAATTCCATAAAAATTATAAAATTCTCAAAAATTCACAAAAAAACAGTAAAAAATCCATAAAACCTAAAAATATTTTTGTTGGAATTTTTGGACCATTTTTTAGCATTTAAATAATTGGTTGAATGTGATTGTTTTTACCTTTTTATTAGTTTCCTTCATAATTAAAAATTCAAAAAAATATTAAAAAAATATTAAAAACCACCAAAAAATTTTGTTTTTGCTTTCTATTCATTGTTGACTACTTCGTAGGCCGCAAGGCTAATTCGTGCTCCCTGAGTCCGACCATGGGTGCTATACCAGGCTAATCTCATAGCCAGGGCCACTATTTGATTTTCGTGTTTGATTTCTCTGTTTGGTGGTCTGCTTCTCTTTTTCTTGATTGACTTATTGATTTCCCGAGTGATTGAGGTTGCAACGACCCGAGTTATTTTTATTCCTTAATCGCTTGTTGATTTTTCTGGTCATCAGAATGGCGCCGTTGCCGGGTAGCACGGCTTAGTAGTCACATTTGATTTTTTCGTGACTTTCTTTTTCGCGGTTTTCTGTATAGATTTTTGTATATATTTTTCTGACCTGTTTATACATTTATCTGGTCTGATCACTCTCTGTTTGTTTTCATGCGAGGGTCCGAGGATCGTGGCAGCTTTCTTCGGAAGCCAAAGCAACCGCGGGAGTCGGAGGCGGCTCTCTTCTCTACAGGGCCGCAGGAGGATGCGAGAACCAAGCAGAAGTGCGGGAGCTATGGAATAGCCACGAGCATAGTTAGATTAGCCGTAGATTAGATTAGATTTATTTCCAGTCAGATTATTTGAGTTGTAATAATACAAGGACCGTACTTTCAGAGACTTAGACTTTCAGGGTTTGTTTCGCCGAGCACCGGTGTGCTTGGGGGACCCCATCGATTTTTCGTGGTTTTTACATGGCTTTTCCGACCATTTATTTACTGCTTGTTTTATTTACACGGTTTTCAACCTTAGCTTAGCATTTTATCTGATTACGACGTAATTAATTAGGATCCAAACTCCTTAATATCTGCCTGTTCCCATAGACCGAATAATTGGACCTAAATAATTAAATCACAAGAAAAAGCCGTTTATTAGAGCTCTGGTCCACGTGCCTTGAGGAGTCACATACAGCGCGTGCAGGATCCGTTGTAGCGGACACCGAGTGGCTCCCAAGATAGGACTCCAGACCTAGGCTCGAGTACACGGCTGTTGTTCTTCACGTGTAGAAATTGCTCTGCTAGGGACGGTTTTACCACGTGCATCATATAGGAAGTTTATATTTTGTCTTTACATTATGCACGGATCACCCTGATTGTAGGCTGCTGGAGTCAGGTATGCATTTCTTGCTCTGCATGCATCATTGATTTTCGCGCATCGGCTTTTTCGTCTTCTCCACCGTGTTTTGGATTAAAATAACCAAGAGAACCGAAAAATTCGTTAGGCGATTGTCTGATATTGAAAAATACATAAGAAGAAAAACTATAAAATTGGGACTGCTAACTCAACTTGACCCTAAAAGATGCTCACCATAAAAATTTATCTTGGGGAGACCAACCCCCTTATTGTCTGGTTTGCTTGAGCGAGAAAGTGACCCGCACACTAGGATAGAGCCACATCTGAGCCCCGATCAGACTACCAGCCTTTTATACGGGACAGTCTGTTCGGCGGATTGGATTCCCAACAGGTCACGTAACCGCTCTGCTATCATGACTTGATCACCTAATAAAAACCAACACGATAATTGACCGAACTCTTATGGTCTTCAGCTCGTGATGAGTAGGTGAATATGGGGTTTGCTTGTTGATCATATTTGTTACCAGATCCCATCCGCCTGACTCGCCAGATCACGATGATGGGCAGGAGGTCTCTTAGGAAGCCTCTGGCTGCACCGCTTTTTAGCACTCCAGCCCCATCTAGGTCGGTTCGTGAGAGCTTAGACCCGCTCTCCGAACCCGAGTTCGACTCCGCCCTGTTCCCCCTCGACCACCCTTCTACCATTTCCGAGATGCCAGTGCCAGATGAGAGACCACAGTCAGATGATTTATCGGCACCTGAGATTGGGTCTTTTGCCTTTGCAGAGACCATCGCCGGCAGCAATGATGACCGCACCGGAGGTCCCCGAGGAGAGCAGACATTTATCCTGGACCAGGGTGCGATCAACTCCACCCTGATCACCTCCCTTGACTCAGTTCAGCAGCAGTTGAGGGATCAGGGAGAATTCATGATTGAGATGAGGAGAGAGATGGAGCAGATGAGAGCCGATCGCGAGCAACGTGAGGACAGACTCGGTGGTGCGGCAGCAGCCACAGCCGCAGAAGCAGCAGAGCCTCCGAGACCGATGTGGGAGTTGTACAACCCCGGATCGACTTTGAAGTATCGTTGGGTGGTACTTCCAGCTACCGTGGGGGACTTCAACTTCCCCCCGAACACCTTGCAGCTTCTCCCCCGGTTCCATGGGCTGGCTACTGAGGAGCTCCATCTCCACCTTCAGGAGTTTCTGATGATCTGCAGCACAGTCCACGCCAGACAAGTGGATGAGGACACCATCCGCATGATTGCCTTCCCCTTCTCACTGGTTGATAGAGCAGCCACCTGGCTGAAGCACTTGGGGAAGTGTGTATATACCTGGGAGCTTCTCCGCACCGAGTACTTGAACAAGTACTATCCACTCGGGCGGACGAACGCAGTGAGGACCCTGATCAGCAACTTCTCCATGGTCCCCAATGAGCAGTTTCACGAGGCTTGGGAGAGGTTCCGTGAGTTGATAAACAGATGCCCGTACCACGACATCTCGAAACCGTACCTTGTTCAGAGCTTCTTTTGTGGGTTGACACCAGAGCTGTAGGGCCTGGTGAACGCTTCTTGTGGCGGGTCCTACTTCGCCAAGGATCATGATTAGGTCTGGGCCATCAACGAGGAGATGTCCGAGAACTACACAGTGATGTCACAGACCCGACTCTACACACAGAGACGCCACCAACCACAGTCCGTGCAGTACCAGAGGATAGCACGGGTCGACGTCGGTCCTTCTACTTCGTCGGCGGCAGCAGCAGAGGCCGAGTCCACAACCGCCGACATGGGCATCATCAGCGAGAAGCTGGACCGGATGGAGATCATAGAGAATAAGTAGTGCCAGGGTATCACGCAGATGGAGCAGATGGCACAGACTCTTAGTGACCTGAAGACACATCTCATGTGTCTCCAGGAGGCACATACGGCTTCCATGCCCCGTCTTCAGGCACGAGGCGATCCGAGTAGCACCAGTAGCTCGTCCCAGCGCTCCAGCCACCAGCAACCTAGATAGGTTCACCTTGTACAGGCGGAGCCGTACCAGCAGCCGCAGCCTTACTACCAGGCACCACCATCCCCAGACACTCAGATGATGGTTTACCAGCCGGATCAGCCTCTGGCAGTACTCCCGCCCCTCTCTTACGAGCCTGAGCCGTTGATGGACGTCAACGGGATTTGGCACGACCGACCCCAGCCCGGTATCCAACGAGACCATCCCGGATTCCATTGATCGGGCAGAGGTGCCAGCTCCTAGCAGTAGCCTTCAGGTCAGGGTGTCCATTACGGCTATCAGAGAGATCACCAGTAGCAGCCGCCCCCAGTACACCAGCAGCAGCAGCACTGGTCTTTACAGTATGGTCCTCGTCCCTATCAGCAGGAACAGTCTTGGAGGCGAGATCAGCCTCAGCAGCAGCAGTATCATCCCCAGTCATACCCCTCTCACCAGCAGCACCAGACAAAACAGCAACCTCACTACCAGAGAGGCTACCCGTCAGGTTCTCATGGGCCATCCTTGTTAGACTTGTGAGCTCTGGGCGAACCATTCTTACAATAAATGTTATTGTAATATTTAAGTTTATCAATAAAAGATATTGATGTTTCACTCCCTTTCTGAAATTATATAAATGAATGCACTATAAGGTCCCTCTGTACAATTAGGGTTATGTACCATGGCCAGCTTGATGATCATATAGCTGTTGTTTCATTAAATGAATCATAGAGGCCGGTGTTTGTATGAATATCTAAGGAGTTACATGGAGGACTCATCAAACACCGTCAAATGATTGTCAAGTGGAGATCTCCAGCCTGAGTAGGAGATGGCAATCCTTTCTCACATAGGCTGATATCTGACCGACCTCTTGATGCAGGTCCTCTGCATGGGAATAGTGATTCGGAGGAGTCAGATTAGTTAGGTCAATGGTTTGACCTAACGAGATCGAGATAACTTAAGTCCTATGTTGAATGCTGTCACAGCATAGGCATGCATCCTCTGACCGGAGACAGATATATTGCTATATATCTAAGTATGTACATTTGGCAGACCAATAGGTTGATGACCTAACCATGGTCTATACACCGGCGAGCTGGTGTGCATATAAGGGTATATGAGCAATATGATCTCTCAAAGGGATCATACAGGTTCACTTGTGAACCGGAAGACATGAGCTCACTCATGAGGTATTGGGACCGATCAAATTCCATGCATGGTCTTCGTGCTTTGGAAGCATGACATGAATTTGAAGGTATGATATATGCTTTGGGAAAGCATATGATCGATACCAAATCCCAATGACCAAGATTGAGAAACTTAATGATTAAACCCTGAAGAAGACAGTATAAAATGATCTTGATCTTCGGGTTGATCATGGGTCTTCCAGTATGCAAGTTGTACAGGTATTGGGAATACTTGAAGGGTGATGTGATCATAAACGATTGTATATCCATGACGCTTCCATTCCGAGGGAGTGATGAAACAGGTCTGGATTTTAGTGACTCCTTTCAGTAGAGAAGCAATCCGATCTTAGTCCAAGTGTTGGACATTGATCTGAATGGGATTCAGATTCAATGAGAAGATTGGATTTGCGGCCTTGATTTAATCAAGCATCTGTGAGAGGTCCGTAAGATCTGGATTTGAGATGAGATCTCAACATCCAAGTCACTATACGTGGAATAATACAATCGCCCTATCCTTGTCTCCAAGTATCTGCGGAGAAAGCACATTATTCTTGAAAGGGTTCAAGAGTAATTCTTTTGATAAAATATCCAAGCAAGGACTTGATGATTAAATGTGATTTAATTATCAAGCTTAAATATGAATATGATTCATATTGATTATCTAAGATAATTAAATAAGATTTGATTATCAAGGATTAAGAGAATGTGGATAGCACTATCCATGATATATGTATGTTATAAATATGATTTATAATATACATATATATAAGAGAGAGAATTTATGTAAATAGCATTTGTTAATTAATAATGTGAATTGGATTCACATTTGTTAATTAATTGGAAATGCAATTTACTAACTAGTTTGGGTTGTGAATATGATTCACATAATATTCAATGGCAAGATTGAAATATTCACAAAATTAATTTGGAATTAATTTTGGCGAATAATTATTGTAATTAATTGAGGAATAATATAATAAATAAAATGGAGAAAAACCACCCTCATGGGTGGCGTCACCCATGAAGAGTTCATGGGTGACGCCCCCCCCCCTTTTTAGGGGTTGGTTAACTCCACCTCATTTGTTATATTATCTCTTGATTAATTGTTGTTATTGAACAACAAATCCTAGCCATTGATTTATCATGGACCAAGCATATCCCTTGGATCCATGAGTCCCATGGATTGAGATCCATTGGATCCTAAACTAGTATATAAGGAGGGCTAGGGTAGCCTCTCCATGGTACATAATCAAGAGTTGTGAAAGACAACTTCTCTCTCTCTCTCTCTGAATCTCGTGTGGTCTCTCTCTTTGTATCCAAGTGGACGTCCACTTTGATCATTGAAGAAGAGAGGATCTTGCTTCGCCTTCGACGCTTGGATCTTCATCAAGGATTGCGGGAAGGACGCGACTCATCATCGTGCCCGCAAGTGCATTCTCCGTGGGTCGGACTCAAGATAGGAGGATCTCTACTTTGAGATCTCGCGATCACAACCACGCTTCAAGAGGTATTCCTTGTACTTTGTGGTTTGATGAAACGATCCGAGAAGTGTTCTCGTGATCATGTGGTTTCATCGTTTTGTTAAAAATTTTAATTTCCGCTGCATCTAGCATCTAGTACGACTAGTTGCTCCGATCGTATTCGATATGATCAACACGCTTCCGTGATGCGCTTGAGGATTCTCAATATCCTTCAAGTGGTATCAGAGCCATAGGTCGAATAAGGTTTTGGATGTGATCCATGAATCTTAGACGATTTGGTTCTTGAAAGGGTTGCGAAATTTTTACTGCATTTCAATTTTCGCACCTCTGTCTAATTGATTTTTCCGTACTGTTTAAAATGTTTAAACACTAAATTTTCAATTGGATTTTGTTCCCCATTAAACAAGGAAACCATAGGACTTGAGTTTACTAAATTTGGACTTTATTTGCTCAAGATATGGCTTTTTGAATATGACTATATCCACTGTTGCGGGAACTGCGGATTTGAACGTAATTAATGAGATGATTACGGTTTTAATTCGCCTTGAAATGCGTGAATTATCACTTGGGTTCTTTAATAAATCAAATAGGCAATCTTTGAAAACTGAGTTTGCATTTTTTGGATTTATATTGATCAAGATAAGTTAATTTTAGTGATTGGGGGTCACTGCTGGAAATTAACAATTTTGATCTTGAACCTTGTGATATGTCATTCAATAATCTTGATGAAAATTAATTGTTAATTTTCTGGAATAATTAGTGATAAATATTTGTGAAATATTTAAAGAAATAATTATTTCATTGAATGACACTTGCCTAAACCACAATGATAAGATATTAGATCTTGATCATTGCTTCATCAACAAACATTGCTTTCATGAAAACCATAGTTTATCCTACAATAGTTGTAGGACAACTTTTACATGAAAAACCCTTTCTTTTGCTTGAATAGGATTGGGGATTTGTCTAGCAAATCTCCTTATAATCAAAAATGTTTTGATTTGTACTATATGGTATAACTTTCGGTTGAAAAACTGATGAACATCTCAAAATACATGATGGTCTATCTGGTATTATCCTTTCCCGAGGCGGATGTGGTGCCTAGTCGGAGAGCATTGGGGTCGCGGGTTGCAACGTATGTGGTCCGTCCCACTCTCGTCGGTACTGGCCATGACAGCGGGTAGGGATTGTATAATACCGGAGACAGACAATATGTATTTTTCTAATTATTAAAATTCGAATAATACGTATTTTGAGATTATACCTACTATTCAAGTAAAAGACATGTTTGTTGATGATTGGATTAATTATTAAATTAATATGATTAAATTAATCATATCCAATAAACACTCTATTTTGAATAGATGTGTTTTTCCCTTGGAAGAATTAATTATGTGAATATGATTCACGATAATTAATTATAAAATTTGAATATGAGGTGGAGGATCACATAAGTGACATCCATGGTCTCCCGTCAAGGCGAAGGGTTTCCGTCGCCAGGGATTGTATGTAGGAGACGCCTGTCCGAAGTGACAGCTCCTGTATGCAAGCGCATCTGGATCGGTCTCTTTGCTTCTCGAAAGAGTAAGGTCGTATGCGTAGTGACCCCAATATCGAGTCCTCATATTATTGGGGCGATATTGGATTGCACATAGCGAGTTCTAATCCTGTTGACGGTTGGTTCAATTAACAACGGGTCAACATCATCTTAGGGGTGGTGGGCCCGGGTGTTAAAGACCGAATTGGGAATGCAAGTTGGACTTGCAAAGGCGGAATGAGTTCCCGCTTCTTTTTATCGGAGTCGCAAGTTCTCATATTATTGGGATGTGACAAAGATGGGAAAGGAGATCCCAGATCTTGCTTGAGATATAGCGGTAAGTATATCTCTTACTTTGAAAGACAATTAGGGAATAATCTTTCAAAGTCGACATGGCAGGACAAATTTGATTTAAAATGCCTTAATCAAATTATTCTTAAAATGAATATATATTTAATCTATATATTTTAATATAGTGCATTCTTAATTTCAGAAAATGAAGTCCATGAACCCACTTAGCAGGCTTCTAGAGGTCAACCAGTTGACCGGACCAAATTATTCGGATTGGATCCGAAATTTGGATCTTGTTCTCTGTGCAGAGCGCATCTCCTACGTGCTTAGCAAGGACAAGATAGCAGACCCTCTGACTGATGAAGATAAATCATATAATGAAAAATATGATGAAGATAATAATCTGGCAAGATGTTACATCCTTGGGTCATTGTCCAATGTGCTTCAGAAGCAACATGTGGAAATGTACCATTGCCAGGAAATTATGCTGAGTCTGAAAGAAATGTTCGGTGACATAAACCGCACACAGCGTTATAATGTGATGAAAGAGCTTATTCGCTGCAAGATGCAGGAAGGGACCTCTGTCAGAGAACATGTGCTCAAAATGTTTGGGTACCTCTCTGAGCTGGAAACCCTGGGAGCCTACTTGGATTCTGAAATGCAAGCTGATTTCATTCTCCTGTCGCTCCCTAAGTCTTTCAACAACTTTGTTGTGTCTTACCACATGAACAAAGGTGATTTCACAAACGCTGGGCTGTTGGCTGCTTTGAAGTCTGCAGAAGACGTCTTGAAGAAGGACGGCCCCTCTGCTAGTGCAATGGTTGCACAGGCGACAGGAAAGCGCGGGCGGAAGCAAGGTTCTCAGAAGGGCCCAGCCTCGAAGAGAAAGAAGAAGAATCAAGGAGTTGGTTCATCTTCTAGTGCTTCCACACTGATGACATCGAAGAAGACCGATGTCTGTCACCACTGCAAGAAGTCGGGGCATTGGCGGCGTAACTGCCCAGATTACCTGAAGTCTACAGACAAAGGTAAAGCCCCAGCAGGTATGAAATCTACTTTCATCATTGAAACTAGCTTTCTCGTTGGACGAGAAGGAAGTTGGGTTATAGATTCTGGTGCTTCTGTTCATGTATGCAATTCGTTGCATTTGTTTCAGGAAACTAGGAATCTGGAGCATGGGGAGATAGTTATCCAGATGGGATCTGATGCAAGTGTTGCAGCGGTCGCCATCGGGACGTGCAGACTATTGTTATCTAGTGGTCGAGTCCTAGTACTTAAAGAGTGTCTTTATGTACCTGAAGTCAGAAGGAATTTAATATCTGTATCTAAGTTACTTAGAAATGGATATTCCTTCATTTTCTGTAATAAATTAATCATAAACCGTTATGATAAATATATTGCGGATGGTATTTTGACTTCTGGTGGACTCTATGAATTGTGCATTGATGAATGTGTCATGAATGTTACTACCACTGATAATAAAAACCCCAAGAGATCCAGGGAGGATGGAAATCATTCAAACATGATTTGGCATCACAGGCTTGGTCATTTATCTGTTGATAGGATCAATAGATTGATAAAGGATGGACCTTTAGATTTTCTACAGGTTCAATCTTTACCTACCTGCGAACACTGCATTCGAGGTAAAATGACCAGAACACCTTTCCGTAACAAGGTTACGAGATGCGAGGGTATTCTCGACCTAATACATACTGATGTATGTGGTCCCTTCAATACCGCGACTAGAAATGGATATCGATATTATTTGACGTTTATCGATGACCATTCGCGATATGGGTTTATCTTCCTGCTTCGTCATAAATCTGAAACCTTTGAAAAGTTCAAAGAGTTTAAGGCATTGGTTGAGAACCAAGCCGACAGGAAGATTAAACGGATTTGGTCTGACCGAGGTGGTGAGTACCTCTCAGATGAATTCAAGGAATACCTTAAAGAGAGTGGAATTGTCTCCAATCTCACTCCTCCTGGAACTCCCCAACTTAATGGTGTTGCTGAAAGACGCAACAGGACCATCATGGACATGGTCCGTTCAATGATGAGTAAAGCACATTTACCTCTTAGTTTCTGGGGATATGCAGTAGAGACTGCAATATATATCCTAAACAAGATTCCTAGCAAGTCTATACCAAAGACTCCTCACGAACTCTGGTATGGAACCAAACCTAGTGTTAAACACTTGAGGGTTTGGGGATGCTTGGTCCATGCGAAGAACGTGGACGCAAGTAAGCTAGAATCTCGCACTCGTGAGTGCTACTTCATTGGGTATGTTAAAGATGGTATTGGATACCAACTTTATGACCCTGAGACCCAAAAGGTTTTTGTCTCTAGGGATGTGAAATTTCTGGAGGATGATTTCCTTAAAGGTCAAGACAAGAATGAAGTAGAGGAGCTCATTGAATCCCCTGAGGATTCTGAGATTCCTGAACCAGAAACTGAAGAGATAAATGAAGATGAAACACCCATACCTCTTCGAAGGAGTTCGAGGGTGGTTGCACCACCTGAAAGGTATGGATTCCATGTGTCAGGTGAGACTGACAATGATCCTTCTTCATATGATGAAGCACTTGCGGATCATGTCATGGATAGATGGATGCTAGCAATGAAGTCAGAGATTGACTCCATGCATAAGAATGGTGTATGGACCCTAGAGGATCCACCTAGAGGGGTAAAACCCATTGGGTGTAAATGGATCTTCAAGAGAAAGAGGGGACCTGATGGGAAAGTAGAGACTTTCAAGGCACGGCTCGTAGCCAAGGGCTACACACAGAGAGAAGGCATCGACTACGATGAGACATTCTCTCCTGTGGCCATGCTTAAGTCCATCAGGACACTGCTAGCTATAGCTGCATATCTTGACTACGACATCTGGTAGATGGACATCAAGACGGCTTTCCTCAATGGATACCTCGAGGAGGATATATATATGGAGCAGCCCCAGGGCTTCATAGCTGAGGACGGTAAAGTATGCAAGCTGAAGAAATCCATCTATGGGCTCAAACAAGCTTCTCGTAGTTAGAACATCAGATTTGACGAAACCATAAAGAGTTATGATTTTGTGCAAAACCCTGATGAACCTTGTGTGTACAAGAAGCTTAGTGGGAGCGCCATTGTGTTCATCGTGCTTTATGTAGATGATATCCTTATCATTGGGAATGATACAGGAATGATGACCAGTGTGAAGATTTGGCTATCCCATACCTTCGAGATGAAAGATCTTGGAGAAGCCTCTTACATCTTAGGCATGAAGTTGTTCAGAAACCGAGAAAAGAGAATATTGGGATTATCACAACATGGATACATCAAGAAGATTCTTGAACGATTCCGTATGGATAGTTCGAAGAAAGGATTCCTCCCCTTAGGACATGGTATCCATCTGTCCAAAGGGATGGCTCCTCAAAGTGTTGAGGAAAAGAAGGCCATGGCTGGATGCCCTTATGCATCAGCCGTAGGAAGCTTGATGTATGCCATGTGTACTAGGCCAGACATCTGCCATGCAGTGGGAGTGGTAAGTCGTTACCAATCCTGCTATGGAGAAAAACACTGGAATGCAGTAAAGAACATATTCAAATATCTAAGACGGACGCAAGATTACATCTTGGTCTATGGGGATGGTGATCTCCAAGTCTTGGGATATACAGATTCAGACTTCCAGTCAGATATTGATGATCGAAAGTCGACATCAGGATTTGTATTCCTGTTGAACGGTGGTGCTGTGAGCTGGAGAAGCAAGAAGCAGGACACTACGGCAGATTCAACAACAGAAGCCGAATACATTGCCGCATCAGATGCTGCAAAGGACGCGGTGTGGTTGCGCAAGTTCATCTTGGAACTTGGCGTAGTTTCCTCTGATACTCCCGTCCCGTTACTCTGCGATAACACTGGAGCCATTGCCCAAGCAAAGGAACCCAGGTGCCATCAGAAGAGCAAGCACGTGGAAAGGAAATACCACATCATTCGGGAGATTCAAAAGCATGGTGATATCATCATCACCAAGGTGGCCTCTGCCGACAACATTGCTGATCCTCTTACCAAACCTCTGACACAGAAGGTTTTTGACCAGCATGTAATGAGTATGGGTTTACGGATTGTACCTGAATGGTTCTGAGGGCTAGTGGGAGATTGTTAGACTTGTGAGCCCTGGGCGAACCATTCTTACAATAAATGATATTGTAATATTTAAGTTTATCAATAAAAGTTATTGATGTTTCACTCCCTTTCTGAAATTATATAAATGAATGCACTATAAGGTCCCTCTGTACAATTAGGGTTATGTACCATGGCCAGCTTGATGATCATATAGCTGTTGTTTCATTAAATGAATCATAGAGGCTGGTGTTTGGATGAATATCTAAGGAGTTAGATGGAGGACTCATCAAACACCGTCAAATGATTGTCAAGTGGAGATCTCCAGCCTGAGTAGGAGATGGCAATCCTTTCTCACATAGGCTGATATCTGACCGACCTCTTGATGTAGGTCCTATGCATGGGAATAGTGATTCGGAGGAGTCAGATTAGTTAGGTCAATGGGTTGACCTAACGAGATCGAGATAACTTAAGTCCTATGTTGAATGCTGTCACAGCATAGGCATGCATCCTCTGACCGGAGACAGATATATTGCTATATATCTAAGTATGTACATTTGGCAGACCAATAGGTTGATGACCTAACCAAGGTCTATACACCGGCGAGCTGGTGTGCATATAAGGGTATATGAGCAATATGATCTCTCAAAGAGATCATACAGGTTCACTTGTGAACCGGAAGACATGAGCTCACTCATGAGGTATTGGGACCGATCAAATTCCATGCATGGTCGTCGTGCTTTGGAAGCATGACATGAATTTGAAGGTATGATATATGCTTTGGGAAAGCATATGATCGATACCAAATCCCAATGACCAAGATTGAGAAACTTAATGATTAAACCCTGAAGAAGACAGTATAAAATGATCTTGATCTTCGGGTTGATCATGGGTCTTCCAGTATGCAGGATGTACAGGTATTGGGAATACCTGAAGGGTGATGTGATCATAAACGATTGTATATCCATGACGCTTCCATTCCGAGGGAGTGATGAAACAGGTCTGGATTTTAGTGACTCCTTTCAGTAGAGAAGCAATCCGATCTTAGTCCAAGTGTTGGACATTGATCTGAATGGGATTCAGATTCAATGAGAAGATTGGATTTGCGGCCTTGATTTAATCAAGCATCTGTGAGAGGTCCGTAAGATCTGGATTTGAGATGAGATCTCAACATCCAAGTCACTATACGTGGAATAATACAATCGCCCTATCCTTGTCTCCAAGTATCTGCGGAGAAAGCACATTATTCTTGATAGGGTTCAAGAGTAATTCTTTTGATAAAATATCCAAGCAAGGACTTGATGATTAAATGTGATTTAATTATCAAGCTTAAATATGAATATGATTCATATTGATTATCTAAGATAATTAAATAAGATTTGATTATCAAGGATTAAGAGAATGTGGATAGCACTATCCATGATATATGTATGTTATAAATATGATTTATAATATACATATATATAAGAGAGAGAATTTATGTAAATAGCATTTGTTAATTAATAATGTGAATTGGATTCACATTTGTTAATTAATTGGAAATGCAATTTACTAACTAGTTTGGGTTGTGAATATGATTCACATAATATTCAATGACAAGATTGAAATATTCACAAAATTAATTTGGAATTAATTTTGGCGATTAATTATTGTAATTAATTGAGGAATAATATAATAAATAAAATGGAGAAAAACCACCCTCATGGGTGGCGTTACCCATGAAGAGTTCATGGGTGACGCCCCCCCCCCCCTTTTTAGGGGTTGGTTAACTCCACCTCATTTGTTATATTATCTCTTGATTAATTGTTGTTATTGAACAACAAATCCTAGCCATTGATTTATCATGGACCAAGCATATCCCTTGGATCCATGAGTCCCATGGATTGAGATCCATTGGATCCTAAACTAGTATATAAGGAGGGCTAGGGTAGCCTCTCCATGGTACATAATCAAGAGTTGTGAAAGACAACTTCTCTCTCTCTCTCTCTCTCTCTCTCTCTGAATCTCGTGTGGTCTCTCTCTTTGTATCCAAGTGGACGTCCATTTGATCATTGAAGAAGAGAGGATCTTGCTTCGCCTTCGACGCTTGGATCTTCATCAAGGATTGCGGGAAGGACGCGACTCATCATCGTGCCCGCAAGTGCATTCTCCGTGGGTCGGACTCAAGATAGGAGGATCTCTACTTTGGGATCTCGCGATCACAACCACGCTTCGAGAGGTATTCCTTGTACTTTGTGGTTTGATGAAACGATCCGAGAAGTGTTCTCGTGATCATGTGGTTTCATCGTTTTGTTAAAAATTTTAATTTCCGCTGCATCTAGCATCTAGTACGACTAGTTGCTCCGATCGTATTCGATACGATCAACACGCTTCCGTGATGCGCTTGAGGATTCTCAATATCCTTCAATCCTATGAGAACCCCGCCTTAGACGACATAGCCTGCCTCCTTATCGATCAGCAAGCTATTTTCAGACGAGAGATGGATGAGTTCAGACAGGAGGTGCGGGAGATAGTGAGAGGGAAGGCCGCCATCCCTGCCCAGATTGAGCCGAACCCGAACAACCTGAAGAGGAAGTCTGAGCAGGTAGATTTCACAGAGTATGCCACTCCCAGTGATACATTTGGTGATTTGTCTGCATATCTGTTTGATACTGATTTTGTCACACTTAGGAGCGGTAGGACGCTAGTAAGAGGCATCTCGTCTGAGCGACACTCCCATGCTGCTTCAGGAGCGCCAGGCGAGGAGGATCGCGCTACTGATGCCGCGAGAGATGATGACGGTGGTACTGATGCCACCATGGATGCTGATCCCATCGGCGGTACTGAGGCCGTCGTTTCACCAAATGGAGGAGGTGGTACTGATGCCACCATTGTTGTCGAGCCAGAGCGTGGTGCTGATGCCGCACGACATGCAGAGGGTGGTGCTGATGCCACCGTTTCTACTTCTGCTAGTCCTGTAGTCTTTCCGTTTGTTCATGTATCTCATGACTTATCTGGAAATAAAGGAAAGGGTTTATTTTATTCTGATCCACCTGTGGTGCATGATGATGTATGTGTGGATTATGCCGTGCTTGAGCAGCCGAGACCCTCTCCTAGTCCTTCATCTGAGAAGGACCCTGTGATCCCCTTCCCGAGAGCACTCCACATGGGAAAGGGGAAGAAAACTGAAAATCCCAAAAAGAGACTGCAGGAAGAGTTCAACCAGCAGATGATCGACCGCTTCCACATTCAGCTGACTCTTCAGGAGGCCTTGCAACACATTCCTCTACTCCAAAAATCAGTCAGAGACAGGACCACAGTTAGGAGAAAGAGGAGGAACCACCAGCCAGAGATCCATGTGCTGACTAGAGCCACGTGTTTCGTGATTCAGAACCGTCTGCCGGCTAAGAGGCCAGATTCAGGAGCCCCGTATGTCATATGCCATATCAGAGAGCAGAGGTTCGACCACACTCTATTAGACAGCGGTTCTTCGATCAACCTACTTCTGACAACCCTTCTCGATTGCTTCAAGTTAGGCACTCTACGACAGAGCAGGACAGTCCTTCAGTTTGCTCATCGATTTGTCAAGAGGCCGAAGGGGTTGTTGAAGGACGTTGTCGTCACAATTCATGGTCTGCAATTCCCTGTGGACTTCGTTGTGTTGGACATGGAGATCCCTGAGTCAGTGACCCATACCCCCATCATTCTAGGTCGCTCGTTCTTGTCCACAGCCAAGGCAGTGACCGACCATGATAGCGGGAAGGTATACTTTCGCGTCGAGGGCGAGAGTGTACAAATAGAGACGGTCGAGGACATCAGAGTCAGAGATTCAGCTTGCTCAGAGACTACATCCGATTTAGAGAAGATGACAGAGACAGGGCGAGACATCCACCAGGACTGCGATTTTGTGATCACAGATGACGACGTAGTTTGGGCAGATCTAGACGCACAGGTCATCCTCTCACCTTGAAAGACCGTTGATGCAGAGACGCTAGCAGAGGAGAGCTTGGAGAGCGCATTCATGGTCCAGGATACTTTTCAGTCATCAGATTCAGTTCTCGATTGCGAGACAGATATGTTTTGTGATGATACAGATCCCTCGGAGTCAGATTTTGATTGGGCTGAGTTTGATGAGTTTATACCAAATCTGACTTCTACTGAGCCTACAGCAAAGAGGAGGTTGATGCCATGCAGCGTAGAGACAGTCCAGTTGAGCAGCCTTCTCCAGATCCAGTTTGTGAGAGAGAGTTCTCATTTTCTTGAGCAGATTTGGCAGCATACACTCGGATTCTTCAAAAGCCAGATTTGCCAGCACAGACATGTCCAGAGCTTAAGCCACTACCTGCGTCGTTGAAGTATAGGTTCCTTGTAGGTGAGCATGAGATGTACCCTGTCATTGTCTCCGCTGATTTGACCTGAGAGTAAGAATCTCATCTGATGGGGGTTCTTGAAAAGAACCACAAGGCGATATGATGGAGTGTAGTAGATCTTCAGGGGATCAGTCCGGCTCTGTGCTCTCACCACATCTATCTCGAGGATGAAACAAAGTCGTCGTGTGAGTTCCAGCGGTGGCTGAACCCGAATTTAAGAGTGGTTGTCATGAAGGAGATCTCGAAGTGGTGGAGCATCGATTTTATCTACCCCATCTCCGACTCCAAGTGGGTCAACCCATTGCATGTGGTGCCCAAGATGACGGGCATCACTACTGTTGTCACAAAGTCCGGAGAGGAGATTGCTACCCGGGTACCCACTTCTTGACGGGTCTGCGTGGATTACAGACGACTCAACCAGGCCACCAAGAAGGATCATTTTCCCCTGCCCTTTATAGATCAGATCATTAAGAGACTGGCAGGGAAGAGCCATTACTGTTTCTTGGATGGGTACTCTGGCTACAATCAGGTGGCCAATGCGCCAGAGGACCAAGACAAGACCACCTTCACCTGTCCCTTCGGCACATACGCCTTCAGACGCATGCCATTTGCTCTATGCAATGCCCCAGCGACTTTTTAGAGATGCATGTTGTCTATCTTTTCGGACATGGTGGGGGAGTGCTTGGAGGTCTTCATGGATGATTTCTCGGTCTACGGCGACGGATTCGATTCTTCTCTTGACTGCTTAGACCGTGTCCTTCAGCGATGCATAGAGGTTCGCCTGGTATTATCTTGGGAGAAGAGTCACTTCATGGTGACTCAAGGGACGGTGCTTGGTCACATCATCTCCAACAGGGGCATGGAGGTTGATCCGACCAAGGTGGATGTCATTAGCAAACTCAATCCACCGTCCAACTTGCGGCAGCTACGGTCTTTTCTGGGGCACGTCAATTTCTATCGACGGTTCATTCATGATTTCAGCAGGATTGCCCCACCGTTGACTGATCTGCTGACGAAAGACACCGAGTTCCTTGTAGATGATAAGTGTATTTCGTCGTTTGAGACTCTCAAGAGATGTGTGATAGAGGCTCCTGTCCTTCAGCCACCTCATTGGTCTCTCCCATTCGAGATCATGATGGACGCCTCCAATTTTGCCGTGGGGGTCGTGCTTGGACAGAGGAGGGATGAAGTCCCATTTGCCATTCACTACGCTAGCCGTACATTGGATGCCGCGTAGCGGAACTACACAGTCACTGAGAAGGAGATGCTAGACGTAGTTTTTGCCCTAGATAAGTTCAGATCATACATTATCAGATCTAGAGTGACCATCTTTACTGATCATACTGCCATCAGGTACCTCATGGCAGATAAGGATGCCAAAGCTAGATTGGCCAGATGGATCCTTCTACTCCAGGAGTTTGACATAGAGATTAAGGGTAAGCCTGGAGTGAAGAATGTGGTGGCGGATAATCTCTCCCGATTGGAGTATCTTGAGGATTCTGAGCAGATTGACCCTATTTGTGAGACCTTCCCAGATGAGGCGATCCTCGCTATCGCCTCGCTCCCATGGTATGCCGATATTGTGAACTATCTTGTCGCCAAGAAAGTTCCACAAGATTGGCCCAGGCAGAAACTTGAGACCTTCCTCGCGAAGGCCAAGTTTTACCATTGGGAGGATCCCGTCCTTTATCATGAGGGAGGGGATAGTATCTGGCGTAGGTGCATTCCTCAGGAGGAGCACCACAGCGTCCTTACTTACTGCCACAAGCTTGAGGCAGGAAGACATCACTCAGGGAGGACAACGGCATAGAAAGTGCTCCAATCCGGCCTATGGTGGCCTACTCTCTTCAGGGACTCTGATGAGTTTGTGAAGAGGTGTACTGACTGTCAGAGGATGGGAACTTGTGGAGAGCGTGATATGATGCCGATGCAGCCCATTCACTTCTGTGAGGTTTTTGACGCATGGGGCATCGATTTCAAGGGTCCATTCCCTAAGAGTCAGGGATTCGAGTACATTCTATTGGCCGTGGATTATGTGAGTCGTTGGGTTAGGGCCATCCCCTCCCGAACCGCAGATGCTAGGACTGTTTGCATATTTTTGAGGAGGAATATCATTTCACGGTTCAGGATGCCTAGAGCGTTGATATCTGACTGGGGGTCTCATTTCGTCAACGACAAGGTAAAGGCCCTTGCTAGCGAGTTCACCATACACCATCGAGTTGACACTCCATACCACCCTCAGGCCATCGACGACCCTCGAGGCAATGACCCGAGCTCCAGGAGCTCATCCATCGTTGTCTTCCATCGATTCTTTCTATATTTCTCTTATTTTCGATTTCGCCCAAATCCATCCATCGTTGTCTTCCATCGATTCCGGTCACCCTGTCCATCCATTTTATCGATCGACTAGACCATCATCTTTGTCGTATCGTACTCCTCCGCACGTTCTCCGCCCATCCATCCAACCAAGTTCGCCCCGAAACTGGGAGTCGATCTCCCTCGCCGTCGCATCGCCGGAGATCATCCGCCCCGACGCACCATACACCCATTTTGCCTCTAACTGGGTTGAGGCACTTTTTCCCTCGACCCAACAAGCTCCCTGTGTTGTTTCCAGGTTAGTAGAGGCCCATCTGAGGACCTCATCTTCAAGGCACAGGAGCCCAGCTCCGCCGTCGTCGCCCGGGCCCCTTGAAGCTCCTTGGCGTCATCGGAGGAGTCTATCATCTGCGGGAGGCCGTGACGATCCTATTCCACCATTTGTAGCCCCCGAGGAGGACCAACGCAACAGTGGTGCTCCGGCAAAGTTTACCGGAGCCGTGTTCTTCCAAGATCCTCCAGAGCCGTCCGTTCAGCCCCGACTCACCAGATCTCATCCGGACCGCTCGTTCCAGGCGAAGAAGAGGCCCTCATCAGCCACCGTCCGATCAACACGTGCCCGCTTCTCCGCCATCCATCCAGCGAAGGGTTAGCCCTCGATCCTCCGTCGTCAGATAGCACATGTGGCTGACCCTTCGCCCTCGGATAATAAGGGGTAAATATCACTTAGGCCCCCTCATGTTTCACTTTTATTGTTTAGTCTTGTAATTAGTTTCAGTAGTTGTTTTTATTTTGTAAAAATTGCACTGAAGACCTGGTTGTTTATTTTATTTGCATTTCCATCCCTGTGAATGTTAAACGCATGCATCGTCACGTGGTTTTTGTGGAAATTGCATGATATGGGCTTGTAGATTCTGCTTGTTATGGAATGAAATATAGTTTTTGATATTTGCACTTATGCCCCTGTGAATGCTTTTATTTGACATGCGCCGAATATTCTGAGTAAATTGCAATTAGTCCCCTGGGCTTTTAGCACCTGTTGCTAATAAGCCCTAGGAACTTATTTTTCTTGTACATTGGTCCCTCTGTGCCCAGACCACGTGTCGCGCACGTGGGGACCTGGAAATTTTGTACGAGGACCCCCCCCCTCGGTTTCTGGATTTTTCCTTTTTAGCCCCAGGACTTTATTTTTATTACAAACAGGTCCCTGTGCACTGTGGGATCTTGTTTGATTTAAATAAAATATCAATTTTGACCCAATTTGCGTGAAAATTTAACACGTGGCTCCTGCCACTGTGTAGAATCTTCACCAATTTTTAGGAACATTTTTGAGCCCATTTAGTATTTTTAAAAATTCAAAAACCTTCGTTTTTCTGTCTGTTCAGATTATAAAATCCCAAAAAATATTAAAACTCTTTCAAAAATTCTAAAAATATAGGAGTTGTTAATTTTTGTGTGTTTGAATTTCTATGCATTTTTGGATATTTTTGGATATATAAAACTCTAAAAATTGAAAAACCCCTTAAAACTCATAAAAAATCTAAAAAATCACAGAAAATTCCAAAAATAATAAACTCTTTTCCTGAATTTTCTTCATTACTTCTATTTTTCATAAAAAAATACCTCCAGGCTATTTTAGAATCATTTTATATTTTAAATTGGTCTCCAAGCCTAACTGGACAATGTTGTGTTTTTTTGCCTTCTTTCATTTTTAGAAAATTCCATAAAAATTATAAAATTCTCAAAAATTCACCAAAAGTGGTAAAAATTCCATAAAACCTAAAAATATTTTTGTTGGAATTTTTGGACCATTTTTGGGCATTTAAATAATTGGTTGAATGTGATTTTTTACCTTTTTATATTTTTCTTCATAATTAAAAATCCAAAAAATATTAAAAAATATTAAAAACCACCAAAAAATTTTGTTTTTGCTTTCTATTCATTATTGACTACTTCATAGGTTGCAAGGCCAATTCGTGCTCCCTGAGTCCGACCCTGGGTGCTATACCAGGCTAATCTCATAGCCAGGGCCACTATTTGATTTTCGTGTTTGATTTCTCTGTTTGGTGGTCTGCTTCTCTTTTTCTTGATTGACTGATTGATTTCCCGAGTGATTGAGGTCGCAACGACCCGAGTTATTTTTATTACTTAATCACTTGTTGATTTTTCTGGTCATCAAGGGTCGTCGCCCACCCTTGTCTTCCACGGGCAGCGTCTGTAGCTGCTTCAACGGATGGCTCGCACGGCTTGGAACTATAGGTGGATGGCGATGGCTACTCCGCCCAAGGTGGAGCTTTGCGTCGGCGGTGCATCGCAGTGGGTTGATCCTCTCTAGGCGTGGCGGATGAGGGCTGAACCAGAGATGCACTTGAGTCGACATGCGGCTGGTGGCAGAAGATGTGCGCGGCTTGTCAAGAGAAAGTGTTAGCGGTGGTGTTGATGGTGGAGGGAGGGACGGTGAAAGGTGTGGTGGTTCAGATGGTGATGGAATCGGAGGTCCATGGCAGTGGCACTGCAAAGGAGCGACTACTCGCGACGAACAGCAGGTGGTTGAGAGGAGATTCTTCTAGGTGTTGCAATGGGACAGCGTGGGAGGTGGCTCCCTGGAGCTTGTGTGGCTGTGGTTGGTAGTGGCTATGTCGGCAGAGGCGATGATGCTGGGCTGGAAGCAGGCATGCGAGCAGCTGGAGCGTGCGTGCTGAAAATTATTTTTTATTTTTTTAAATTTTATTTGTAAAGCAGAAACAAAAGATATAAAAAAATTTGATTTACTTTTTTTATTGGTAAGCAGAATAAAGAAAACTTTTTTAATGATTTTTTCTAATATTTTTTTATTTTTTTATTTTTTATTTCATGCAGAACAAATGTTAGAAGAAAACATAAATTTTTTATTTTTTTATTTATAAACAAATCGAAAGGTAAATGAGGATTCGGTGAAACGTGAGGAATCGAATCCGATTCTTTGACCTCCACGCGTGGTTAGAGTTGATAGATCGTGGAAGATAGAAGATGAATGCGAAGAGATCAAAAAATTGAGATGAACGTGAAATCAATGCCGGATCAAATCATGATGGTTCTACGATCTAGAAAAAAATAATTGATAATGAAATAAAAATGCGAGACATAAAACTACGATTACTATAAAAAATAAGAAAAATAATTATGTGGATCTCACCTTAGGAGCGGAAAAGACCTTGATCACCTCAATAAAGGCCGACGCGCTGTCACCGGACGACTTGGATGCTAGGCACCCTTGTGTGACAAGAAGACTCTCGGAGATCGGGCTCCTCTCATAAAAGATTGATCAAGGTAGAATGAGGGAGAAGGAGCCATATAAATAGAAAACATAATGGAGATGAAATTCGAATTTTTGACTTTTTGGATAAAGAGATAAGAGAGATGAAATTTGAAATGAGATCAAGATAAAGAGAGATAAAACAATTCACAAAATTAACTAATTTTCTTAATTTTCGTCACTTTATTTATTTAAATAAAAAATGTTATTTTTTTATTTTTTTATGGTGGTAAATTAAGAATAACAACTATATACATATACTATATACATATATGACCTTATATAAATGGGTAAATGAGCAAATTAGCTTTTCAAAAAAATATTTTTTATTTTTATTTTAAATAATTAGTATAAATATTTACAAATATATACAAATACTATATATATAAAATACATGAGAAAATTGCACTAACCCCCCCCCAGAAAACCAACTTTTTAGTTGTAACTCAAAAAATTATGAAAATACAACCATTTTAAAGATGATTTAATTTAGAATCCAATGGAAGTGAGATTGGTTATATTATGAGTTCATATAGGGCCGGAATTGGTCTTTCAATTAGTGCTTAGTGGTTTTTTCCAAGTGTGGTTGCTTTCATTTTGTACATGATTTAATTGTGTCATTATCTTTATTAATTAGAACACATTTTTATTTACAACTTTGGCTTTGAAAGTTATTTAATTTGAGGTCAATTAATGTATTAATAAAGTAGTGTAGTATACCAATATACACAGCTCACAATATTTTTGGATTTTCTAATTGAGGACCCTATCTCCCCATACTTTATTCCTGGTCGATGAGGTGAAGCTTGACCTTATCTCAGGGTTCGGGTCAACTTGTATCTAATACATATATACAGTCTTCCTTTTTTATTTTCTTTTCTTTATTTTTACTTTCTTTCTCTATTTATTTATTTTAGGTTAAATAATATACAAATATGCAATATTTACACACAGATGCAAGTTAGTAAGAATATGGAGTTATTGTTATATACAAGTGTTTTATAAAGGATTTTAAGCTAAAATAAATGGATAAAGATGAGGAATTTTAGATTCATCAGTGTCCCCTCTCCACGTTATCCCGAAGAAGTAGAGAATTCAGATGATCACCAATGAGGAGGAGGTAGAGAGAGCAACACAAGTACCCACGTCGTCGCTCTTATGTATCGACTACAGGCGCCTGAATTCCACAACCAAGAAAGACCACTTTTCCTTGCCATTCATCGATTATATCTTGGAAATACTCATAGGGAAAGCATTCTTCTATTTTCTAGACTGGTACATTGGTTATAACGTGGTGGACATAGCCTCTGAGGGCTAAGAATAGACCACATTCACATGTCCATTTAGCACTTACGCATTCAGGTGCATGCCATTTGAGCTCTACAATGACCCAGGCACTTCTCAATAGTGCTTGACCGTCGTCTATGCAGATATGGTGGGCGATTTCCTTGACTTATTCATGGACGACTTCTTTGTTCATGGTAATTCCTTTGATACATGTTTAGCACACTTGGAATGAGTCCTCAAGCGGTGTAGGGAGTTGAATCTGGTACTCTCCTAGGAAAAGAGTCACTTCTTGGTGATGGAGAGTATCGTGTTGGGGCATGTCATCTGCAAAAGGGGAATGATGGTCGACCCTACCAATGTGGAGATGATCAAGAAACTCGATCCACCTACAAACGTAAAGTCAGTGCGATCATTTCTAGGGCATGTTTGATTTTGTACAGATTTATTCAGGATTTTTTGAAGATTGCCCATCTACAGACTGAGCCCTTAGGGAAAGACACAGAGTTCGTTGTATATCACAAGTGTCTGGAGGCCTTTGATCTCTTGAAGATAAAGATTTGTGCCTTGCCTATCCTACAAGCTCCTTACGGATCTCTCCCCTTTGATATCAAGATTGATGCTTCAGATTTCACTATAGGAGTTGTGTTAGGACAACAATGAGAGGGACTCCCATTTGCGATCCATTAGCGAGCAAAATATTAGACCCTAGAATGAAGAATTATAATGTGTCTAAAAGGAAATGCTCATTGTAGTATGGTCCATCGAGAAGATCAGGTCACATGTTTTGTGCTCTAAGTTGACAATCTATACTGATCACACAGTCATTCGATATTTAATGAAAAAGAAGGATGTGAAGGCGTGTCTTCTTAGGTGGATTTTACTCCTCTAGGATTTTTATTTGGAGATAAAAAATAAACTTGAAATGAAGCATGTTGAGATAAAAAATAAACTTGAAATGAAGAATTTTGTGTCCGATCATCTTTCTCGGATTGAGATTAAGGATTTTCCTGATTTTTAGCATATTAGAGAGACCTTTCTAGACGAGTCTATTTGTGTTATCGACTCACTCATGTGGTATGCCAACATGGTCAACTTCCTTGTCTCCATGCAAGTTCCGCAATGTTGTTGTAGCAGCAGCATTGACTGACTAAAGTCATTGTCGAAGAGATACCATTGGGACGATCCGTTCCTTTTCTTTGAAGGGTCGGATTGTGTTTGGAGAAGGTGTATTCCTCAAGAGGTATACTAGAGTGTCTCACGTTTTGTCATTCTCTAGAGGCTGGAGGACACCATTTGGGGAAGAGAACCACTCACAAGGTACTCCAATGTGGATTGTATTGGCCGACCCTATTCAGAGATGTTATTAATTTTGATCGGCCATGCCTGATTTGTCAGAGGATGGGAAGGACTTTACTTAGAGAGATGAGATGTCCATGTAGCATGCCGTCATTTTTGATGCATTTAATGCATGGGGTATAAAATTTTTAGGTCATTTTCCCAACAACCAAGGACACGAGTGCATCTTTTAGGCAGTTGACTAAATATTTATGTGGGTGGAGGCTATCACAATCAGAACTGCAAACACCATGGCTGCTTGTAAGTTTGTGAAAGATCATATTATTGCCATATTCAAGGTGCCAAAAGTTTTGATATCAGATAGGGATATCCACTCCATGAACCAAGATGTGAGATCTTTAGCTAAGGACTATGGGTTTGAGCATGGAGTCACTAGTCCTTACCACCCACAGACCAATGTTATGGCAGATATTTCAAATAGAGAGGTGACGAGTATCTTGCAGAAGTCGGTTCGTCCTGATAGGGAGAACTAGTCCCTGCTCTTGGACCAAGTTATGTGGCCTATAGGACGGTCTACAAGACACCATTGGGTACTTCACTAATCAGAATGATCTATGGCAAGCCATGCCATTTTCCTGTAGAGCTAATTCACAAATCCGAATGGGCAATCAAGAAAATTAATTGGAGGTATCACCTAGGGAAGCTCTATTAAGACTTGAACTTGAACGAGCTCATGGAAATCCGAAACAGAGCATATGAAAACCATTTGATTTATAAGGACAGAGAAAGAGATGTCATGATCAGCATATTAAGTGCAAAGACTTTGTCCCTGGGCAAAAGGTATGGCTATTTAATGCCAGGCTAAAGATGTTCCATGGGAAGCTCAAATATAAATGGATGGGTCCCTTTGTTGTCAAGAAAGTGCACAACAATAGAAGTGTAAAGATAGCGAATCTTACAGATGGTGCATAATCTCATGTGTTGAATGGACAAATATTGAAGCATTTTCTTGATTCTAAGTAGAAATTAGTCCTAGACGAGGTCATCTACTTCATGCAGAGTGAGCACAGAGCACATACATCAGACTACTCTTTATGAAGATACCGCATCAAGATTAATTCACTATGAAGGATATGGGAAAATCCTTAAGCGCATCACGGAAGCGTGAGGGTCGATCGAATGCGATCTGGAGAAACTAGCCGCACTAATTCTCCGAGCAACAGAAATAAAAATTCAATGTGATGAAACCACATGATCTAAGAACATTTCTCGGATCATTTCATCTAAACCAAAAATAATCATTTGGGTTAAATCTTGAAGAGTGGTTGCGATTGAGTCTCTAAACGAAGATACCTCATGTCTCTAGTTTGATCCAATAGAGAAGACACTTGCAAGCACGTTGATGAGACGTGTGCTCCTCACAATCCATGTTGATGATCCATGTAACGAATATCCAGATCTCATCACATGAGATCCAATGTATTCTTCATGAGCGAGGCACACAGAAGGAGATGAATATCCACGAGCAAACAATACAGCTGCATAAGATGATGCTCCGATGACGGCGACTCTCTCTATAGCTCTAGAGTGGAAAAACACAATGAAAGAGAAGGAGAGAGACTTGGCATGTAGAGAGAGAAGGGAGAGAGCTTATTGATTGATGTAACTTGAAGAGCCAGTGGTGCCTCTTCTTATATAGTATTTTGGGATCCATGGACCACACTAAATCAATGGACGAGATTGATTTGTGTTTCTTTCAATGGACATGATCTTATTGTAAAAACACAACAGCAATTAATTTAATTTAAATTAATATATATTGAGAAATAAATATAAATTATTTTTCAAATGAAATCAATTATCTTGTAGATAATTGGAAGGAGATAATCATATATTAATCAAGAGGGATGGCCACCCAATTCCATTGGTTTTGGTTGCCATCCACTGCTTTTTGGTGGATGGTAGTCTCTTTTTTAATGAGATTACATTATCTCATTTCCACCATTTCTCATCATGATAATTCTCAATTATCTTGAGATCATTGCAATCATGCCACTGGAAATTTGTGAATCATATTCACAACCCAAAATAAAATGTAGATTATATTTTCAATTAATTATCCAATGTGAATCCAATTTACATCAATAATAATCAAGAAATATATATTACAATAGGCTCTCTTTGATATATTATAATCACATTATAATATATTGAAAATTAATATGAATATTACTATCCACATTATTCATATCCATGGTAATTAAATCGCATTTAATCGTCTTGGATCTCTTTTCTCATGAGCCCAAATAATATGAATCACATTCACGTTATTCACATCATTGATAATTAAATCACATTTAGTTATCCTACATAACTCTCCTTATAATATAAATCAAATTCATATTATTCATGATAATTAAATCACAATTAATTATCAATTTTCTCAATACTCGGATATATAATATCAACAATTTAAGAATCTATGAGAGATCCTCAAGATCTAGATTTGAGATGTGATCTCAATATCCAAGTCACTATAAATGGAACAATACAATCACCCTATCCTTCTCTCCAAGTATCCGCGGAGAAAGCACATTATCCTTGAAAGAGTTCATGGATAATTTCACCTTACCCACGAAGCAACAAATATAGTTATCCCATTGAATCTAAATCACATTCACATCAATGTCCAACATTTGGACCAAGATCATATCACTTCCCTACTGAGGGGAGTCACTAAAATCCAGACCAATTTCATCACTCCCTAGGAATGGAGGCATCATGGTTATACAATAGTTTATGATCACATCACCCGGAGGTATTCGTAATACATGTACATCATGCATACTGAAAGAATCATAATAAACCCGAAGTTTTAGATATCTTTTAGATCGTCTCCTTCATGGTTTGTATCATTAAGATTCTCATTTGACTATTGGGAGTTGGTATCAATCATATACTTTCTAAAAATATATATCATACACAGGTGTTCATAATATACTTTCCAAAAGCATATTTCAAAGTTACATATTCAGTCAAGCTTCCAAAGTGAGATGACCGTGCACGGAATTTGATTCTTCCCAATATCTCATAAGCGAGCTCATGTCTTCAAGTTTAATATATGAACCGGTATGTCCCTTTGAGAGATCGTATTACTTGTATGCCCTTGCATGCACACTAGCCTACCGGTGTATAGACCTTGGTTAGGTCATCAACCTATTGGTCTACCAAATGTACATACTCAAACATATAGCAATACATTTGTCTCCGGTCAGAGGATGCTTGCCTATATCGTGACAGCATATGACATAGGTCTTGGGTTATCTCGATCTCGTTACATCAACTCGTTGACCTAACTTATCTGATACCTCTAAATTTCTTTTCCTATGCAGAGGACCTACATCAACAGTTCGGTCAGATATCAGCCTTTAGATAGGATTGCCATCTCCTTCTCAAGCTGGAAATCCACTCTGCATGATGAGTCCTCAATCTAACTCTTTAGATATTCATCCATGCACTAGCCTCTATGATTCAACAATTGAATCAACAATTGTATGGTCATTAAGATGGCCATGGTACATAACCCCAATTACACTGAGGTGCCTATTATGAAAATTAGTTATTTTCATTTCATATCGAGAAATGATATTTGCAATAACATTTATTGCATAATGGCCCATCATGGGCCCGCATGTCCCCTATGGTACACATCCCCATTCTCCTATAGACTCCTACTCATGTTTGAATTAATGTACATTCAATTACCTTCAAAACAAGATTAAATTCAAAAGAATCGGAGTTCGTATGTGAAACTTGGGTCTTGGGCCCCTATTGTATGTTGTATATTTACTAGAATACCCTTTATTTTGTCTTTTTATTTTAAATCCAAAAAATAGATTAAGTTGTAAATATTCATTCCATTTTTTGTCTAATTTTATTTTGATTTTTTATAATATTTATAAATGATAAAAAATCTACAAAAGATAAAAATATGGTTCTTTATATCTATAATTTACCCTAAAACTACTTTTTGTACAGATGCCTTCTTTTGATTTCTATCCCTCATGAAAGTTGTAGATATTGTTGAGCTTTTGTGACAACTTTTTAATTTGACCCCTTTTGTTATTTCTTTTTATTTTCTTTACATGTAATTTCACAATTTTTTTTGGGAATGACACATGGTAACTCCTAGAGCTACCACATGTCACCCCCAATTTTATTTATTTATTTTTTATTATTAATACTTTAATTTGTTTATTTTAATTATTATTAATGATTTTAATGATTTATTATTTATTATTAATATTATTTACTTTAAAAAAATCATATTTTATTCGCCGTGTGGCTGCATCCCTAAGCGTCATGTGGTGCCTCCTCCTTCCACCAACTCATCACATGCATCCCACGTGATGCCCCCCTCTTCCGCTCTCTCTCTCTCCTCCCTTTCTTCCTCTCCCCCATGCATATCCCATGCACAACCCATGTCGCATTCCCCTCTCATGCACTCTCTCTCTACACCTACTCTCTCTCTAATCCCCACACCCTATGAACGTAATCAATCCTCTTCTCTCTCACGCTATCTTCTTGTATCTCTCTCTCTCTCTCCCATCCATCCCTCTCTAACTGACCGTGTTTCCCTCCCATGTGACCCACCTCATAACCATGCTTCACGCGATGATGTGCTTGCCTCGCACAACCAACCCCTTTTCTCACGGCCCCTCTCTCTCTCCATATATATATATATATATATGTGTGTGTGTGTGTGTGTGTGTGTGTGTGTGTGTGTGTGTGTGTGTGTGTGTGTGTGTGTGTGTGTGTGTGTGTGTGTGTGTGTGTGTGTGTGTGTGTGTGTGTGTGTGTGTGTGTGTGTGTGTGTGTATATGGGTCATATGTGGCTGCCCCCTAGGGGCAGCCAACATGGTTGCCCCCACCTTATTTGGGTAATGTTTTTTGAAAAATAACACCATGTATATTCATCCTATATCCCTCCTATATACCATTCGAATTTCGTCAGAAACAGAGACTCCTACGGCCTCCATCCGGACAGTAATTTTTTAATGGTAATAGGATTTTTTTTAAATCGATACCATCGAGATGGAGGCCGTAGGAGTCTCTGTTTCTGACGAAATTCGAATGGCATATAGGAGGGATATATGGATGAATATACATGGTTTTCTTTTTCAAAAAAATAAAAAAACGCCGAAAAATGTATATATATAGGAAAAAATGGGGCTGCCCCCTGGGAGAGAGAGAGAGAGAGGTAAATGGGGCTGCCTCCAGGGAGTAGCCAACTTGGCTACTCCCACCCCTATTTTTACCTCATTTTTTCATTTTTTTGGAAAATAAAAATTTGTATATTCATCATTATATCCCTCTCACATTCTATTAAAATTTCGTCAGAAACAGAGTCTCCTACGGCCTCCATCCAAACATGGTCGATTTAAAAAATCCTGCGACCGTTAAAAAAATGACGTCTGGATGGAGGGCTTATGAATCTCTGTTTCTGACGAAATTTTAATGGAATGTGAGAGGGATATAATGATGAATATACAAATTTTTATTTTCCAAAAAAATAAAAAAATGAGGAAAAAATAGGGGTGGGAGTAGCCAAGTTGGCTACTCCCTGGGGGCAGCCCCATTTTACGCATATATATTCCATCATCCTCAACTAGGCGCTAGCCAGTCCTGCAGGACCCGGACAACGCACGCCTCCCTCGCCTCTCTCCTCATCCCACACCCCATCACGATCTACATCCTACACCTTCGCTATTTTTGTGTCAACAACTGCCCATAAATATCCTCTGACTCCTCCCGTTGTACACAGTATATTCCATTCTAACGAAGTGAGGAGCGATCTCCGGCATCCCTTAGGTGACAGCTAAGGAACTCCACCGTCGATAGACAAACCCCTCAAGGGAGGATCATCTTCCTTCTCTGTTGCATACTCTTCCCGCAAGAAGGTTTCTCAAGCTCATCATCCCATGAAATGACTCGAACAAATACCTATAGGAGCACGAGTTCCAGCACCCAAGGAAATCTCCCTCCACAACATCTAGGTAGTTCCTCCTCTTTTTCTTCTTTCTTCCTTTTCGTTCTCCTTATTCTTCTCAATTTTTCAGCTATTGTTTGTCTTCTCCATCTATGTCCTCTTTGATCTGACTAAACCTAAACACAACCTGCTTCTACCAAACATTACCATCTTCTCCATACTTCTTAACCGATCACCATCCTATCTCTTCGAGATCACCTACTACCTCTCCGCTTCAGCCATTGTTCACAGACAAGCATCGCCTTCGGCATCACCTCACGACACACGACAACATCCACCCTTCATCAATTCACACACCATCACTTCAGTTGGAAAATTGATGCTCGCTCTTCACAGCAAGAGCTTCAATGCCTTTGCTGCTTCGAGTACGCCTCTAGCTACATTCTCCTGCTAGATTCACTGTTAACCACTATCTTATTGCCACATCGATGCTTGCCTACACCGCCATCGTCCTTCCTTTGTTGCCATTAACACCACCGTCCGCTCCTCATCGCCTCCATCCACCGCCTGCTGCCTGATCCATCGTTAACCTCCACCTTACTCCACATCAACGCTTGCCCGCAGCGCCACCAACCTTCCTTTGTCGCCAGCAGCACCACCGTCAGCTCTTTGTCGCCTCAGCCTTAGCCTTGGGCTGAACACATGCGATCACACCTCATTCATCCACGGAGCAAGGATCCTCTACTGGGCAGTAGAGGCCTGCTGTACCGCGGGGGCCGCTCGATCATGATCGAGCGGTTCACACGCAAAGGGCCACTTTAACCCTGAATTCGTGTGAACCGCTCGATCTTGATCGAGCGGCTCACGTGGTACAGCAAACTCTGCTGGCCAGCAGAGGAGCTACTCTATCATCCACGTACCAACAAGTTGTCGACCTCACTGTCGAGCGTGTGTTTCCCCCAACCTCCATGTTCAACTGTGCTCTGAGCTCCACCACCTCTCGCAAATCTGGACTTCCTTAGAGCCTTGCATCACAACCAGAGGAACCCCATGCACCTACACTATGCATTACTACAGTAGTACTCGCACCATCCCCGCTCATAGGCATCACCACCTCCTGACTCTCATGTATCGCACACGTAGGGGCAGGACAATTACATCACCCATCCCCCGTACTTTCCAGAATAGTGAAGAGGTCCTTGTTCTAGACCATGTGTGTGCAGCATGTGTGGTATGGGATATTTGCAGAGATAACCATCCATATTATAGCAACTGCACACGAGTCCCCACCAACTGAAGTCACGTACAAGGCATGCTCCTTCCTAGAAAATTGCAAGGAGGTCTCTCGACTAACTGGTAATTAAAGAAGCGCCCTTGTGCATTATTTTACTTTTTATTTTTATTTTCTGTTTTGTATTCGTACCCATGTGTTTGGACATTAATTTGATTAATCATTTCAAATCATTTTTAAGTCAAAAATAACATGTTGTAGAGCAACTCATTTTCTGTTTATTGAGAATTTATTTACATTGTTGTGATCAATGGATTATTTGTTGAAATTAATTTGGTAAAAACTTGCGTAGTTTAAGCCCATTATGTTCTGAAATTCATATTTCATTAATTCTCAATAATTCACAATAAGTAAATTTTAGGTTGTTTAATAGTGTGCCCAAATTTCATCTCATTTACACGTATATCTAGGATAAAATAAATGAAATGGTTAATCTAATAATTGATATTTAATTCATTCCTTATTATTTTAAGGAATTAAAATTTGTTATGGATATCTCTCACATAGACCTGTCTAGGATAAATTAATTTCTAGAAAATATTAACATTTGGTATTTATTAAAATTAATTTTGTCAAAAATCTCCTAGTCTGCGTATTTTATTCATAATTAATCCATTTTAATCAAAAGAATACAATATACTAATTTCATCAAATCTCACATTTGGCCAAGTTCCATAATTTTTGGATACTGCTTGAATGAAAATTGCATTAAAATTCACCAATCTTTCATTTCGCTCATTTATTGAATTTAAAAATTCCAAAAAATGCCTCTTTGAAAATCTAAGCTCTATATAGACTTTAAAGAAATCTAAGGAGATAGTATCCTCAATGAATTCGACCTTGATCTTGCGTAAGTAAAAAAAATTGACCACTCGCTTTAATTGGAAAAAACATTATGCAACGAACAAATCAAAGTTAACTTTGTATTATTAACTAGGGCATTTAAGGGTTTGTCAATCTCTCAAAGGAATCTTATAGGTTCAATACTAAACCGGAAGAAATGAGTTTACTTATGAAATATTATAAACCAAATTTTATGCATGGTCATCTTGCTTTTGAAAATTGATTGAATTTGTAGGTTTGATATTTGCTTTTGGAAATGTATATGATCAATATCTAGGTATGATATATGCCTTTGGAAAGTATACGGTCGATACCAACTCCCAATGATCAAGTAAGAAACTTAATGATAAAACCCTTAAGGAGACAGTCTAAATTATATCTAAAACTTCATTTTTGTCATAGTATGCAATATGTACATATATTTGGAATACTTGTGGGTGATGTGATCATAAATGATTGTATAATCACGACACTTCCATTCTGAGGGAGTGATGAAACATGTATAGATTTTGGTGACTCCTCTCACAAGTGAAGTAATCTAAATGTTGAACAGTGATCAGAATGCGATTCAGATGCAATGAGAAGATTAGATTTACGGCTTTGATTTAATCAAACATCTATGGGAGGTCCTCAAGATCGATATTTCAGATATGACCTCAATATCCATGTCACTAAACGTGGAAAGTACAATTGTCATGTCTGTATCTCCAAGTATCCTTGGAGAAAGCGCATTATTCTTGAAATAATCCAAGGATAATTTTGTTGTTGATTATGTGTCTAAGCATTGAGGAAATTAATAATTAAATTTTATTTAATTATTATGGAGAATATTTATTTGATTCATATTATTCAATCATAGAAGGAGAGTTATTTATGATAATTAAATTTGATTTAATTATCAAATATGTGAATAATGTGAATGTGATTCATGTTATTTGGGCACATGAGAAGAGTCATCTTGGATAATTAAATTAATTTATTTACCAAAGATATGATTAATGTGGATATATATATATATATCCATAAAAATCATGGATATTATAAAAATGATATGAAATATGCTGGAGAAATTTAATTGTAAATAGAATTACAAATTATATTTTGTTGTGAATTGGATTCACAATAAATAATTAATTGTAATCTGATTTACATATTATGTTGGATATATGAATATGATTCATATTTATCAATGGCATGATTGATGTTTTCACAAAATTAATTTGGAATGATTTTTCTGAAGATAAATGCAATAATAATTATTGCATTTGAATATATATATATATAGGAAGGCAAAACTCCCAATAAAGGTAGTCATCCACCTTGACCAATTGAAAGAGAGGATGACCACCCTTTTTTGTGGTGGCGGGTTCCTCCCTTATTATATGTTATTATAATTGAATTAAAATGAATTAATTTGTATCTTGATAAAGTTATATAACAATTTAGTTTAATTAAGTTATTTGTTGTAAATTTGTAGTAACAAATCATGTCCATTGATCAATATCCTCTTAATCTAAATCATTGGATTAAGAGGGCACATGGATTATGATCCATATACATTCAACTAGTATAAAAGGTAGGAAATCCCTTACTTTTTAAATAATAATCATTCCAATATGAATTAAACTCTATCCATATGTCCCTCTCATGCCCCTCATTTTTGTCTCTATTGATATTGTGGTTTTCCACATTTTGACTTTGAGAAACTCGTAGTCAATGCAACATCGTTGTGTTATCGGATTGACCACTTGTGGATCCTCATCTCCTTCAGTGCACCTTGCTTGTGTAGAAGATGTCATATCTTGTGAGATGAGATCAGGAGATTCACTACTTAGATTAACATTCAGGATTGCGAGGAACATGTGTTTCATCAACGCGCTCAAGCGTCTCCTTTACTCAATCGGACTTGGGATAGGAGGTCTCTTTGTTTAGATACTCGATCGCAACCACGCTTCAAGAGGTAACTATAATATCTATTTTTGGTTTAGATGAAATGATTCAAGAAGTGTTCTCAGGTCTTGTGGTTTCAGCGCTTAATTAAAAAAAATCACTGCCCCGAGCAACTAATATGACTAGTCGCTCTCAATCGTATAGTATGAGATCTTCATGCTTTCATGTTGTGCTTAAGGTTCTTCCCATAACCTTCACTTTTTCCTTTTCCTTTTAGCTAGATCTACTACTTTTACTAAGTTGCCCTACACTGCTCAACAAAGCTTTATGCTTCATCACACCTTGGCACATAGGTCAATATCAAGAGATAACATAAGAACTTGTTCTCACACTGGCTAGGTTGTTGACAATCATATTTCATGAATCTTTCATCGACTTGATCACATCCTCAAGCATCATAAAATCATGTCTAAACTCAAATCTCAAATACCAGCCCCTCAAGTGAAACCTCAACTCATCTCATCATTCATGCAGTTGTGTAGGTGATGTCCTGAACATATTCTTAAAGGTAGAGATGAAGTGTGCAATATAGCACCCATATCTTTCAAACTTGAGAAGTATGGATTATTAAGTCTCAAATACTAATGACTAAGTATGGTTAACTCATATTCTTAATACCTCATAAATCAAGTGTTCCGAAGTCCTCAAACCTTGAGTGGTAGTAATTGTGTCCTGGGTACACCAACTCAATAGTTAATGTTTTTTGACTTTTTTTGAGAAATAATGAATGGCTTGATCTTATATGACTAGTTACATCTACTTTTGGATAGATGGACATGGTTACCCCTATACTTAGGTAAAGAGTAGCCTAATTATGTTGAATATGGAACTAAGGATGGGGAACTTGGACACCATTTAGGGTTAGAGTGGAATGAAGAATATGGGAAAATATTTAAGTGTGTTACAAAAGTGTGTTTATCGCATCGTATGTGATCGGGAATGGCTAGTCATCCTAGTTGCTCGGGGAAACAGAATTTAAAAAATTTGAACGATGAAACCACATTATGCAAGAGCACTTCTTTTTTTTTCATATAAACCACAAACAAGTATTAGGTTTATCGCTTGAAGTGTGGTTGTGATTGAATCTCTAAATGAAGAGACATCCTATTTCTAGTCCAATCCAACGGAGGAGACACTCGCGAGCACGTTGATGAAATGCGAGCTCCTTGTAATCCATGTTGATGATCTAAGCGGCAGATCTCCTGATCTTGTCGAAGGGATCTGACATCTTCTTCATGAGAGAGGTAGACCGAAGGGATGGAGATCTACGAGCAAATGATCCTACAACGTATTGACAATGCAGTGATGGAGACTCTCTCTCTAGGGATCCATTATGAAAACCACATTGAGAGAGATAGAGAGAGACTTGGTTTGTAGAGATAGAGAGAGTGAGAGAGGAGAGATCATATTTTCCATTGTCTCAAGAATAGCTAGGGTTGCCTCTTCTTGTATGATATTTTTGGAGGCCATGGATTCCAATCCATGGACAACATAAATCCTATGGTTCATATTGATTTGTGTTTCATTTAATGGTCATGATTTTGTTGTAAAAACACAATAATAATCAATTAAATTAAATATATATACTAAATGATAATTAATATAAACTATTTTCACTTAATCAATTATCCATAGAGATAATAGGAAGGAGGCTAGCCTTCTTTCATAAATAGTGGGACGACCACCCATTCTTGGTAGAAGATGGAGGTTGTCCACCCTTCCTTTAAGGAAGGTGGCTTTCTCCTCATAAACTATGAGATTGAATTATCCCATGAAAATCTCAAATATTTACAGCAATATTTGTTGTGAATTATTTCACAAAATAAATCCAATTTACTTTGTGAAGATTGCAATGATGTGTGAATCACATTCACAACCCAAAATAAAATGTAAATTACATTTTTCAATTAATTGTACAATGGGAATCCAATTCATATCAAATTTATATTGTAAATGTTATTTACAAATTACACTCTCTTATATATGATAAATCACATTTATAATACATATGATTAATATGGATAGTATTATACATATTGTTCATATACATGATAATTAAATCACATTTAATTGTCTTGGATATATATTCTCATGTGCCCAAATAATGTGAATCACCTTCTCATTATTCACATCTTTGATAATTAATTTACATTTTTTATCTTAGATAACTCTCTTTATATATCCAAATAATAATAATCAAATGGATATTATTCATGATAATTAAATCACATTTAATTATCTATTTCTCAACGCTCAAATACATTACCAACAATGAAATTATCCTTAAACTCTTTCAAGTATAATGCGCTTTCTCCACAAATACTTGGAGATAAGGACAGGGCGATTGTACGTTCCAAGTATAGTGACTTCGATATTGAGATCAAATCTCAAATCCATATTTTGAGGACCTCCCATAGATGTTTGATTAAATCAAAGATGTAGATCTAATCTTCTCATTGTATCTTAATCACATTGAGATCAATGTCCAACATGGACTAAGATCAGACCACTTCTCTATGAGAGGAGTCACTAAAATCTATACACGTTTCGACACTCCCTTGAAATGAAAGTTTCATTGTTATACAATCATTTATGATCATGTTACGCTCAGGTATTCCTAATACCTGTACATTATACTTACCGGAAAACCTAGAATAAATCAGAAGTTTTAGACCTATTTAGGCTATCACCTTCACGGTTTTATTAGTAATTTTCTCATTTAATAATTAGGAGTTGGTATTGATCTTATACTTTTCAAAATCATATATCATACCCATGTATTGATCGCATACTTTACAAAAGCATATATCAAACCTAAAAATTCAGTCAAGCTTCCAAAGTAAGACGGTCTTGCGCAGAATTTTAACCCAATATCTCATGAGTGAGATCATGTCTTCTGGTTCAGTAAATGAACATGTATGATCACTTTGAGAGATCGTGTTACTCAAATGCCCTTCTATAAACACTAGCGTCATGGTGTATAGACCATGATTACGCCATCAACCTATCGATCTGCCAAATGTACATACTCAGACATATTGTAACACATGTCTTCAGTCAGAGATGGTGTGCATATATCAAACAATAAATGACATAGGTCTCGGGTTATCTCGATCTCGTTAAGCAATTCTTTGACCTAACTAATCTGACACCTCCGAATATGTATTCCTGTGCAGAGGACCTACATCAAGAGGTCGGTCAGATATCAACCAAAAGAGAAAGGATTGCCATCTCCTACTTTGGTGGGAGATCTCTTAATAATCATTTTATGGTACATGACGAGTCATCAATCTAACTCTTTAAATATTCATTCAAGCACCAACCTTTATGATTCAATAATTGAATCAACCCTTGTATGATCATTAAGATGGCCAGGGTACATAACTCTAAATGTACTAAGGGACCTATTAAGCAAATTAGTTATTCTTCATTTCAGATCAGGGACTGATATTTGCAATAACATTTATTACATAATGGCTTATCGTGGGCTCACATGTCCAATAATCTCCCACAATCCCAAGGAGCTATTAATGGCCTAATCTTTAAAACTAAATTCATGTGCTAATGATAAACTATTTAGAAAAATATCTAAGTAAGCTGGCCAGTCACTCTGTTCTCGAGAGACTATGCCAAGTCCTTTTACGGTACTTGCATATCTCCTAGTAATAGTGCTCGACTCCAATGTGAATGTTGCATCTTATGCAACCAATACTCAATTTTAAGGCAGTTATAGTGTCTCTAATACTACAACTCAATAATTCACAGTCAATATATAATTTCTATCATCATTATCAAAATACCCTTATTCCTAGAGTTCTTTATCTCCTAAGACTAAGACACATTCTTAAGTATTATAAGGCATCTGCAGTTAAGACCATTAAGATCACTATCTATCAAGTCTTAAGTTCTTGAAGATAATGTTATTGCTGTAATTAAGTGTTTTATCTCCATAGTAGGATTGGTAACAGTTTACTACTCCCGCTACATGGTAGACATCTAACTTTTGTACACATCTAGCATACACTAAGCTTCCCAAAGTTGATGCATTATGGCATGTAAATTTAGTATTCACATCCTCAACTCTATGAGGTGATATCCCTTTATATAGGTTAGTAACATATCATAAGGGAAAGAAACCTTTCTTGGGATTTTCCTGAAAATGGAACATGTCCAAGGTGTACCGCTAATGTGACGGTCCCAATACCCTCTTTTCTTTGCTTCTAAATGACATCAGAACTATCATCTAAGAGGTATCCTTAATATCATATCTCAAGGTATGGAAAAACCATAATTTAAAACAATTTTATTATCCATATATCTTTCCAAATGATTGGGATATTATCTACATTTAGCATGATGAACACAATAGCACTCCCACTAAGCTTCACATGGTTCATCAAGATTCTATTGAAGTCAACACAATTATAATTTCATAAAATCAGATGTTCCACCTATTAGAAGCTTATTTGAGTTTATAGATGGAGTTCTTCATCTTGCACACCTTGTTTTCCTCAACCACGAAGCCCTGGGACTACTTCAAGTGAATATGCTCATATAGGTATTCATATAGGAATGTAATATTGACTTTCATATTGAAGATATCATAGTCAAGTTGTGTAGCTATAATTAGCAATATTCTGATGGGTTTAAGCATGGTCACTGAAAAGCAAGTCTTATTGCAAATGATGTCTTCTCTTAGGTGTTCAGCTCATGGTTACGAGTCATACTTTGAAGGTCTCCACTGATGAATCTCATATTCATCATGCTAAATATGGTCATTTAGGCTCTGTCCCCCATCATCCACTTGTGATTAATCATTAATAGAGCATTATTAGCCATCATGCATGTGTAAATAATATCTGCATTTCATCATGCATAAATTGCATTAAAAATCCCATGTGTAAATTAGCCCAAAAAGCCGCTAACTTCTCACTTTTTTTAATTAATTCATCCTAACTCCGATTGACCCCAAACCACCTTCATTGTTTAGATATTACTAACTTTATTAAATAAAAAATACAAAAAATACTAACCCCAATAAGTGTCAAATAATCCCAAAGTCTAATTTCACATCTGACGGACTAAATTGAGCATATCTCCTACAAACAGTGTCCAATTTTGGTCTACTCACTTTTAAAGTACTCCATTTTCAAATACCTTCAAAACAAGACCAATTTCGTAAAATTCGGAGCTCATATGTGAAAGTTGGGTTTTGGGCCTCTTTTGCGCATTCTGACTTTTTGCCATTTTTGACCTGAGTTTTTATGTACATAATTAACCCTTTTAATTTTATTTCTTCTTCATTATTGTTCTTTGATGAAAGTTTTATTAAGCGACACAAAAATCCAAATCTAGATCAAAACTGAAATCAAAGAAACTAACTGAGTCCAAGTGCCCGTTGTCAGTCTTTGCAAAAGTTGTGTGTTTCTGACTTCTATTTTATTTCCCTATTTTCTTATTTATTAAAAATCCAAAAAAATAGATTAGTGTGTAAATAACTTTCTTGTATTTTATATTAATTTTTCTATATTTTTATCGTCTCTAAAAACACCAAAAAAATTATAAAACTCCAAAAAGTCGGTTTTCTATACACATGGAGAACCGCCAAAAATACCACTTCTCACAGATGACCTCTTTTGCTCATGGGTTCTTCATGAAAGTTGTAGTCTCGTCGAGACGAATAACTTTCGTGAAGGAAATTTTTCGATCCGAGGTCATCTTCTATCTCTTTTTCCTCTTTGAAAATCTGAAATTTTTTTGGTGCCATGTGGCAGCTCCAGGGCGTGCCACGTAGCACCCCACCTATCTCTCCAACCCCTCCCCTCCAGGTCACGTGCCTAGCACATGACCCTGTCACCTTCTTCCCCAACGCACGCATGGCTCCTCCCAGCCGTTTCCCCCTCCGCCATGCGCGGCCATTAAGCCGCCATGCATCTTTTCCCTCGCGCGTAACGTCAACCTTCTCCTCCTCCTATAAAGCTCAGCCCCCGCACCAAGGAGTTGTATCCGCCATCATTTCAAACTCATCGCAAGGGCTGGTGACAGTAGCCCTCGTCGAGTCGTCGGCGTGATCCAGGGAGCATACTCCCTGTTGCATAACGACCTTCTGCAGAGCTCAAACCCCCTTCGGCAAGGGTTCATGAGCAAGGACAGCCAGGAGCTGTTCCTCCCCTTCAGGCGAGTCAACACCCTGACCCCCTTCTCTCGATCCTTCTCCCTCTCCTTTCTCCATCAATTCCAATCACCCAAATCCACCCCGACTCTTGCAAAGAGTCGATATCCTCCATATATCCAGCTCTGCTCTTCTCTCGCTCCTCTCCGTTGTTACTAACAACTGCAGGTAGCCAAGGAAGCCTCTGCCTCGTCGTCGCCCTCCTCTTCTCAACTGCAGGCCGCGCTCTCTGCCTCGCAGCCCGAGCTCCTCCGAGCCCCAGCAGCCAACGCCGCCCTCGCGCCGTATGTCGGTCGAGGGGCAGCATCGCCACCTCCGTCGACCTCCTCAGCATTCAGCCCTTCACCGCTCGCCTCCGACCCCGCTCGTCGTGCGTCGCGCCGCCTACCACCGCGCCCACACGCTCGGCTGACCGCTCCCCTTCGTCGACCGCCACCGCCTTCGCCGGCACCTCCGCTTCGGCCGTGCACCCCCCGCCGCTCTGCCCTCGCCACGATCTGCGTCGCCCCGACCTCACAAAGCACATATACCGTCAGATCGGGCAGGCGGTCCTTGATCCGACGATCCCCAGCGCTCCACGACAGTTTACCCGAGCCTAGGCCCCAGACTAGAGGCACGGGCTATCCGAACCTAGGCTCGGAATTGTCGAGTCTCCACCCGTAGCCACTTAGGCGCGGACCTCCGATCCTCAGCCTCGGTCGCCTGACCCTCTGCTCCACTCCCCGAGCCTCCTAGCGCACGTGCTTCGTACGTGCGCGGTGGAAAATCACACGGACGCCCCTAGCTTTTTCAGAAATTGCAGAAACACCCTCGCTAGGGGTAAATTACATAAGGGCCCCTCAAGTTTTTATTAATTACAGATAAGTCCTCCCAGGGACCTATTTGCAAATAAAACTTTATTTTATTTACATTTTAGTCCCTGAAACTTCATTTTATCACATTTTTGTCATACGGACTCCGATTTTAGCACATAATATGTCGTTTTGAAGCTAATTCCGTGCTCTTCCATTTAGCGTAGCTTATGAACAGATCTGAGGTCATTTGTTAAGAATTATTATTGAGGATATTTGTTGGCTTTTGCAGGCTTATTTTGACATATTTATGCCACAATTCCCTTGAGAGAATTGATGATTTATTTTGCAGGGATTTGTTGGAGTTAGATATTATTTGAAGATATATTTTATGCAGGGGTTAAATGAAGGAGATTGAGTAGATATATTGACTTGTAAACTGCAATTTTTTGAGATTAAAATAAGAAATACTTAAAGACAAATTCATTGCAGGATTAATCTGAGATCTCTTCACTCTTATTTGCATTAGGAATTAGATTGATACATCTTGCTGAATTACATATTATTTGATCTGTGGTTTCATTTCGAGGATATTGATTATTTTTATTTAGATTAAACATCGCTAAAAATCGCAGATCCTGGGCATAATTCACTCTGTTTAATTTCTTTGCATCACATTCGTATCATTGCATTGTACATTTCCTCAACACATAAATTAATCGAACATTAATTAATTATTTAATTTGAAGCAAGACGACGCAACTAAAAATCACCATTCCTTATGTTCGACCTTGGTAAACTTACCAAGTAAAAATATTCCACAACATTCAAAGCTTGTGGTTTTTGACGAACCAAATTTGGCTCCTATACTACGATAATTATTCATTTTTAAAAGACGTCCACCTTCTCATCGAGTTCTCACTTACTCTTGAAGATCTGTTTACACCTAACAGGTTTTACCCTTATCGGTGTATCCTTGAAGGTACATATACAACATTTGTATATGAAGTCTACTTTAGATTTTATTGCTAACATCTATCTTTCCATGTCATGATCCTCAGATACTTCATCATATGAAATCAGATCATTGTCAAACTTAACAGACAGATAGAATCCATCCTCAAACTCATTTGAAGAGGTATGTGTGTTTCATCTTTAATTGTCTTTTTAGTTTCTGATTTCAGGATCCTCATTACCTTTTCACGATTAAATGAGTACCTTCACTTCATTATTATTTTGATTTTCAAGAGAGACATCCTCTAAAAATCATATGCTTGGAGATGCGATCTTTTAAGAATCTCAATGTCATAAAGTAGGTATCCAATACCGTCCTTTATTTTCCTAATGAAGCAGCACTCTCTGGTGCTAGATTACAGCTTACTTGCATCCATGACAAACTTATGGACTAAGCAACCATAAATCCTCAAGTGTCCAACACTAAGCTAGGTTACAAATCATAGCTTATGGGGATGTTAGAGTTTATATTTTCATGGAATCTTATTACGGATATATATATTGTAGTCTCTATAACACATATACCAGGAAACTAAGAGATAATTATGTTAAGATTCATCATTAATCAAATCACGCCACACATGATCTAGTTGCATCTCCCTACAACTCTATTGAGTTTAGGTGTATCAGAAGGAGTGTGGTAGGAATGATATTCATATATCCATAAGGTATTATTTGAATTCATCTAATAGGTACAATCTACCTAGGTTAGATCAAATTCATTTCATTTTCCTACAAACTTTGGTTCTAAACCAGAATTGTGAAAGCTTGAACACTTCAAAGGTTTTTAATGTTAAGAGAAGAAGTCTCATATCACAAATAATCATAATCGTATATCACATATCATTAATGTTTATTATGAAATAGATGATCCACATACATCAATATGTATGAGATTTTGAATACCTTTAAATCTTACAACATTTCCAGAGAAGGATGTATTGGGCATTTTACTTTTTTAATACAATATTCACAAGTATGTAAGATTTGAAATTTCAAAGAATCTGAAATTTATCTCTTAATAGTTTATTGATGTCATCAATAAACATATGTCCAATGTTTGATGCCAGATCATTGTCACATGATCTTCATCCCCTATTGATCTTTAATTGTTTAATTTTCAATATTTATATATGTTAACGAACCATTCAATAATTTTATAATTTATTAGAGTGTTCTAGATGTTACATTACTATCCGAAATATATCCATCATAACTCTTTATGATAGGTTTATTCCAGAATTCTTTCTTATTTCCATCATTTTGAAATAAACCCTATTGATATTTAAAGACTTTTGTTTCATGCATGTACTCAAACATTTTAAGTATATCATCTCTTATCGAGCCACCATTCTGCATAATGCAGAGAACCATGTCATTCATGATTAAATGTCAAGAGAACATATGTCTGCCAAAACATCTTCTTAGATTTTACAAGGACTTTTTGACAATTACCATCATCATCGACTTGATACTTCCAAAGCACACTCGATGGGAGATCAAGACTACAGATACATGCAAACCCTAGGTTGTTGTCCAATTTACTATTTTATTGTCATTCCTCACTATTATGAGGAAACTTGCACACTGAAACTACATACATTATGTAACCAACTACAAGTACAATATCTTTATTATGGATCTAGTCCATGATAATTTACTAGTTATTATTGAGTATAGTATTGAATGGGTTTAATGCGGATTATCTGAAATAATAAATTTGCATAAACATATTTATACTTATTTTACTTTCATTTATAAACTTTTATATCAAATTTTCTTGCCTTGTCCACTCTGAAAGTTCGTTCCCCTATTCACTTTCAAAGTAAGAGATATACTTACCATTATATCTCATTCCCTTACTCACTTTCAATGTAAAATATATACTTACCATTATATCTCAAGCAATATCTGAGATCTCCTTTCTTATCTTTGTTACATCCCAATAATATGAGAACTTGCAACTCGAATAAGAAGAAGTGGGAACTCATTCTGCTTTTCAAGTCCAACTTGCATTCCCAATTCGGTTTTAACACCCAGGCCCACCACCCCTAAGGTGCTGTTAACCCGTCGTTAATTGAACCAATCGTCAACAGGATCAGAACTCGCTATGCACAATCCATTGTCACCCTAATATTATGAGGACTCGATATTGGGGTCACTATGCATATGGCCTTACTCTTTCGATAAGCAAATAGCCCGATCCATATGCACTTGTATGAATGAGATATCACTTTGGACAGGCATCTCCTACATATAATACATGGTGATGGAACATTCCGCCTTGATAGGAGAACATGAATGTCACTTATGTGATCCTCCATATCATGTTCAAATTCTAATTAATTATTATGAATCGTATTCACATACTTACTTCTTCTAAGAGAAATACTAACCTATAATAGAGATTTAATTTTAATTGGATCTAATTTATTTAATCATATTAAATCAATTATCAATCCAATCAATCAACCAACAAACAATTTCTAATAGTTACTTGAAGGATGGTATAATCACAAAATATATATTATTTGAACATTAATAATTAGAAAAATATACCATGATTTCTTCAAGCATTATCCTTTCCTTACATGTTGTCATGGACAATACTGATGGGAGAGGGACAAACTGCTCATTGAGCAACCTGCTACCCCAATGCTCCCCGACTAGACACCATATCCACCTCAAGTCATGATAATACGATTTGATCATTTTGTATTTGAGATAATAATCGATATTTCAACTGAAGTTATACCTTATAATATTTATCAAAATCATTTTGATTAATATTATAAGGAGAACTACTAAACATATCCCTAATTTTATTCAAGCAACTATGTTTGTTGGTATTGATGTAACCAATTGTTATCTAGATCATATCTAATCAATTTTGGTTAAGGAAATAATCAAAATAAATATTTCACAAATATTCATGAATAATTATTTCAGGGGATTAACCATTAACTTTAATTAATTGATTGAATGACAATCACAAGGTTCTTGATTGGGAAAGTAATTTTTAGCAGTGACCCATGCTTACTAAAATTAACATATCGCAATTGAAATCTAAATTACGCAAAATAAGTTCCAAAGTTTGCTAATTTTATTATTAATAGAACTCAAGTGATATTCACACATTTATAGGTGTTTTAAAATGGTAATTAACTCTTTAATTATGTCATGATTTACCATCCCCGAAATAGTAGATACTTGTTCACTAAAAAGATCATAACTTGAGCAATCAGATTCCAAATCATGCAAAATCAAGTCCCACGATTTTCTTATTTAACGAGAAACATAATAAAAAGGATAATTTTATGTTTAAATAGTGTTAAATATTGAGAACAAATCAATCAAAATAGGGTTGCCTGAAGGAAATGTCATAAAGCATCACACAATTAAAAATGTCCAAGTAATCTTAGGTTTATGGATCATATCCAAAACCTTCAACCTATGTCTCTGATACCACTTGAAGGATATGGAAAAATTCTTAAGAGAATCATGTAAGTGTGATTATGGATTGTATGTGATTGGCATCGAGTAGTTGTACTATTTTCTCGGGGAAGCGAAATGTAAAAATTTTGAACGATGAAACCACTTGTTACAAGAACACTTCTCGGATTGTTTCATATAAACCACACACAATTATTAGTATTAACTCTTAAAGTATGGTTGTGATCGAGTCTCTAAATGAAGAGACCTCTTGTCTCAAGTCCGAACCAACGAAGGAGACACTTGCGAGCGCGGTGATGAAACATGTGCTCCTTGCAATCAATGTTGATAATCCAAACAACGAATCTCTTGATCTCTTCACGTGAGATCCGGCATCTTCTTCTTGAATAAAGTCCACCGAAGGATACGGAGATTCATGAACAATTGAACCGGTTATGTAACGGCGCAGTGATGGCGACTCTCTCTAGGGCGACATGGTGGATGACTACGAGAGAGAGAGAGAGAGATTGGGTATATAAAGACAGAGGGAGAGAGCATATTTTCCATTGTCTCGAGAAGATTTGGGGTTTCCTCTTCTTATATAATATTTTGGGAGTCCATGGATCCCAATCCATGGACAACACAAATCCAATTATTCACATTGATTTGTGTTTCTTTTAATGGACATGATTTTGTTCTAAAAATACAAGAACATTTAATTAAATTAAATATATATATTGATTGATAATCAATATAAATGAATTTCAATTATATCAATTATCCATTGAGATAATAAGGAGCTAGCCTCCTTCCGTAAATAGGGGGGACAACCACCCATTCCTAATACGATTCGATGGTCGTCCACCCTTCCTTTAAGGAACATGGTAGTTTTGTCGCAATACATTAGATTGCATTATCCCATGAAAATCTCCAATATTTACAACATTTGTCGAAAATTATTTCACAAAAATAAATCCAATTTATTTTGCGAACACTGCAATCATTCAATTGTAAATTTGTGGTTCACATTCACAACCCAAAATAAAATGTAAATTACATTTTCAATTAATTGTCCAAATCAAATCCAATTCACATCAACATTTAAATTGTAAATGTTATTTACAAGTAGCTCTCTCTTATGTATTATATGTCACATCTATAATATATATGATTAATTTGGATAGTGTTATCCACATTATTCATATCCATGATAATTAAATCACATTTAATTGACTTGGATATATATACTCATGTGCCCAAATAATATGAATCACATTCACATTGTTAACATCTTTGATAATTAAATTACATCTAATTACCTTAGATGACTCTCTTTATATGTCAAAATAATATGAATCAAATTCATATTATTCATGATAATTAAATCACATTTAATAACACATTTCTCAATGCTCAGATACAGTAATAATAATGAAATTATCCTTGAATTATTTCAAGGATAATGCACTTTCACCATGGATACTTGAAAATAAGGACATGGAGATTGTACGCTCTACGTATAGTGACTTTGATATTGAGATCAAAACTCAAATCTAGATCTTGCGGACCTCCCATAGATTTTTGATTAAATCAAAGCAATAGATCTAATCTTCTCATTATATCTGAATCACATTCGGATCAATGTCCAACATTTGGACTAAGATCATATCACTTCTCTATGAGAGGAGTCAATAACATCCATACTTGTTTCATCTTTCCCTCGGAATGGAAGCATCATGGTTATACAATCGTTTATGATCACATCACTAGGTTATTCTTAATACGTGTAGATCCTGCATACTGGAAGACATAGAATAAACTCGAAGTTTTAGATTTATTTAGATTGTCTACTTCAGGGTTTTATCGTTATGTTTCTCGTTTGATCATTGGGAGTTGGTATTGATCATATACTTTCCAAATGCATATATCATACCTAGGTATTAATAATATAATTTTCAAAAGCATATATCCAACCTACAAATTTAGTAAAGATTCAAAGCAAGATGATCGTGCATGGAATACAATCCCAATATCTCATGACTCAGCTCAAGTCTTCTGATTCAGTAAATGAACATGTATGATCCCTCTGAGAGATAGTAATACTCATATGCCCTTATATGCATATCAGCGCACCGATATATAGATCTTGATTAGGTCATCAATCTATCAGTCTACCAAATGTACATACACAAACATATAGTAACACATATGTCTTTGGTCAAAGGATGTGTGCCTATATCGTGACAACATATGTCATAGGTCTACGATTATCTCGATCTCGTTTAGTAAGCTCTTTGACCTTACTAATCTGACACCTCTGAATCTCTATTCTTATGCGGTAGGACCTGCATTAATAGGTCGGTCAGATATTAGCCAATAGAGAAAGGATTGCCATCTCCTACTCAAGTTGGAGATCATCTCTTAATAATCATTTGATGGTGCTTGATTAGTCATCAATATAAATATTTAGATATTCATTCAAGCACCAACCTCTATAACTGTTGTATGATCATTAAGATGGCCATGGCAGATAACCCTAATTGTACAAGGGACTTATTATGTAAATTAGTTATTCTGCATTTCAGATCAGGGAATAATATTTGCAATAACATTTATTGCATAATGGCTCGTCGTGGGTTTGCATGTCCAACATGGAATGGATCTACAAGATGGTTTAATGGTAGGAAATAAATGAATATATATATATATATATATATATATATAATAATGGAGTCTCCAGTGTCACGAGAGGGTTAGGAAAAATACACAATCAAAGCTCAACTATTCAAGCAAAGGCCCTTAGTTCACCAACTCACTCATGAGGACCAACAAATGTCGGTCATTTTATCTTGTCAATTTTATTGGTTATCAAAAATATATGTCTGTTATACAAGGTTTAATCATTGGTTTTAGGCACTATCCTAGGGATACATCCTCACCTCTCAACATGCAAACACATCCTGTGTACAATGTGGGTATTGTTGTCCCATAATATAAGTGTAATTTAACTCCATTTTATTCATGTTAACTTGCATTATTAGTCCTGATTTTATTATAGGTTTTCACTGAATATAATGTGAGCACTAATCAATCACTCATCATCTAACAACTAGTCACCACTCCATTTAGATCCTAAGTAATGAATCAATGTAGAGAAATTGAGAAAAAACAGATGCATGCTTAAGAGAAAAACTTACAATGCCATCACCATTATTCATACAAGTGCAAGACTAAATTAAATTTATCACTAGATGCATGCAAGTAGCGGGAACCACACCTAAATATGATACTATTGCGGGATGAAATCAATTGATTTTGTCTAAGTAGAATGATCTTTGGTGCATCTCATGAATCAAAGGAGATGATGTGAGTCACCCAGATTCAAATTAATGCAGCCTACCTGCTATCAAGAACAACAAGATATAGAATAAAAGAAGCTTGAAGATCTATTTGCCTAACCTTAGATTGGATAGAGTTTAACTGAAGCTAAGAGTGGTGATCATGTGGCCTCAGAAGGCGGACCACAAACATTGAAGTGACAGCTCTCTAGCCCAGTAATTAACACAACAATTAACCCACATAATAAGAATTAAACAATGCAAGATGCATCAAAAGTTATTATAACCCTGCAATAATTGTGTGTATAGTAACAAGCAGAGTAGGATGTCGAACATAGGGAGACAAGTCGGTTGAGCTGGTATATTAATTATAAATAAATAATGAATAATTAATGTAGTTATATTTGTGAAACATTTTTCTCAATTAATTAATTAATATTTTGTAGGTTTTTATTTTTATTTTTTTAAATTTAAAATTTTTTTCATCGTATAATTTTCTTATTTTTTAATTTTTTCTTTTATTATATAATATTGGTCTATATATAATTATATATATGTAATACGTATAATATAAGTGATATATATATTATAAAATACATAATAAATGTACAAAAATTAGAAAAATACCTAAAGAACTGTCTTTTTTTATTTTTTTAAGGTTTTAAAATAATTAAAATGCATTTATATTAATTAATAGTAATACTAATTATATATAATTATATATAGATATATTATTTTATATAGGTTATTATAATTATAATATTGCAATATATAGTCAAAAATTACAAAATAAGGTATTTTTTCTTCTTATTTTTTATGATTTATTGGGAATTTTTACTATTTTTAGGTATTTTTAAATCCAATATATATATAATCAAGGATTTGTAAAATAGGCCAAATTTATTTGAGACTTAAATATTGAAAAAAGGTTCAAAATTTCTCGTAATTAATTTTAATAAATAGATGGTTATATAAAGGATAAAAACTAATATTTTTGGGTTTTTCAAAAATATTTCACATTTTTTAGGGTTAGAAAGGGTTTTCTAATTTTGGGGTTCTATTTGATATTTTTTTGAATTTGAGTGTGGAGTAATAAAATAAAGTAATAAACACTAGAAATATTTTTGGAATTTCTAATTATGGTTTTATATTTTTATTTTCTAATGCGAATAGGGAAAAAACTTTCTTATTTTAATTTTAATAAATAGAAAAAGTGCATCAAATGCAAAATAAAATTTATAGTGTGAACAAATAATTAAACAAGCACATCATCTTATTTTTTGTAATTTTTGGAGCGCAGATGGTACTTTTAGAGAAAAAAACTTGCACAAAAATAATTAAGCTAGGAAGGTCATTCTTGAAATAAAAATTAAAGTATAGGGGGTCATGTGCAAAAACACCAAAACTTTTCTACTAAAGTTTGATTTTTAAATATTAATGCAGATATTCAAAACTTGTTAAGGTACAAGTGTAAAATACCTAATTCACGTGTGGGACCATGTGAGATAAGCTGTTATGGGATCTTCATGCTATTACGAATAAGTATCGGGGTTTGAATGCTTTCTGTCCTCAAAGCTTTAAACTTAATAAAATACTCACAACACTTTGTTCGAAATGCAAAGAAACGGAGGGGGTTTATATCCAACTTACCCAACAAAAGGGAATGATCTAGTGGCTATCGAATTTTCATATGGACATGTGGCGGCTCTGGAAGGCATAATGATAGTTCGACAATCGGCGGCATGGATTAGATATCTTGGAGAATCTTACGATTAATTTTTTTCCTAATCCAATGGTCACCCTTCAATCTGGGGTGGAGACGCAATCCAACAGGCATTGCTTCTCTAGAAGAAGAGGGAGGAACATTACAGCTAAGTTCCGTCAATCGCTCCTCCCTCGCGACTCCGGCTGAATTCTTCGCTGATCTGGTGCTCGAGATATCGCTGGAGGTTGTCCGCAGCTATTGAGGGGAACAAGGAGGACCAAGACCAATTGAAGAGGTCTTGATCACATGAAGATGGTCAGGGCTCCTAGGAGTTGAGATGAGAAGTGCACGGGCCTCAAATGGCCCCTTTAGGATCTGTAAATGATATTAGAAACAATGGCTTTGCGATGGGGCAGGCCCTGGATATTAATTATGGAAGTTCGAGGATGTAATTGAAGGTGGGCAATGTCTAACAGAGGGCAATGGAGATGGACTTCGATCTCCAAATCTAATACAAATCTGGGTGGATAGTGAGGAGCGATGGTCAAGAAATGTAAGGGTATGGTGAGGGAGCATCTGGCGGGGGAGAAACAAGGATGATCGGTGATAAATAATGGTCGGAGCTTCTAATGATCTGGCGGTCTACTAAGCGGTTGAATCAACAAGAAAACAGCTTAAAAAACGAAATGAAAATTCTAAAAGGACATATCGGACAAAAAATTACCTAAAAAGAAATGAAGAGTACATCAACTTGGATGGAGGTCGAGGATATGGAACTTCCTGAAGTCATCTCCGACGATGGGTCGGAACCTACTCCTCCCTCCTCACTGCTAATCAGTGGAGCAAGTCTTCTGTCACCAGACTCATTCATTCAAGCATGATTTGAGGGGATAAGGTTAAGAACCAAGGCGAATAACCTCCAAATAGTGGAGAATGGTAGTGTTTTAAGGGTGGAATGGAGTAAAGTTTGAGGGGAGGTGGCGTGCGAAGGGAAAAGAGATGATGATGGGTGGAGGGTTGACGACGATCATGGAAGATCAGATCTTAGAGGTGTGGAAGGTTTCGAGAGGGAATGGATATGGCGGAGGCATGAATAAGGGGGAAAACATGTGGTTCATGGGTTCTCATTAAAGTCATAAGGGGAGTGTACATTTGACCCAAGGTCAACATTTGAAGCGATCCGGTTGGTCCACGTGGACCAATTAGATAAATCAAAGGTAGAAATGACGTGTAAAACGGACAATAAATAATTAATTAATTAATTTTAGGTTACAAAATAAAAATGTTTATGAATTTATGTATTATTTTATATTTTTTTTGAGGTAATTTATTAGAAGTCAATATTTACATGTATAATCATTTGTATATTTACCTATATAAGTGTATTTTATTTTTATTTTGAATTATATATTTTTATTATTAACTGGTTTTTTATATAACTTTAATACAAGTTTAGTTATTTTGTTATTTTTTCATAACTTTGTTTGTACATTTAGTTAATTGGGTATATATACATTACATGTATATACATGTATATTTTATATATGTATTTGTATGTACCATTTATTTTATTTTTAATTTAAAAGTTTTAATTTATCAAATGATGCACATGTGTTTTAAATAAATATATACACATTTATAAGTTAAAAGAATTTGAATTATACAAATAATAAATATACTGAATAAAATAGACAGGTAAATTGCACAATATTGGCCCAAAACCTAAGTTTTGCATCTTAACTCCAAATTAAATGAGACTAACTTCATTAAATAGCCTATTAACAGTTATATAGAATTAAAATTGATTTTTGGTCCATTTTGATAGATTATGAATACGATGCAGGTCTTTTAACTTTTTATTGTGACTTCTTATTTTGTGTGTTTGGGGCACACTATGCATTATTTTTATATGAACTCAATTTTGCATTTTTGCTCGTATTTTTATCTATAATGTTCATGGTCAAAGTTTATGCATTCTGTGTAAAAATAATAAAGAATAAAATAGATCTCAAAAATTACTTATTGATGACTTCGAAATTAGGGTTTTTAGGTATGAATGTACAATTCATCTGCCCTATCTCCCCCTATTTTATTTCTTGTCGACCAAGTCAATCATGATGACTTGGTCTCTGGGTCTAGGGTCACTCAACAGCTATGGTCTCTCATTTCTTTTTATTTTCTTCTTTTGTTATTTTATTTTGGCATTAATTATAATGTTTTATATAGTAATTAAAGTATTAATAATGAATGTTATTTTGTACAAATTAATGTCATATACATGTATTTAGCTATGGACTTAAGGCTAAAATAGAAGAATAAAGGTGATGAAGTGGAGATTATTCACCCCTATACTTGCATTTACTAGCCCTTAGCAAACACTTATTCCGATAAATGCAAAAAAAGAGACATAAAGAAATGAAAAGAAATAAATTAGATTTATTTCAAGTTTCAAACATTTCTTCATAAAATCAAAGTTTGGAGCTCCATCGGACCTTTGAAAATTAGGTTTGGTTGGAACCTTATTTGGAAGTGGTCTTGAAACACAATAGCCTCTGAAATTTACAAAACTCTACCCAAGTCTCCTCAAAAGCTAGGTCAGAACAAATCGAGGTTATACACTGTTCGTTATGACTATGAGTCTATCTTATACAGTTGTGTGATATGTAGCTCATCTCGACTAAAGCGATAAAGTCAGTCTTCTCTAACATGGTGACCCTAATTCCCCAATCCAATAACTCTTTCCTGTAGAAGCAGGATATTCCCTTCTAAGTTCAAGTATAACTAGCTCAAGAGTATGAGGTGAAGAGAAGAATGGACGATAACCAATATAGCTACCTATCCTAAGATGCTTGATCGGTGTAGCCAAGTCATCCGGATGTAGTCTTACTTACATGTTGACTTCGAAGACCAAGCTAGCTTATTTACTATATATATGCTCCAACGGGACTTTATTTTTCTTTGACTTTTTCCTATCTATTTTTTTGAAATTTTTTATTTTGCATTTTTTTCTTTTTTTTTAAATATATATAGCATAATTTATATATGGACTTTTTCCTTTTACAACTGTAGACTATCCTTCTTTTGAATCATTATTGCAACTTACAACTTGTGTACATATACCTCATGTCTACTAGTTCAGGTTGGAGTACAATAGACACAAATGTGTGACCTCCAATGTTTCCATTGGCTTATGTCTCATGTCGGCAAATCCAGTCATATATAACTTCAACTAAGTTGAGCAAAGTGCAAAGTGTAAGTGTGCAAGTTAGGTCATTGTCAACAACATTCATGCATGTGTTCTGAAATATTTTATTTAGATAGTCAAGAAAACACTGAACCAAGTCTTGTGGTCTCAAAGAATTAAGTCTAGCAGACCTAAAGTGCTTCAATTCCAATTGCTATAAGGTTATTGTGATTAAGTGGATTAAGGTCCAACCAAGCTCCAATCTTCCGATTTTATTTAGACTTACTCAGTTATCATTACCAATCCGAAAAAATGCAAATGCTATACACAATGGAAAAAATATTTTTGCGATGCACTTTTCTAGTTTTGAACTTTTTATGGGATTTTGAAAAAGTTTTGCAAATTTTTATGCAATTTAGAAATCATTTTGCAAATTTTTATAGATTTTTTATTTTGCAAGTTTTTTTTATTTTGAAAAGTGAAAGAATTTTGGAAAATAATTATGTGTTAATGTTTACATGGGAGTGTATCTGTTAATTACAAGTATTAAAGTTGAGAGTATACATAAGGTATTTATGAGTTTGTAAAGAGCTTTTATTTGTTATAAGTGTATACATGTTTCTCAAAGAAAATGAAAGAATTTTTTTGAAATATTTTGAAAACTATATTTTGAAAGTATTTTGACAAAGAATTTGTACAAACATTTAAAAACTTTGAAAATCATTTTACAAAGATTTTTCAAATAGTACGTACATGTTTTTCCAAAGACTTTTAAACCCATTTTCAAAATCATTTACAAATAGATTTTAAAAACATTTTATTTAAACAAAGACAATAAATTTTACAAACAAAACATTTTAATAAAAGGTTTGTAAATATTTTACAAAACATTTTCCAAACAGTTATCAAATAATTTTTCAAAGTGATTTTACAACTATTTTTCAAAAAATTTGCAAAACATTTATAACCTGTTTATTATTTAATATATATACATATATAAAGAATTAGATGTATGTTTTTAATTCTTATTAATTAGCCATTTTAATAAAAATACGTAAGTACGAGCTATGGATAAAGTATATACAATTTATATACGAGCCCCCCATACTTAGCTTGAGTTATGTCCTCATAGACTATAAAGGGAAAGAGAAGATATAACTCGTACTAAGTATAGAAGAGCCCATACTACAATAACAGCATAAATAATGAATGAATGAGAAGCAATCCATCTCCCTATAATTGGGATCAATTAATCCTAAGTAAAGCAGATTGTATTCTACATGCAGGGAGGGTTGAGGGTGAGAATAAACAGATCACAACTCTATCTATCTCCCCCTATACATAGGATAAGTTATCCCTAAGTACACACAGAAGTGTTAATAAGAGAGGACAGAGATGAGGAGACCAATAAAAACCGATAAAAAAAGTTATGTTGGAGGAATGTACACATCTCTCACCCTATATGTAGGGTAAAAGAGCCCAAACTATAGGCAACAAGTAATGAAACAGAGCAATGGAAGAACACTCGACTCATCCACCTGCCTATACTTAGGACAAATTATGTCCTAAGTAAGGCAAACATGTATGAGGTGGATGAGTGGAACAGTAGATGCAAAGAAATAAATGAAAGTGAATATACAAAGTGGAGGCTATATATAGATCAAAAAGGTAGAAATATACCTTCTTGCATGACAGATGAGGAATGGATCTAACAAGGTACAAGTCAATGTCAGGGTCGTCACATGACTCAACTGATTAGGATCTACATGGTATAGATCCTCAGTATTCTCGAAGTGAAAAGAATGAATTGGTCAGTGGAAGTGTGGTCAGGTTCAGCCTGGGAAGACTCTGAAATCTCAAAACGGAAAGGCATAAACTTATTGATGGAAGTAGTGTGGTCATGTACGGCCTATGAAGTCGTTCCTATGCACTAAGATATCTATGGTGTAAATGTTGAGGATGTCATCAATGCATCGCCACACACATGAAGAGGAAAATCCAAGGTCTATGCTATGAGAGTCTTCCTCCCTAAATAGGAATTCTCAGTTCTCAATGTCATCCATGATAAAACAAGCCTATTTGATATTACCAGATAGGTCATAGTCCTCGGGGTCGTCTGACACAAGTGAACTCTCATTAGATGTGGGTCTTAGGTCTGTGGTGGTTGTGGTGATCAAGATGCTCTTGTTATCAGAACGAAAGCATACCTTTCCAGATCCATAATCAATAACAACTCTCACAATGGCAAGAAAGGACCATCCCAGAATGATTGGAGAATGCTCCACGGGGGTGTTGGTCTCCATGGGAAAGACAACAAAATCAATAGTGAAGCTCATGTTCTGGATCTAAATGACGGCGCTCTCAAGAATACCATTTGGCCTCTTTATGGATCAACCAACGAATTGACAAATCATCTTGGTCTTCTTAAGAGATCCAAGATTAAGAGATTGTACCAAAGAGAAAGGTATTATGTTAATATATGCACAACCATAAAGAAGAGTATGATCACATATGTGGTCAGAAATGGCACATATCATGAGTAGTGTACTAGTGTCCCCATTCCGATAGAGCGGACGGTGGGTGACGACGTGGGTAGTGGTCATGGAGATAAGTTGTTGCTTAGATCTGCTTCATCACTTTCTTTTCTTGGACGGGGTGAACATAATTGGTTCATGGACTTTTGAAGTGGTTCCTCAATAATATGATGAATAACCACAAACATTTCCCGATCAATCAATATTTTTTAATTTTTTCTATCTCTTCCATACAAGGGAAGAGGTTGGAATCATCATCTACACAAAGGATGACAAAGAGCAGTATGTACATTGTCATCCTTTAGGGTAAAGAAGGTGGGAATTATGGTAGATGTGTGGGCAAATGATGTGGCATGGGTGCCCTCTCCTCGTAAATCAACCCAGCTTGGTGTCTTCATTATTATCTTTTTGTATTTTTGTATTTTTCTTATTTTTTGTATTTTGGGAGATTACAAGTCTCATGGGTGTCCTCTAGTGATCCATGGCATAGGAAGGTGAAGCGTCAATTTGGAATTTATTTAGACTAGCGAGGTCATTTATCCTCCGCTTCATTTACTCCACTACCCTGGTCATGTACTCAAGAGCCGTATCAATAAGAGGTGACTTCAACAGTTCAGTCTCGGGTGGGTGAGATGGTGGGCAGTGTGATGGTGATTGTGATGGGTAAAAATAAAAGTCTAATGCCTGACTGTGGATGAGGTGGATATGTACAAAAAAGGAAAATCATGAGAAAAGTTCTCCTAATCAAATAGAGGTGAATCGACTGAAGAGTACGAAGGATCTGCAATGTTCGGATAAAAATAACTCCAGTCAGCCATCTCCTAAACAAAATATGGGGATCAGGATATCACGATGGTCAATTATGGATATGAAAGATAAAGGTGCAAATGCATAGAGAAGATCGAGTATGCACACAAAAAACACAAATATAAACAATCAAACCCCTCAATTCACCAAATTAACTCAGTGATGACCGTGAAACTTCAATCTTTTTATGTTGTCAAATTTTAGAGTTAGGGGATAAAATAAAATATTTACAAGCTCCCAGGTGTAGTCACTATAGTGATTGCGTTCTAGCCGGTGGTGCATACCTACAAGATAATCAGGACCACTTCTCTAATGTCAAAGGCAAATGCTTCCAACAATAACAAGGTCCTAGAGCCAACCCAAGTACTTAAGGCACAAATCCAGGGTAGGGGGCTTTATTCCTTATGTGTATATGCCTAATTCAGTCTGAAAGAAACATGTGTACAAGGAGGTGACCCCAAAATAAGATTAGTCTTTTTTTATTTTAGAGTTAAGTAATATTAATAGTCTTAATTTTATTGGTCATCACTTTTTTGGATATGTTTAAATAAATGCATTAATCCTGATGAGATATCGGTTCCTTTAGTATCCTACGTGGTCAAAATCAGAGGGAGCGAGTTGAAAAGGCAATGCAAGTGTAAATCAATGACACATTCTAATATAGAGATGCCCATCTTGCCTCCATTTCTCTTCTTGCAGGATGCTATAAAGAATTGAAACATTATCTATATGCAATGCAAGCCTATGAAAGCACCTTTAATAGGAGTTGCTATTAGCGTGAATAAACAAGTGTTGATTATCTAGAATAGAAGCCTAAAGTTCAGTCTTGGAGTCTCCTCGGTGCTCGCTACAATGGTTTCTGCAAGCGCTATGTGGATTTTCCTGCATCATGCAGTTTCAAATCTTAGTAATCAACAATTTAGATTTGACCAGATCCAAGCGTAAATCTATAGGTACATGCAATTCAATATGGGATTTGGACCTAATCTATCGATCAAGGAATTCCTAGGCTAGGGTTCAATCATAGAATACAATTGAAAAGAAAGTCGAAAAACTCAAAATACATGAAACAAAGAAAAAGAAAAGTGAGGAAAATAGAGAAAAATCCAAATAGGCCCTGGGTAAACAGGCATCTAGGAAGTAGACCTCATGAAGTGTGAATGTCCAAGTCCAAAATTACTACAATTTATTTTACAAAAATAAAAATATAACACTTTCTCATAAAATAAAACAAAAAAATGATATGTAGGGGTAGCTCTTATCCCTCTTTATCTCTCCCCTGCTCTAACCTAATTGGCTTAGGTGTGTCAACCTCCTAAGAAGTCACCATTGTTGTTCAGTCCCTCGCAAGAAAGATCAACAAAGAAATAAGTGGTCATAATAGTCAAATAATTATCAAAAATAAACAGAAGAAATATAAGGGGAATAATGTATAAAAATCTACACTATGTTTCTCCCTAGAAAGGATGCCATTTGTTTAACCGATAAAGCTGAGCGTGGCAATCTTGTGGAGTCATGAGGCTGACCACAGTCGCTGAAGTTAACGCTTGCTAGGCCTAGTGATTAAAACCACAATTAACCCACACAATAGGAACCAAGCAAGGCAACATGGATCAAAATTTCTTATAACCCTGTAATTATTGAGTGTATACTGACACGCAGAGTAGGATGTCGAACACAGGGAGACAAGTTAATGTAGTTATATTGATTATAAATAACTAATATAGGTATATTTGTAAAATATTTACTCCATTTATTAATTAATGTTTATGGGTTTTATTTCTATTATTTTTAAAATTTTATAATTTTTATTTTATTTTTATAATTTTCTCATTTTTTATTTTTTCCTTTTAATATAATATTGGTGTATATATAAATATATATGTAATATGTATAATATAAGTGATATATATTATAAAATACATGATAAATATACAAAAAAAATAAAAAATACCTAAAGAATTATCCTTTTATTTTTTAAAGGTTTAAAATATTTATAGCATATTTATAATAATAAATAGTTATATTAATTATATATAACTATATATGTATATTATGCAATATAGGGTATTATAATTATAAATATAACAATATATATTTAAAGATTATAAAATAAAGTATTTTTTATCTTTTATATTTTTCTTATGTTTTGTGATTTTTCAAGAAATTCGCTAATTTTTTAGGTATTTTAAATTCCAAAATTTACAAAATCGGGGACATTCAAAATAGATCAAATTGTGTTGAGACTTAAAATTAGCAAAAAGATTTAACTTTTCTCCAAAGGAATTTTATTATATAAATTATATATACCTATATAAATATAGAATAGAAACTAATATTTTTGGGTGTTCATTAATATTTTGCAATTTGTTTAGGGTTAGCGAGGGTTTGCTAATTTTTGGGGTTCTATTTGATATTTTTTGTAATTCATAATCTGGAGTAATAAAATAGAATAATAAACACTAGGTTTTTTTTTTGAAAGTTTTATTACGATTTGATAATTTTTGGTATTTTCTACAGAAAAAGAGGGAAATGCATTCTTTTGAATTTTAAGAAATATAAAAAGTGCATGAAATACAAAATAAAATTTATTGCATAAACACGCAATAAAATAGACACATCATCCTATTTTTTCATGATTTTTGGAGAATGGATGGTATTTTTAGGAAAAAGATAAACATGAATGAAAACAATTAACCTGGGAAGGGTATTTTTTAATAAGAATTAAGTACAGGGGTCATGTGCAAAAACACTCGAACTTTTCAACTAATGTTTGATTTTTTACTTTTAAAATGAAATATCCAAAACCTGCAAGGGTACAAGTGTAAAATTCCCAGTAAGTGACCAAGTGGGATAAGCTGGTAGGAGACCTTCTTCTAATTGCAATAATAATAGGGGTTTGGATGCATTTTTTTGCTAAAAGTACTAAATTTCATAAAATATTTACAACACTTTATTCATAATACAAAACGGGTAGGTGGTTTTATGCAAATTACCCCCAAAAGATTAAGATCCAATGAGTTTCAATTCTTCACTTGGACACATGGCGGCTCTGGATGGGACGATGATGGTTCGACGATCGATGTCATGGATTAGATCTCATGGAGCACATGACGATTAATGCACGGCATGATCCAGTGGTCATCCTTCAACCAGGGTTGGAGACGCAATCCAATGGTCGTTACTCCTTTAGAAGAACAAGGAGGAACGATGCAGCTAAGCTCCTTCGATCACTCCTCCGTCGCAACTCTGCATGACTCCTTCTTTGTTGTGGTGCTCAAGAGATCCTCGGAGGTCGTCTGCAGCTACTGAAGGGCAAAAAAAGGATTGGGACCCGTCGGAGATGTCATGATTGCTCAAAGAAGGTCGGGGCTTCTAGGAGTAAAGATGTGAAGTGCCTCAGCCTCAGAAGGCCCCTTCAAGACTTGCAAATGAGCATAGAAAGAACGGTGGTGCGATGGGTCAGGCCCTGACTATTATTGGTGAAAGATCGAATGTGAAATGAAGGGATGGAGAAGTCCAGTGGAGGGTGATAGAGATAGACTTCAATCTCCAGATCTAGTACGTGCCAAGTGGCTAATGAGGAGTGATAGATGGAGAAATGGAAGGATACGGTAAAGAAGCATCTGGTGGGGGAAGGAGAAAGATAGATCGGTGATAAATGATGGTCAGAGCTTCTAAAGCTTTGGTGGACTACGGTGAGGTTGAATCGATACGAAAACAACTAGAAAACATGGAATAAAAATTCTAAACAAAAATACGGGACGTAACGTTACTGAAGAAGTGACAAAGAGTACCTCAACATGGACGGAGGCCAAGGATATGAACCGCCAGGAGTCACCTCCTGTGATGGGATGGAACTTCCATCTACTCCTCCCTCCTCGCTGCAAATTGATGGAGCAAGTCTCTTGTCGCAAGACTCGTTCCTTCAGGCATGATTTGTTGGGAAAAGGTTGAGCACAAAGGAGAACAACCTCAAAACAGTGGAGAATGACATAGCTTTAAGGGTGGAATGGAGTAGACTTTGAGGCGAGGTGGTGTGCGATGGGAGAAGAGATGGTGATGGGTGGAGGGTCAGCAAAGATCATGGAAAATCAGAGAGCAGTGTTATGGAGGGGCTTGAGGGAGAAGGTGCATGGTGGAGGCATGAATGAGGGGAGGAAATAGGTGATTCACGTGTTCAGAAAGAAGTCAGAAGGGGAGGCGTACAGTTGTCCTGAGGTCAACATTTGAAGCGATCTAGTTGGTCAACGTGGAACAACTAGATAAATCTAATGCGAAAATGCCTTTTAAATGGACGATACATAATAAATGAATAAATTTATGTTAAAAAATAAAATGTTTATAAATTTATGTAGTATTTTAGACATATTTTTTATTTATTTTTTCAAGGTAATTTATTAGAAGTTAATACTTACATGTATAATCATAGCTACAATTACCTATATATAGTTTAATTTATTTTTATTTTTAATTCTATATTTTATTATTATTTACAGGTTTTTATATAATTTAAATTTTTTTGATACATATTTAGGTATTTTTTTAAATTTTTGTAACATCATTTCTACACTTAATTGATTAGGTATATATACATTACATGTATATACATGTATATTTTATCTATGTATTTGTATGTATTATTTAGTTTAATTTTAATTTATGGTTTTAATTTATTTTGATAATATAAATGTGTTGTGAATAATATATACAATTTTATAAAAATAAAAGAATTTGAAAAATATTGATAATAAATATATTGAATAAAATATACAGGTAAATTACACAATATGGGTCAAAACCTAACTTTTGCATCTTAATTCCAAATTAAATGAAACCACATTCAGTAAATAGCTTACTAAAAGTTATATAAGTAAAGGTGATTTAGTCCATTTTGATCTAATATGTTGAAGATACATGTCTGTGAAGTTTTTATTGTGGCTTTTTATTTTGTGTATCCTAGACACATTGTCCATTATGTTTATATGAACTCAATTTTGTATTTTTCATCATATTTTTATATACATTGATAAAAATAATAAAGAATAAAGTAGGCACTAAAAAAATAATTATTGATGAATTTGAAATTAGGGTTTTATGTGTAGATTGTACAATTCATCTGCACTATCTCCGCCTGCATTATTCCTTGTCGCCCAAGTCAACATGATGACTAGGTCTCGGGGTCTAGGGTCACTCAACACCTAAGGCGTCTCACTTCTTTCTCTTTTCTTTTATTTTAGCATTAATTATAGTATTTCATATAGTAATTGAAGTATAAATAATGATTGTTATTTTATACAAATTAATGTGATATAAATTCATTTAGGTAGATATTTATGGCCAAAATAGATGAATAAAGGTGATGAAATAAAGGTTCATCGTACGCTCAAGTGGAGCCCCACCCAAGTGAGAGGTGAAATAGGATTCGTACACGACATGCAAGTCCAAGTCCATGAATACACATGCAAGCCCTCAAACGAGGACTGCTACAAATGCAATTATGACAATTATATATACAACACTAGATTGACTAATGTGCCCAAGTCAACATGATGACTAGGTCTCGGGGTCTAGGGTCACTCAACACCTAAGGCGTCTCACTTCTTTCTCTTTTCTTTTATTTTAGCATTAATTATAGTATTTCATATAGTAAGTGAAGTATAAATAATGAATGTTATTTTATACAAATTAATGTTATATAAATGCATTTAGGTAGATATTTATGGCCAAAATAGAAGAATAAAGGTGATGAAATGAAGGTTCATCGTACGCCCAAGTGGAGCCCCACCCAAGTGAGAGGTGAAATAGTATTCGCACACGACATGCAAGTCCATGTACATGAATACACATGCGAGCCCTCAAACGAGGACCGCTACAAATGCAATTATGCCAATTATATATACAACACTAGAATGACTAATGTGCTAATTTTTCTCTCAGACTCTAAGGTTTCTTCTGTGGCGCATCATAGAGGGAGCTCCAAACTCTCACCTCCATGTCTTTTGAGCATCCTGTCTCCACAGGTTGTGTCACAGAAGCTAAGTTTTAGATAAACAACAAGATATAGATCTAGTAATATCAATAGAACACAACAATGCAAAACAACTCAACAAATAGATTGACCTAGACATCAAAAATAATCAACTCAATTAAAACATTAAAATCTAAGAAATCAAAAGGATGAGTTGTGTCTCCGGCAACGTCGCCATCTGATGGACCCATTTTCACCTCTTTAATAATCATGTTTTATCGTAGTACATGAGGTGAAAATGGACCATGTAGAAACAACACTTTTGTATATTTTAAGAATTTTAGCATGGCAACTGTACTAAGATCGAACACAGAGACATGAGATACCTTCATAACTAATCAGATTTGAAAATCTACACCAAGATTAAATTGTCTATCTAGGTCAATAATGAAATAACAGGACATCAAATGCCACATACGATGTAGAAAACAAGCACACAATGAGAAGCATGATATAATAAATAAAATAATTCTATTTAAGTTAGTAATACTACATTGTTGATTATTAAGAATACAATACACGAATAGTGATGAAATGAGGCAAGAAAAAACAATCAAAACACAAGATATGATACAATGCCACAAATTGCATTTTTTGGATTTTATGAAACTTAAGATATAAATAAAAAAAGTAACATAATAATGTGTGATGCAAGACTGAAGTTAAGTACCAATATGACCCTAACTTAATTGCATAAATGATCAATAAAGATAGATTAATTTCGTCCAACATTGAAAGCACTGAAATGTCTCCATACTGTAATTAAGGACATGGAAACGCAAGGCAATGCGGCACTGCATATATCGTATTAAATGTCATGTTTAAAATTCAAATACAAGAATTAATCCAAACCAATAGATAGAGCATCAAACAAACATTACCAGGAAATTTAAATCACCTAAATCAGAGTCCATATTCTCAAGATACTAATTAAAGGGTCTAATGGTATATCTACAATAAAACTATGAAAATAACTAAAGAAATGATCACAAATAGGCCCCTGGAGGGTATGAATAAAATTATCAATAACCATTGGGCTATCCTTATAATTGTTTTGATGTAGAAGGTCTTGTTTGCAATTTCTAAAAGCAGGTGGAAGTTCTATGCAAATAACTAAAGCACAACATGTAAGGCACACACACTTGGACCTATTTGCCATTTGAAAATTCTGATATGGGTTGGATGCAATATTCCCAAGCAGATGCGTGCTAGGAAAGCGGGCGGTGGCTCGGGCCACATGGCCGACCTGAGTAGGTTTGGTGGAGGCACGAACTCACCGAGGCATCTGGTTTGGAGCAGAGGTGTGGAATACATCTAATCTGCTCGATCAAGGCTATCTGACAATAATTGTTTATCGTGGAATCCTTCCTCCACCTTTGTGCGATGCTGATTATAGGGAATCGAAGAAACCTATATCGCTTCTTTATCATCCTTTTTACTTTTTGGAATTCCAACAACCTCAATTGACACCTAGCCAAGGGTGAGGGAAGACCAGGAGTTCCTGGAGAAGCTTGGAGCAGTGGGGCGATGCATCCTCATCAGAGCATAAACTCTAGATTTGATCTTTGTCTGAATATCCGATCAATGAAGGGGGAAAGTTGCGAAAGTGGATAGCTAAGGTCGAAGTAGTGTGTTCATGTTGAGTGGAGTGGAGTGGAGGACCAATGAGGTAGAGAAATGGAGGGTCCGAAATGGGTTCCTCTACCATTGCTGGAGGAGAAAGTGGGAGAGGTGAATTATGTTCTAGAGGAGGAAGAAGGTTGCTCAGAGCGGCTTACAAAGATGAGAAATATATGGGGAAGGTGAAGGTGATTGTGCTGCTTAGAAAAAATGGGTGAAATCAAATAAAAAGGAAAGAATCATATTACATGGAGCATCGACAAAGAAGAAGGTGGAGCAGTGTGGTTTGGAATGAGGTTCGGCTCCAGCCTCTGGTTATTTCTATACTTGGTCAACCAGCCCAGGGAGCTCTAACAATAGCTAAAGCACCGTGATATGGTTGAAGAAGACCATGGGTCTACATTCGGGCACAAAAGGGGTCCCCCCCACCTCAATCCTCAACCCATTGTCAAAAGAAGGAGAAGTGAGGCTTGACCTTTGACCCTTGAATGGTGTATGGGAGTGTCAGAAGTGTTGGACATGTGAGCCCACGGCGAGCCATTATGCAATAAATGTTATTGCAAATATCATTCCCTGATCTGAAATGAAGAATAAATAATTTGCATAATAGGTCCCTCTAGGGTTATGTACCATGTCTATCTTAATGATCATACAGCTGTTGATTCAATTATTGAATCATAGAGGCTGGTGCTTGGATGAATATCTAAAGAGTTAGATTGAGCACTCATCAAGCACCGTCAAATGATTGTTAAGATGTGATCTCCAGCCTGAGTAGGAGATGGCAATCCTTTCTCACATAGGCTGATATCTGACCGACCTCTTGATGCAGGTCCTCTGCATAGGAATAGAGATTCGGAGGTATCAGATTAGTTAGGTCAATGGGTTGACTTAACGAGATCAAGATAACGAAAGTCCTATGTTAAATGTTGTCCCAGCATTGGCATGCATCCTCTGACCGGAGACAGATGTGTTATTATATGTCTGAGTGTGTACATTTGGCAGACCAATAGGTTGATGACCTAACCAAGGTCTATACACCGGCGCGCTGGTGTGCATGTAAGGGCATATGAGTAATGCGATCTCTAAAAGGGATCATATAGGTTCACTACTGAACCGGAAGACATGAGCTCACTCATGAGATATTGGGAAGAATCAAATTCCGTGCACGCTCGTCTCGCTTTGGAAGCTTGACTAAATTTGTAGGTTTGATATATACTTTTGGAAAGTATATGATCAAGACCTTGGTATGATATATGCTTTTGGAAAGTATACGATCGATACCAAATCCCAATGATCAAATGAGAAACTTAGTGATCAAACCCTGAAGAAGACAGTGTAAAATTGATCTTGTTTGGGTTGACCATGGGTCTTCCAGTATGCAGGATGTACAGGTATTGGGAATACCTGAGGGTGATGTCATCATAAACGATTGTATATCCATGACGCTTCCATTCCGAGGGAGTGATGAAACAGGTCTGGATTTTAGTGACTCCTTTCAGTAGAGAAGCAATCTGATCTTAGTCCAAGTGTTGGACATTGGTCTGAATGAGATTCAGATACAATGAGAAGATTAGATTTGCAGTCTTGATTTAATCAAGCATCTGTGGGAGGTTCGTAAGATCTGGATTTCAGATAATATCTCAATATCCAAGTCACTATACATGGAACAATACAATCGCACTTTCCTTATCCTCAAGTATCTGCGGAGAAAGCACATTATTCTTGAAGGGATTCAAGAATAATTCATTTGATGAACTTCATATCCAAGCAAGAAGAACTTGATGATTAAATGAGATTTAATTATAAAGCATAATATCTATGTAATTCATATTGTGAGAATTATTATCCAAGATAATTAAATGTGATTTAATTATCAAGGATTAGAGAATGTCGATAAAGCTAACAATAATATTTGTGTGTTATAGATATGATTTATAATATGCATATATTGAAGAGAGAGAATTCCTGTAAATAGAATTTGTTAATTATTAATGTGGATTGGATTCATATTAATTAATTAATTGGAAATGTAATTTACAAATTAGTTTGGGTTGTGAATATGATTCACATATTTTCAATGGCATGATTGAAATATTCACTAATTAATTGAGAATTAATTTAGTGGATAATGTTGGAAGATAAACAAGAGATAATGATATGAATTAAAAGGATGAGATAATCCACAAAATCTCATGGATGGATAATTGTCTTTTTAATTATCCATGTGATTTAGGTGGATAATTATCTTTTAAAATTATCATGTCATTATCTTGTGTTTATTGATTTATTTATTGAATTAAATTATGTTGATGATAATGCAATATATATTTAATTTAATATAAATTAATGTTGTTGGTTTTTAACCAACAACGATCATAGCCATTGATTATTACATAGACCAACTTGGCCATTGGATCTATGTGTCCCATGGATTGAGATCCATTGGATCCTAAACTAATATAAAAGGAGGGCTAACCTAGCCTTTCAAGGGACGTAATTAAGAGTTATACAAGGTTACAACTCTCTCTCACATATTCTCTCCCTCTCTCTTTCTCTCCTTCAAAAGATGGCCATCCATTTGTGTTGAGAAAGGAGAGACTCTCGGCACTCGCCTTTGACGACTCGAGGATCTCCTTCTTCTTTGGAGTTGCTTACTCTAAAGGAAGACGATGGATTTCGTTTGACGAAATCAGGGGATCCATGGCTTGGATCTTCATCGAGGATTGCGGGAGGAACGCGACTCATCATCGTGCCCGCAAGTGCATTCTTCGTGGATCGGACTTAAGACAGGAGCATCTCTTGTTTGGGATCTCATGATCGCAACCATGCTTCAAGAGGTATTTATTATACTTTGTGATTTGATGAAACAATCCGAGAAGTGTTCTCGTGATCTTGTGATTTCATCTTTAGTTTTAAAAATTTTAATTTTCGTCGCATCTAGTGACTAGTGCGATTAGTTGCTCCGATTGCATACGATGCGATCGACACGCTTTCGTGATGTGCTTAAGGATACTCAATATACTTCAAGAAGGAGGGAAGGTATTCTGTAGGTGAAAATGGTAGTTACAGGTGTTAGGAATGGTGTGGATTGTAACATCCCAAGGGATTAAGTCGTGGAGAGTTGGGGTTGTGTGAGGTAGAGGGAGATGTGGGCGACATAATGGAGGTGATGGCCAGTGGAGAATGGTCATGGGGTGAGTTAAATAATTTGAAGACAACTGGTAAAGATAAGTATTATAGGGAGAGAAGACGGTTATAGAGGAAGATGATGATCGGTGACTGTTGGATCTAGTGATCCAACATCCAGAGGAAGGCGTAAATGGGTGCTCCAAATCAGATAGGATTATCTGATCATGCGGTGAGGAAATTAGAGGGCATGGATGACCCAAATAAAACCTAGGGACATGATCGAACGGCTCAGGGGCTTTGATGAAAGCTTAGATCAATGAGGGATCTTATCATAGGGTCTAGGAGAGTCTGTGGTGCCTGACAAGTCAGGTCTAGCAATCGTTGTGTCAACTGCTCTCTTGGCTCTCAATATCCTCAATTAAAGCACGCCAATAATTAACCCACACAAATGCTCAATTAATGAATAATAGTGAGCTAATATTTATTATACCCTATATAATGAAAGCATAGGTGTTGAACCACAAAGGAGAAACGAGAATATAATACAAAAATTGACTAAAAAGACAATAAATGTCTTTGTGTTTTATAAGGATTTTTATTTTTGTTGGATTTTTAATTATTTGTTTTTTTGAATTTTTTATTTATATTTTTTGGTTTTATTTTTACATTCATTTTTTATATTTTTTTATTTTCAATTATTTTTGAAATATATGTAATATGTAATATAATGTATATAGATAATATATAATATGGAAAATACATAAGATATAAATATAAAATCTGGAAAAATATCCTAAGGTGTAGTCTTCTTTATTTTTAAGGTTTTTAAAAAATTTAGGATATTTTTAATAATAATAATAATAATAATAATAATAGCAATGATATGGGTAAATATAGCTATATGTAGAATATAGATTAGTATATATAGTTATAAATATTCAAAAAAAGAAAAATTAAAAAAATTTATTTTTTTATTTTTATTATTTTTAGTGTTTTTCTCAGAATTTTGGCAAATTTATTTTTTATTTTTAGATGAATAAAAATGTCAAAATAGTGACTTATATTAATATATCGAATTTTTTCAAAACTTTTCCAAAATTAATTTCAAAATTAACATAAAATATGTTTTTGAACTTTTTCACTATTTTTTTAAGTTTTTATAACATTTTTAGGGTTTTCTATTTTTAATGTTTTTCTTTTAATATTTTTAGTCATTTTTATTTATAAGTCAAGAATACCATAATAAAGCTACTTGGTTTCTTAGAATTTTAAAAGATTTTTCTAATGTTTTGTATTTTTTATGCAAATAAGGAATAAATGCGTATTTTTTGGATTTTTAAATATAGGAAAATATGTTAAATGACCTTTATGTTCTTTTAAAAAATGTCATGCACTTAAAATAAATTCCTTTTAATTTTTTATGCAAAAATATATTTTTAATGGAAGGAATAAAAAAGAAATAAAATTAATAAACTAGTAAGGATCTAATTGCACTATAAATTAACTAAAAAAAATCTTTCCAGAACACAAAATAGAGCTATAAAGTCCTCTACGCAAAATTCCCCGAATATTTGTTTCATATAGTGCTGGTAGGGGCATACATGAAATTTTTAAGAAGATTCGGGGCATATAAATAATATTTCATGGACTGAAATAGAAATACAAAAAAACTAAGGGGCATATGGCAGAATAACCCCTATGTGTGCAATCGAACGATTGTGGCTTCTCGACTTGACACTTGACGCGCTCACAATAGTCGATGACAGCTGGACGATGAGCGATTGGGATTAGGTACTGTTAGGCATCCAACAGTGTAAGGCGATGAAGATATGCGACAATTGGACGTTTTAGAGGAGGAAACAGATCCGACGGCGGAGAGGCACATAGAAAGAACAAGGAAGAAGCTCTATGTAGGAGAGTTTTTTCTGATGAGATCTCTGACCTCCGGGGGGCTACATGCACTACTAGATGGTTCAAAAGGTTCCTGGAAGTCTTGCGCATCTGTTAAGGTACTTAAGCAAGGTCTGAAGTTCCACGGTAAGGCTCTTGAGGTCGAGGAAGGTTCAAGGGACCTGGGACCTTCTCTTGGTTTAAAATCAACATAGATGGGGTCATTGACCTCTAGGACCTGCAAGGTTAGTCTAAACACACAAAAAGAAGGTTTTGACAGTCTTATTAATGGCGGAACGAAGCGAAATAAAGTAGGATGGCGACCTCCGACAAACAATGACAGAAGGAGATCTGATCTCCTAATCCAGAGAGGATTAGGATGAGTGAGATGGTGCGGGCATAAAGAAGGTGCATGGGAATGAAATGAGGGCAAAAGGCGATTTGGGGGACAATAGGAGTATACGATGAAATGGTCGCCAGAGAGGAGCTCCGACGAACTACGAATTTGTGATTTTATGAAATAAAACATAAAACCAACCGGAATGAAATGGTTAACTATGATAAACTAGATCCTAGGAAAGGAAATAGGGAGTTAGATATGGCTCAACCTCTATGGAGAAGAAGCAGGTCAGAGCTCTATTGGTGGTGGCCGGTGATGATGGATCACCACTTCCATGCCTCTTCCTCCATGCCAAATGGATCAAGGAGCTTCCTACTATCACCAAGAAGATGTGGCACGAGCTAATTTGTGGATTTTGAGGGTCTAAATGGATCAAAAATCAAACGAAGGTCGGATGGTTATATGTACAAGGTCAACTTAGCTCAGGCAGAATGCACGGTTTAGCGACCCATCGACCGAGGAGTGAAACTGGTGTGAAAGACCATGGATCAATGGTTGAAAGTTGTGAAGAAATTGATTAAAAAAATAAAAGAATATTATCGTAAAATCGAGGAAATCAAGGAAATAGTTCTTACATACGCAAACCTATTAAGGGTGGGGAATTGATAGAGGTCAACTCTAATCGCGTCTTATTGGTCCATGTAGGACGGAAGAAGACAAAAAGTAAATAAAACCTTTATTAAATTGATTTAGAGTAACAAATTATTTATTATTGTTTTTTCAAAACATGAAAATACTTATTATTTTATTTAGTATTTTATGGTGATTTGTATTTATTTTTCCAAGTTGGTTTATTATGGGTTAACTTTTGTATGTACACGTATAGGTATATTTACCTATACATTAGGCATTTGATTTCATTTTCTATTTTAGATTTTTATTATTTTATATACATAATGTATACATTTATAACATAGTTAAATACACATAAATATAATTTTATTATATTTTTCAGAAGTTATATCAGTTTTAAATAAATATGAGAATTTATTATATGTATGTATCTATGAATTTTTGTACACCAATTTATGTTATTGGAATTTAATATTTTTTTTAATTTAATTATATACACATATTATAAATAATATTGACAAAATTATAAAAATATAAGAAAAAATATAGAGTAAATAAAATGATTATTTTATTCAGGTAAATTGCACAATAAAAGCCCAAAACCTAACTTTTGTATCTTAACTCCAAATTGAGTGAAACCTCCTCATTAAAAAGAGAATATAATTGTTAGGAACAATAAAGGTGAGTTTTATTAATTTTGAGTTCATATGGAGAAGATAGAGATTTGTGATGTTTTTATTTTGGTTTTTTATTCTTAGTGTCTAGGGAAAATTGTGCATAATTTTTGGATGAAATAAATTTCGTATTTTTCTGTGTATTTTTATCTACAAGTTTCATATACAAAGTTTATTGATTTGAGTTATAACTAATAAATAATAAAAATGGTCCCAAAAGTCATTTATTGGGTAATAAAAAATTAGGGTTTAATTTATTTTTGTCTCTTATCTCCCCTACTTTATTCCTTGGTTGTCCAGTCATCATGATGCCTAGGTTTCGGGGTTTAGGGTCATTCAATACCTACGATATTCCATTTCTTTTTCTTTTCTTTTTTTCATTATTTTATTTTTTCATTTAATATAGTATTACTTACAATATTTACAGCACGAATAATAGATGTTATTTAATACAAGATAATGATATATACATGCATTTAGCTAGGGTTTAAATGCCAAAATGATAAAATAAAGATGATGAAATGGAGATTCATCATGCTTAAAGAAGGACCGGCCATGTGATACCTCTAAAGAGAGATATGTGGCCCAATAGGATTATTATAAAATCAAAAATCAAAATAAATAACTACAATTTGAACTATAAAAAAATGCAAAACCTGAAAGTTGTATATCTCAATGAGATCTACGTGTTTCATGTTGAGCAAAAAGACAAAATAGGCAATATAAACAAATTACAATTTTTGCAAGCATTTTTACTTTATTTAAAGATTTTGCTATATTTTTTGTACTTATATTTTTTAGAAAAACCCAAAAATAATACAAACAACATTTATCTAATTTTTAGGGATTTTTTATATATAGGAAAATAAAAGAAATACAAGAAATAAAGAAGTGTTAATTATATGTCATAATTAAGGTTTGTTATGTACAATTACTTAGTAGTCAATATTAGTTAATTAATGTTAGTTTTTATTGAATTATTTAGGTCAGGAGAATAATAAAGAACAAGAAAATGATTATTCTCATTTTCATGAGTAGCCAAGTCTCCAACTGTAGGAAACCTTGATGTCTTTGACTTTGAAGCACAATACCTTACTTATTAGATACATACTCCAAAGGAATTGATTTTTCATTGAGTTTTTGTCCGTCTACTCTTTTAAAGTCTTTATTTTGTTTTTTTTGTTATTATATCCAGTTGCATTTACATAAGGAATTTTTCTTCTTGAGCCAATAGACTATCCCTCTTTTGAACTTCTCTTTCGACATCCATGCTACTAGATCAGGGTGTGGGCATTGGCCACCTATTTGGGCTACGTATGTTTCCATACATTTGCTTCTTAAGTTAAGGAATCTGGCCCTCGTTGCCTCATTAGAATTGAGCTAAGTGCAAAGTGCATGTCCAAGTTTGGTCATTATCAGCAACAATCATGTGTGTGCTTAAAAATACTCTACTTAGTCTAATCAAGATGACATGTGAACATAGCTTTGTGGACTCAGAGAGTTAAATCTCATTGTCTTGAAAAGTCTTAATTCCAACTCCTATAAGGTTCTGTGAAAATAAGTAGATTAAGGTCTAGACCAAGCTCCAATCATCAGAATTTAATTAGATTTGTTCAAATATCAACATCATTCGGAAAAATTCTTATACAATTCAAAGAAAATATTTTTGTGAAAAAAAATTGGTTATTGAAATTTTATGTGAGATTCCAAAAGGTTTTGCAATTTCTATGGAATTTTAAAAACTTTAAAAATTTTAGGGATTTTTGGAAGGGTTTAGTGAATTTAATGTATTCACAAGTGATATGTACATAATCACAAAGATTTTATGCATATTAACAATGAATTTTACATAAGTTGTGTACATGCTTTATTTGAAGAATTTTTACATGGATATTATCTAAAAGTTCTTCAAAATAATTGGGATTTTTACCCGGCAGACCCTGTAATCTTTTGCACTTACCGCTACGACCTCTGAAACATCCTAATTCCTCTCTCGACCCCGTAAACATGCTCTGTCTTACCCCACGAACCCTGCCGTCAATTTTAACTATATTTGAGTCAATTACTTGGGTTAGTCTTGAGTTAACCTAACCAATTTAGCATCCAACGGTTGAGATTAGTCAAAATAATAAAAAAATAAAAAAATCATGAAGCTTGAGAGGGGCAGGGAGCATCGGCCGGGGGAGGGGGTTTCCATCGCTGGGGGAGAGCATGGAGCAACATCTATCGCTGGAGAGGGGGGGGCAGGGAGGAGCATTGGCGCCAGGGGGAGCAGGGAGCTGAGGCGCGGCTCTGGGAGGGGGGGCGGGGGGCGATGGCGGGGCTTCTGGGGTTGGGCGCGGCTCTGGGGGGCAGGTGGGGGACGAGGTTCCCGGGCGGGGAGCTCCAGGGGACGCGGGGCTCCGAGGCTCCAGGGAGCGCGGTGGAGACAGCTTGAACAGGGGAGCAGCATCGGCGGCAAGGGGGTCTCTATCGTCGGGGGGAACAAGGAGCAGAGCCGGGGTGCAGCTCTAGGAGGACGACGGCGGTCGAGGCTCCGGGGGGTGGGTTTGGGCGCGACTGTGGGGGGCGAGCTTCCCAAGCAGGGGGTTGGGGCTTCAGAGGGCACAGGGCTCCATGGAACTTGGGAGGGCGGGGGGCTTGAAGGGTATTCTATCGGCCGGGGGGGAGGGAGCAGGGAGCGGCGATGGCACGGGGATGGGCCTCCATCGGCTGAGGGGGAGCAGGATGGCTGGGCGGTGGGGGCGAGGACAGGGACGAGGAGGAGGGAAGGAGCAGGATGGCTGGGCACTCAAATGTAAATTTAACGAACAAATTGGGTATAATATAAAAGAATATAACGGAATCCGGTTAATTTAAACGGCTAAATGAACGGGAGTTAACCACAGGGTCTGCAGGGTAAGAGTTAGCAAGTTTACGGGGGCAGGGGAGGAATTACGATGTTTCAAAGGTCGTAGCGGTAATTGCAAAAGATTATAGGGTCTGCCGGGTAAAATTCCCAAAATAATTTGGAAATATTTTTGCTTTGTCCAACGTTTTGAAAATTTATTTTGCAAATAATTTTACAAATATTATTCAAACACATTTTTACCAACAATTTTTACAACTGTTTTTCAAAGACATTTTTTTCAAAGGTTTGAAAACATTTTACAGAGAATTTTACAAAGGTTTTCAAAAGATTTTTCAAAACATTTTATAATTAATCTGCAAAATCATTTAAAACAATTTCAAACCAATATTTACAAACATTTTTCAAAAAATTTTATACATATTTATAGATGTTATTCTTTACAGTTCAGTTATTCGTATACCCTTACCCATGTATATTATATTATAAATATTAGTGAAAATACATAAAGTACGAGTTATGGCTAATGTATATATACATATATACAGCCCCCCCCTATACTTAGCTCGGACTATGTCCTCATAGTGTTCAAAGAGAAATAAAGTAAGGCATAACTCATGCTAAGTATAGAAAAGTCAGTACTACAATGACTTAAATAAAAGAAGAATAATTCGATCACCCCTCCTCCCCCATACTTACGATCAACTAATCTAATGTATGTAAGACTGCACACAAAGCAAGGATGATCAAGTATTAGAATTTACAATGAAACAATGACTCGACTTGTCTCCCATAATACTTAGGGTGAAATATCCCTGACTAAAGAAAATAATTATCAACAAGTTAGAAGACAAGTGAGGGAATGAACGAATCTTAAAAATAAAAACAACTAAGAAAGAAAAAACACATCACTCCCCTATACTTACAGTAAAAGATCCCTAAGTATAAGCAACGATTAGAGTAATGAAATAGAACGAAAAGGAATAACACGATATGCACAACCCCTATAGGATAAACTACATCCAAAATATAATCACAAAGACTTGAAGGGATCGGGTGTGACAACAAATGGAAGAATGAAAAGATGAAACATGTATATACAAGAGGTAGCCAATTTTGAGGTGCCTCTCTGCATGTACTAGGTTTCATTCCTCTAGCAGAGCGCAAATGTTAGGATAACATTGTATCAAGATTCATGAGGCCTCTGTAAAGTGATGTCATACTCATATTATGGTCTAAGTGTGAGAACCATAAATAATACAACAAATAATAAAACACTTGGATATGCAATCATGTGGGTGCTAGATACAAGCGAAATAAAATAGACAACTGTAATGGGAACCAGTAGCATCAAAGGAAGCACTTGTGGTCAGAATGGAGTGGGTAAATGAATCCAATACAGTTAAAAGCGGAGAAAGAAGGATTGGAGATGGAGTCCTCCACGTCAATCATCCTCTCAAACAGTTATACACGGTCAAGATCAAGAGATGCATACTCAGAGTGGATATCGTGGTGCACATGGAAGGAATAGGTCAAGAGGTCATCGAATACCACAAAGCAAGGCTCATCCTTGTGAAGGTCGTCAAGGAGAGAGAGAACTCAAAGGACTCGATTTTGTGATCCAATAGATCGAATGCAACTAAGGAAGTCAAACAGATTGTGCATCCTCCCGTATATAACCCTTGAGGATTAATGCAAACTCATTTATGAAAGTAGGGGAAATGCTATCCTCTATCTGCTCCACTTAAAATCCATCAATATCATCAATCATGAAGATGAAAGGCTCATATGAGTATCTATCTAAATCAGAAAAATCCCAAACGAACACCCTTATATATCTCCCTATGTTGAAATGGCTCAAGATATTGAACTCAATTAGGCAAGTGCCTTAGAATACTGGGAACAAGAAGATCATGTCACGGAAAGTGGGTGATAAATCCTAGATTTATCTACTTTATCATCTATTTTATCTCTTTAGCTTAAGAAAATCAACAACATTCATTAATAATTAACTCTTATTAATTACTGATTTCTTGGAAATAATTAACCCTAATTATTGTATATAAATAACTCTATTATTGTGCTTATATTTTATATGTTTTTTATTTATTAAAATTCAAATACAAATTAGAGTAATATTGTATATAATAAATTTAACATTAATCATTAATTAAAAATAGAAAAAATAATAACAAAAATAAGGAAGTTATTTAATTACTTTGAAATTGGTTACAAAAATATTATTATGTATATATAATGTATTTTCTCTTTGAGTTCTACATGAAGTTGTAGATCTCATTGACATATACTACTTTCATGTTTATCATTTTTTCCTAATTTAAACAGTAATAAATTCATTTTGATTTTAGACTTATTTATCTATTTTCTATTTATTTCATTGTGCCATGTTGCTCTCTTTGGTTGAGCCATGTGACATGGATCTTCATGTTGACCCATTCCTCGTTTCTACAATCTGATCAAATCAAATCAGATGACCAGCATCCATCTTTTGCACCCTCCTTTTAGACCACACGATACCCTCATCAGATTGCTTATCATTGCTTATTTATGCCAAATTAAGGACGATCTGATCATGATCAGATGGACCCGGTCCATCTTCAACCACCAGGACCATTCATCTTGTAGACGACAATTCACCAATCATTGTTCCTTCACATTATTTTTCTAATCATTTCTCATAACATATCCACCAACTTCTACCTCTAAATCCTTCGCATAATCTCCATATTTCATGCCAATATCCTAACTTACCTAATCCCTAACTCCCCTAGTCTCTAATGGTTGTTGAAACCACCATCAGGAGATATAACTTCTATCTCCCATCCTATTCAAATAATCCTTCGTCGCTGCTAGAGGCGATTATCCAACTTTACGTGAGCAAAGGTCTAGAATATCTCAACCTTCCTCTAGCAGAGGAAGGGCTGATTGGCAATGCCACAATAACTTTTTGCCCCAGTGTCGACCCATGGTTCAGATGCTATGTGACGTCCATGAGCTCGATATTTTGAGCTCTCCGTTAAGGCTGTATGGATCAAGCGACGACCCCTGAGGCCGATTGAGCCTTAAGCCCAAGCCACTACCTTTATCAAAAGCTTCTCTTAGATTCAGGTAATCTAGGATTTGATATTTCATTTGTATTCTTGGATTTATCTCGCTTTGTATATAGATCTTCATAATACTTCAAATGGCCATCGACCTCCACCATGGACCTTAAATCCACGAGAAAGATTCCACCAATCACTTTCCCATCTCCGGATCTTCCACTACTTCGATCCCTTCTATCTGTCAAAGGCAGAAGAGAACCCACCAGGCTAACCACGTTCTTCACATGACTTGGCCTCCTTCTTTCTGCTAACGCATGCACTCGCTTTTGTTTTGGATATGTTTTCCCGAATAATTCCGGGTTCCCATCACCTCATTGGCCAGAATTTTCGAAGAGCTCTGTTCTCCTTCTCCATCGTCGATGGAGCTCCATCGCTTCAGTCTTTTAGCAATCATCAGAGCATCTCCTCGACACCTTCAACATTTCCACCTTACCAGGAAGGTGGTCAGACGTTTCAAGCTCCTAGAGCAGCTAGCAGTAGGAGAATCGACTTCGCCGGAGCCCTACCATGTCTGTTGCAAGTGAATGAGTTAAATCACAGGCATGGGTTACATGAACCATCTGATCTTCTTGATCGAATAGTTCGAAGCATTTTTCGAGCCTTCTATCTGCAACTACCCCCTCAGAGTCACTGGGCCAAAGCCGAAGCACCTGACTCTTCCACATGGCCTGAGCCATAAGCTTTCCACCTAAACCTGGACCGCACGTGCATCACGCGTACGGGCCTAGGAGTTTTGCAGCACCGACATGCTAACTATCCATAATTGCATAAATACCCCCACATAGGGAGTATTCAACAAAATAAGCAGAGGGTTTCTCATATTTGTGTTTTAGTCCATATAGGGACATGATTGAACATTTTATGTTGTGTTTATTTGCATGTGTGCCCCTGCTTGCATGTTGAATAATTGTAGTATCTGATGTTATTTTGATGTAATTTCAATTCCATTGTGAAGCTCTCTTCTTTATCTATAGGATGCCATGTTTGATTTTCTGATTTAAAGTCTAATTAATTACCTATTTATCAGATTTTATACGTTCACTCTTGTTCATATTAATTGTTATCTAGCTTCACATTAATGCATGAATTGGATCTTTATCATTATATGAATATTTCTCGAGTCATGTTTATAATTTCATGGTATAAATTTAGTGTCCATGTACATGTTTCTATTTAGATTCCTTTTGTCCATTTTGTTCACTATCTGACATAAATAAAAATGCATTTTGTTCATATTTCTTTGTAATACGTTGTGATACTTCTTTTGACCTAGGTAATTTATTAATTACTTAGCATATTTATTAATGTCTAATGAATTTTATTAATAGTATGTGTCCACAATTGCCTCCTTGGAGTCGCCGAGCCAAAGCCGAAGCACACAACGCTTCCACAGCCCCAATCCACGAGCTTTCTACCCGATCTTGGATCATGCGTGCATTACGTGTGCGAGCTTGAGAGTTTTGCAGTGCCATCCAATCAACTATCCATAGTTACAAAAATAGCCCCATACATTGGGAATTTAATAAAATAATTAGCAGCTTTTTCATATTTACATTTTAGTCCCTATAGGGACCTAATTGGGACATTTTATGTTATGTTTATTTGCACTTATGTCCATGGCTTGCATGTTGGATAATAATAGTATATGATGTTATTTTGATATGATTTCAATTCCATTGTGAAGATATTTTCATTATTTTAGAATGGCATTATTCATTCTCTGATTTAAAGTTCAATTAATAGTCTAATTATCAAGGTTGATATGTACACTCTTGTTCATATTTGTTGTCATCTAGCTTCAAATTAATGAACGAATTGGATCCTTATCTTTGTTTGAATATTGCTCAAGTATTATTTATAATTTATTGGTATAAATTTAGAGTCTATATACCTATTTTTATTTATGTTCATTTTTTCCATTATGTTCACTATTTGACATACAAAAAACCATAGGAAAATGCATTCTGTTTATATTATTTTGTTATGCGTTGTGATGTTGATTTTGACCTAGATAATAAATTAATCATTTAGTATATTTATTAATGTATGATTAATTTGATTAATAGCTCTTGTTCATGTGTTCGATCATGGATTGAACAGGTTATAAATTAAACTAAGTCCTCCTCGCAGAGATCTTTTCACTTGGTTCTATTGATTTCTCTTAGCCCATGCTACAACGAGCACATTTATATTATCCTATTGGTGATTCATCAGATGGTTCCATTTCCAAGGAAATGACTTCTTTGATATTATTAATATTTTTTTATTTAATACTTTTTGTTAAGTTGATAAATATACAATTTAGGTCAAGCTATTTATATTGAATTAGTGCATTATTTTTACATGTGATGTGCATTAACTTGTCTATTTTTGCTCTATTTTTAATCATTTCTCTTTTACTCAGGGCACGTGGACTCTAGGATGCTTGGAGACTTGCAGAGGCTAGTGCTTAGAATGCTAAGTTCCAACTGAGAGGAGACATAGGAGATCCCTTTAAGAGAGCTTGAAGATTATAATGTTGTTTTTTTATCTGTTATATAATATCTAGGGTTGTATATACTCTACAATATTTGTACTTGGTCATTATGTTTTGTGTCGAGTCTATTGCACCATTGTTAGCGTGGGACTCAACTTGAGTGCTTGACTAAGGGTTTTGGTACACTGCTCTTAGAGCAATCTTTAGATTTTATTCTTTGTGCTTGAACCATAATTTATGACACACTAATTACATCTCAAGAGATTCATATATCTCTTAAGATTCATGAGATGTACTTAAGCTATGTTTGACCTAGCCAAATTAATTCAAATTATATCCTGCTTATTGAATTTCTTGTTAGGATGCTGCTTTTGATCGACTTGCATGCATTTAGATATTAATTTTATTCAGTCTCACATGTGCATGAAGAGAGCTGGGATTACTGTAAGTATATTTGAACATAAGCATGCGTTATAATTTCTCGTATGCATTGGCTTTTTCTCGAATCCTCCCTTGATTTATAACTTAGGTATTTTAAAAAAAGGGAATGGTCAGTAGACGTTGGATTATGTGTTCAAATAATTAACTAAGTGATAACCTAAACTCTAAAAAAATATGAAATTTAAATGCATGTTGACCTAATTAAAATGGAACAAAAAATTCACCTTATATTGGGAGAGCGAACCCCTCATTATTCATTGGCACATTTTTCATATTGAGAGGCGAGGGTGTATCGTTAAGATAGTTCCTAAATCCTATTTGAAGCCCTACTCATAGTGGTACGATATATATTTCATATATAATTTAGCCATAGCTCATATTTTAAAAATTTTCAAACTTTTTGGGCTATGTATATCGTATTATTTTTTGGAACTAATTTTTGTAAAAATGTTTTGGAAACTTTTATATGTGGTTTTAAAAAATGTTTTACATTGATTTGTAAAAATTGAATTTTACTCATTTTCGAAAAATAGCTTATTAAATATTTGGAAAATCTATATTTACGTAAAAATGTCTTTAAAAATGTTTTACTTAAGATTGAAAAATGGGGTTTTACTTATTTTGGGAAATCTTTGTAAAATGATTGGAAAAATATATATACTTATATGATAAGGTTTGTAAAATATTTTCAGAATCATTTTCAACTTTAAGGGTGTAAATTGAGACTAATAGTTATTTTATAAATAATCCTAGCTCTCTAATTTAAATAAAAATGGAAAAATAAAAAAATCACATATATATACTAACTATTCAATGGTGCTTCCCTTACACATACACCTTGCACTCAAGGCTTTTTGAGATCTTTAACATTTGATTTATGAGGTCCAAAGACTTAGAATTAACCTATCTTGATCATTAAGGTCTTATACTTAATAATTTACACTTCCCTAGTAAGAAAGATTTGTGTGCTATATTGCATGGTTAATTTCTTCCTTAAAAGAATATGACCAACACTCACTTACACGATTGCATTCATGATGAGATGAGAAGAGGTATCATTTGAGGAACTGGTTAAGTTGAACCTGATTTTATGATACTCAAGGATGGAATAGAATTAATGAAGAATTCAAAATCTGAGTGTTGGTAATCTTAGCCAGTATGAAAACATGGTTCTTATACTAATCTCTTTATATAAACTTAAGTGCCAGGTGTGATGAAAGTAAATCAAAATGTTTATTAGTGTGCACTAATTCTTAGTAAAAGTAGTGGAGCAGGACAAAAAAGAAAAGAGAAAAAGTCATTTATTACAATGTCAAATCAAAGAGCTTATACTAGTGGTGAGCACTACCAACCTTTTAAGTGCTAAATTTGGACCAATTTCTTAAGATTTTATGAGTCGGGATAGTACCCAAAAAGTGTTCTGCGTCGTATAGTGATACAAGTCTATGTATAGAAGGTATCTTACATACTTAAAAGAGACGAATCCCTGTGCATTCCCAGAAAAACAAGTACAAACAACTCAACCTCTTTTGATGGACACATTGATTGGCAACAAACAAATATATGAGTTGAGTTAATAAGGCACTTAAGAGAATCCTTGTTCTAATGACAAGGAGAGAAGAAATGACACAATCACGTACCGTCTATCATCTAGCTATCCATATACATTGTTTTAAGTCTAATAAACTAAGACACGGTGGATTGAAGCAAGACTGGATTTATTCCCTAGTATTGAGGACTGAGTCCATAGGAGAATCTCTTGCATTGTAACTATGAATGACATTTCGATTCGATTCTTGTGAATGCAGTCAACACATTAAGCCATACTTATTACTATATATGTATACATGAAGAATCTGGCGATTGGAGGAGTTGAATTCCTTTTATTAATACTCAATTTAGCTTAGAATCTTATGATTTCTAAAATTAAGTGTTATTGATCGATGAAACCTTGTCTTATCACTTGCACAAGTCAGGGAATTCACTAACTCTTTAATTCACTCTTTATTTATTAGCTCGAGGACGTGCATAGAATAAGTATAGGGGGTGATAAATCATAAACTTATCTACTTTATTCATATATTTTATCTCTCTATCTTAATAAAAACAATAACATTCATTAAATATTAACTCTTATTAATTATTGATGTGTTTTAAATAACTAACTTTAATTATTGTATATACATAACTCTATTATTATGTTTATATTTAATGTTTTTATTAATTATTAAAAAGAAATAAAAATTATAGTAATAATTTATACAATTAATCTAACATTAATCAATTAAAAATACGAAAAAATAATAGAATAAAAAAATTAATTGCAATACTTACAAAAATATTATTGCATATATAATGTATTTTCTCATTAAGTTCTACTGAAAAGTTGTAGATCTCATTGAGATCGACAACTTTCGTGTTTATCATTTTTTTATTATTTAACCTCTAAAAAAATATTTTTGATTTTATACTCATTTATCTGTTTTTTATTTATTTCATTGGGCCACATGGCTCTCTCTGATTGAGCCACGTGACTCGGCTCTTCAGGTTGATTTGCTCCTCATTTCCATTATCTGATCAAATCAAATCAGACGGCCAAGCATCCATCTTCCGAGCCCTTCTTATGGACCACATGATCTCCTCATCAGACCGCTTATTTGTGCCCAATTAAGGGCCCCTCTGATCAGGATCAGACAGGCTCAATTCATTGTCAACTCCCGGCCCCTTCCTCCATATGACAGTTCACCAACCACTGTTCCTTCTCCTTATTTTTCTAACCATTTCACATAACCTCTTCATCAACTTCCACCTCAAAATCCTTCATATAACCCCCATCTTTCATGCCAATATCCTAACTTCACTAATACCTAACTTCCCTAGTTTCTAATGGTGGTTGAAACCACCATTAGGAGATAGAACATCCGCCTCCCATCCTCTTCAAATTCTCCTTCACTGTTGCTTGAGGTAGTTGTCCACCTTTACGAGGGTAAAGGCCCAACATATGTCAACCATCCTAGCTATTTGATGACACCACGATGACTTTTTACCCCAATGTTGACCCATGGTGGATATGTCATGTGACGGCTATGAGCTTGGTCATCCATGATTTCCATTAAGGCCGGATGGATCAAGAAACGACCCATAAGGCTGACCGAGCCTTAATCCCAAGCCATTGCCTCCATCATGAGCTTCTCTAAGATTCAAGTAATCCAGGATTTTATATTTCATTTGTATTCTTAGATTTTTCTCATGTTGTATATAGATATTCGTAGTACTTCAAATGGTCAAACATTCACCGTGGATCTTAAATCCATGTGGAAGATTCTACCCATCGCTTTCCTTTCTCCGGACCTTCCCCTACTCCAATTCCTTCTCTCCATCAATAGTGGAAGATAACACATCGGGCCACCCACCTTATCCACACGAGTTCGCCTCCATTTCACTCTCTTCGCTCATGCACACACTCACTTCTGCTTCATCTATTCTGTCCCTGACAATTGTAGGTTCTCATCACTTCATTGGTTGGAATTTTTAAAGTGTTGTTCTCCTTCTTCATTGTTGGTGGATTTCCATGGATTCAGACTTTTAAACATCATAGGAGCACCTCTTGTTCACTTTGATCGTCGCCACCTCACCACGAAGGTGGTCGGACCTTACAAGAGCCTGGAGAAACCAAGAGAAGGAGAATTGACTTTGCAGGATCCCTACCAAGTCCACCATAGGTGGAGGAGGTAAAGCACAGGTGTGGATCTGTCCACAACTACCATATTGGACTCGATGAACCGAAGACAAAGCATCTTACGCTTCTACATGGCCCAAGCCATGAGCTTTCCACCCGAAGCTTGATCATGTGTGCATCATGCGTGCGAGCCTGAGAATTTTGCAATGCCACCCCTCCTACTGTCTATAATTTCAGAAATACCCTCGCGCATGGGGTATTCAATAAAATAAGTATCGATTTTTTCATATTTGCATTTTAGTCCATGTAGAGATCTGATTGAGACATTTTTATGTTATGTTTATTTTATCTTATGCCCCTAGATTGCATGTTGAATAACTAGAGTATATAATGTTATTTTAATGTGATTTCAATTCCATTGTGAAGCACTTTTTATTATCTTTAGGATGGCATCTTGATTCTCTATTTTAAAGTTCAATTAATGATTTATTTATTAGAGTTGATATGTGCACTCTTGTTCATATTAATTGCCATCTGGATTCAGATTAATGCACGAATTGGATCCTTATCTTTATCTAAATGTTGTTGGAGTCTTATGTGTAATTTAATGGTGTGAATTTAGTTTCTATATGCATGTTTCTATTTAGGTTCATTCTGTCCATTATGTTCACTATTTGACGTACATAGAAACCAAATAAAAATGCATTATGTTCATATTGTATCGTAATGTGTTGTAATGTTGCTTTTGACCAAGATAATAAATTAATCACTTGGCCTATTTATTAATATCTGATTAACTTTATTAATAGTGTGTGTCCCTGTGTTCGATCATGGGCTTTCCCATGTTATAAATTAACTCAAGTTTCCTCGTGGAGATCTTTGACTTGGTTCGATCGATTGCTTCATGGCCCATGCTATAGTGAGAACATTTTATCTTAGACAATTGGCTATTCATCAAATGTGTCAGCTCGTAGGATAGTTAAAACAACAATTGAAGTTGGACAAGTAAGAAAAATCGAAAGCTCTCCAAGGTTATATAATCATTCGTAGTCAGATTTATAACATTGAACATGTCCCATGAATAGTTCTCATTCACTGATTCATCAAGAAGCTCATCACACCGATCTTGTACTACATGGCCCAAAAATTGCACTCTCATTTGAGTCTGACAATCTCTTGATTAAATATAAGTAGTATCCCAATCACATTCTCCAACTAATAAAAAGCTTGCCCCGAAGAAAGTGAATGCGATACGGGTGGGAACAAAGAGGGTGAGGTAGTATGGAACACTATACCAGACAAGAAGTTGATTACATAGGGATCAGACTCACACCATACATGATAAAATTGTAGTTCAAGAAGAGATTCATTTTGAACCGGATTAGGGGGATGAGGATGATGTGGTCCAAATGAGAAGGAAACTGCAAAATCCAGTTGACCCATCATTATATCACAAAAAAAGATGAAAGAAAAGAAAAGACACAAAATGTGAAAAACTAGAAGATCGCTAGACTCTAAGAAGGGAAAAACACGATGGATCACCACAATTAAACACAAAGAAAACACCCAATTCACTTACTCGACATAGTGATGATCGTAAGAGTTCAATCTTTTATCTTTTCAATTTTTGAGTTAAATGATTCAGACAGTTCTTTAAATCATGCTCTCTAGTGTAGTCTCCTAGAGTTGATCGTGTACGAGTGGTGTACACCAACTTTAATGCAATACCACTTAGTTAAGGTCTGAGGCATGTGATTGCAGTAATAATAGGACCAAAGAGTGGGTGCTTAGGGCATGACTTCAATGCTTGGGGATCTAATCCTTAAGTGTACATGCCTCACTCAGTTAGTAGGTACTATGTCCAATGAGGAGGTTTCTCTTCTCAAATCAGTGAATCGGTTATGTTTGTTTTAAGGTCAAGTAGACTTAGCAGTCCAGATTTTATGGTTATCACATTTTGGGGTATTTTCATAAATATATGTCTTAGGGTTTTTCCAATCCATTTATTCAACCTAAGTCCCGAAATGGGAGAAAGTGAGACAAGTCGATGCACAAAAATTATTGATGCATGCGCAAGATAGAAAACGTACCTGACTCCAGTAGTCTATATGCAATATGATCCATGCATACAAATAAATCTAACCTATATGTGTGCAAGAGAGAATGGATCTAGCATAAACTTCTACTCATGAAGTACAAATTTATTAATTTGACTAAGTCCAATCGAACTATAGGTATAAAATTCTTGATTAGGATTTGGAACTAGTTCAACATGGCTCAACGAAATAGAAACCTAACACTAGGGGCTTCAAGCACACAAAACAATGAATAGGAAAGTTGGAAAATACAACACAGAAAATAAAATAAAATAATGAGAAAATTAGGGAGGATAAAAATATAGAAGGTGACAGAAAGTCAGAAAAGTTGCGTTGGTCTCCAAGTGAACAGACACTTGGTAAAATAAACTTGTGAGATGTCTAAGTGTCCAGAGTTTGTCCTGTATTATAAATTATTAATGAGTCACACTCTCAAACAAGAAAATAAAAATTAAAACTATGTTATTGCTATTCTAAGTTTAATCAACTCCTAATCGGCTCCTATTGTTCTCTCCTATCAGCTCAAAAAGGGAAGAGTCGGTCTACGCCTTGCTCGGGTGATGTCAGCCTTCGAAAAGATCCACCCTTGCTCGGTGCTCCCTCAGAACAAAGTCAATTAAGAAGATGGATTAGAATAATTAAATCAACTATCAGATAAAGAAATAAATAAAAAATAAATAAAGCAGGTATATATACAGATTATCATATACATTGTCCCTAACAATGATGCCATTTGATATATCAATTTTGACCAAAAGTTCCTAAAAAGGCTAAAATCCTATTCGTTGTGTCAATCAACCTCAAATAAATCAACAATTAACCCATGTCATAAGATAGGAAAATCAATGAAATGTGTGTGAGTTAAAATTTATTTTATTTAACTATGCAAAATATGTCCATAGTGCAAGTATGTTGAGTGTTGAACTATGGAATTGGTAAGGTAGTTAATTAGTAATAATTATTTCTAATTAATAATATATATACTTATTTTATGTGGTTTTTTAATTACATTTAATTTTTATTGATTTTCAAATATTTTATATAATTATTTTAAAATTTTTTACTTTCAACTTTATTATTTTATTTTTAATTTTGCAGATTTTAATTCCTTTTTTATTTTTAAAATACGATATATTTTTATATATAATGATATATTTATATATATAATATAGTCATTATAACTATAGTGTGTATAGTAAATATGGCTATATATTTATAAATAAATAAAATATATTTAAATTTTAGAAAATAATTTTTCGTAGTTTTTACATTATTCTCTATTTTTAATGATTATTGCATAACTTCTACTAATTTTATATATTTTTAATAATTAAAATATGCTAAACAATGAACAGATTAAATATCTGAGTTTTTTTAAGTTTAATGTGTATATAAGTCTAAAATTAATTCAAAGATATTTTAAAAGATAATAAATGCAATAAAAAATCACTAATAGAAAGATATATTTTTTTTAGAAAAAAATTTCTAATTTTTAAAAGATTATTAGAGTTTTTATTTTTTTATTTTATATTTTGTATTTTTAATCATTTTTGATATTTGGTATAATATGATATAATATATATGATAGATATTTTAGATTTTTTGGAGATGTTTTATACAATTTCTGGGTTTTTTTATTTAAATCGAGAATAAAAGAATTTTTTGTATTTTTAGAAAGAAGAAAATAAGTTAATATGCCAAAATTAAATTAGGCATGGACAAGCATGGTCTCAAGCATCTAACATAATTTTCCTACAATTTTTAGAGCAATACAAGTATTTATACAGCACAAAATTTGAGAAATCAAAATGCCATAATTATTGGGACTTGTTTATAATTTTGAAAAAATAAATTTGTATTTAATAACAAGTCAAGCAAATACACGGGCATACACGTAAAATTTACAATGCCTCGCATGGTCCTACATGTGAGGCTGAAGGACCTAAGTGCAATAATAGGAAAGTATGAGGTTTTCTTAGCAAAATATCCTAAATATTTTGCACTACATATAATATTTACAATATTAAAATTAAAATACAAAATTAGCTGGGGTTGGATGCAATTTACCTTCATGTGCGACGTTGATGGATGATGCGCGCTTCACTTAACCGATGGAGGGCTAGAGTCCTGATACCGTTTTGCAGATGATGGGTGGAGATTAGATACCGGTGTTTATCGGATGACTGCAAGTCTCTTAATCGTGTGATTGTTTCTTAATTTGGCGTGTGTTCTTGATTTAAAAGTAATGAGGGGATCTTGAAGAACTGATGAAGAATATGGCCTATGCGAGTCGATCTGACATATATCCATTCTCTGGTGATCTTACTTCCCATTGATAAGGGTGTGACATTCCTAGAAGGATTCCACATATACCGGAGGGCTTAAAAATGCCCAAGCCTCATTGATGGAGGCATGGAGCTTCAATGAAGATCGGGCACATAGAGGGTCTGGAGCTGGGCTTGATCACAGCTCACGATGGGGTCTTTGAGGTTCACACCTGCTCAACATGCTTGGAGTCATAAGGTCGAAGATTCCATCCCCATTATTGGGAGAAAATAGGTGTGGATGAGGTGAGCGGAGTGTTCTCTCTAGCAAAGGGTGGAGGAAGAGACCTTGTAGCTTGATTTGTACGGGGTCAAAGAAATTTGGGTGGAAGAGTCAATGGAGAAAGTTAATGGGATTCTGATGGTGGGAGAAGGTGGTCAGAACGAGGCAGATAATGGGAGAACAAAAGCTAGATTCTAGTGCCCCAGTGTACTTTAATCTAGGGATCTAAGCTAACAAACAAGGTTAAAGCATAAAATAATTTGTAGGATTAAAAAGCGTAATGAAAATGCAATAAAAAAACCTAACTTAACTATGCCTCAATGGGTCACAGAGACCTAAAGCTCCAACGTCGGAGTTAGGCTCTTGTGAAGGGGAACCACATCGATGCACTCCCTCTCCACGTCGTGAATCTACCAGATCGGACTCCCATCACAAGGTTGTACATCTAGCCTCGGATTCTAGGGGAAAAGGGTGATCAAGAAAGATCAAAATGTCAAAAATTGTTGGAGGCCTTTATTTATAGAAAAGACAAGGTGGCTTCAAAAAGTTAGGGTTTATACTTAGATCGATGACCGTCTGACAAAACAAGAGATAGGGCTTGATAGACCATGCTTCAAAGAGGAGATTTCGTGAAGAAATGGAGAGGCATGGATTAGTGGATCGAGTGCGAAAATTTGGTGAAGATGGGATGTTTGCATGCTCTAATAGGTCGCAACCCTAGCACAGGACAGTTGCTAAGCCCTCATTAATACACATCCAACCAGTAACTACAAAATATGGATTAAAATCCTTATTAATTAAATAATAAATAATATATAATTTTATAAATTAAAACTTAAAACATAATAAATGTTATAACTTTTCAAACTATTTTCCTGCACTAATAAATAGTATATCCTCATATTCTAAAGGAAAAGGGTGCTCAAAAAGGATCAAATTGTCAAAAATGGCTAGAGATCTTTATTTATAGCAAAGATGAGGTGGCTTCAAAAAGTTAGGGTTTATACTTAGATCGATGATCATATGACAAAACAAGAGATAGGGCTTGATAGGCCATGCTTCAAAGAGGAGATTTCGTGAAAAAAATGGAGAGGCATGGATCAGTGGATCGAGTGAAAATTTGGGTGAAGATGGGACGCTTGCATGCTCTAACATGTCGCAACCTAGAAAAGAGCAATTGCTAAGCCCTCATGAGTACACGTCCGACCAATAAATACAAAATATGGATTAAAATCCGTATTAATTCAATAATAAATACTATATCATTTAATTAATTAAAATTTAAAAGATAAAAAATGTTATAAATTTCTAAACTATTTTTCTGAGATTTTTATTTATTTTTACGATATTATTTGTTACATATTAATTGTTAAATGTTTATACATATGTATATTTATCTATATTTTACTTATTTTTAAATTTTGTATTTAATATATATAATATTATATGGGAAAAAGGACCCTACACCGGCGGGTGCAGAAAATTCTCTAAACCCGGCCTCATTTTTCATTATTTTTTGATTTTTTTTAAAATGGAACGGGGGAATTTAGATCGTCATGTATCACCATGTTGTCATTCCAAATTCAACTTAATTTGACGCTTCTATCATCTCCATCAAGACTAACAAATTTTAACGGTCTTAGAATTGCTGAAATCAACCCCTTTTAGATGAACATGTTAGGAATGTTTATTTTACATGAAATTTGAAACACTTATTCCCCTCAACATATTAAGTAAATCCCCCCAACTTTTAGTTCAAAAAAAGTAAAAAATGATGCAAAAATGGGGTGGGTGCAGGGAGTTTCCTACACGACTGGGTGCAGGCTCCCTGCCCTCATATTATATTTACGTACTTATAATACTATTTAATATGTATTTACATTTTTTATAATTCTATTTGTGTAGGTAAATAATTACATGTGTATATATTATTGGTATAGTATACTTATATATTTTAATATACTATTTATTTTAATTCCTTTTTACATGTTTTTCTTTATTATTTTATTTTTAATATGTTTTATATAATGTATGTAACTATTTGAAAATATAAAAAGAGTAAAATATAAATAATCAAATATATTAACTTTATATACAAACATACAGTACAATAATACCATAGAAAGACGACTTTTGTATCACAACTCAATGAAGCCACCTTCATTAGATAGATAATTTAATTTTGAATACAATGAAGATGAGTTTGGTTCAGTTTGAGTTCATATGGAGAAAATATTGATCTGTGAAGTTCGATTTACTGCTTTTTCATCTATGTGCACTAGTTGCACTATGCATGATTTTTATTGCCTATTATTTTTGTAATTTTTGATATATTTTTATGTATAAATTCCATGGTAAAAAATTTATTGTTTGAAATGTATTATGTGAAGAATAAAATGGTGTAAGAATGGCTATATACTGACCATCAATTAGGGTTTTGTGTGATGTTTTTTGCCCTTATCCCCCCTACTTTATTCATGGTCAGCCAAGTCAATATTGATGGTCTTGGGGTTTGGTGTTATTTAGTATCTATGATTCTTCATTTATTTTTATTTTCTTTTCTTTGTTATTTAATTTTGGATTTAAATAAAAGTATTTATGCTTTAATTATACACAATGTCGAAATACTAATTTATGCAAGTTAGTTGTATTTTCATGCATTTAGATAGGGTTTCAAAGATAAAATATAGTAATAAGGTAAATGAATGGCTATTAATCAAATTTATATAGGACTATTTCATTGATAGTTAAGATAATAATTTAGTAAAGAATATCATAAAACCTAGTGAGACTGATAAAGTTCTAACACTAAAAATAGAAGAGATAATAGAAGATCACACAATTGTACCTTTTAAAAATAGAAAAAGGGAGGTAAGATCACAGAAGAGGTATGTACGTTATGAGTTGCTAACCATCTATCTTAATTTATACATGTGATGAATCCACGATTCATCATCTTAATATCTTGCTCTTAGCGAAATCCTAGAGTAAAGTCTCAAATAAGTGTACATAAAATCATTAATTTAACAAAATGACTCTTGTAAATAAAACACACTAATTATTGTATATTAGATTGTACAAAATAAATTACACATAAAAAGCCGCAAAAATAAAGGAGTTTTATACATGTAAATAGCCCAAAACTTCATGTATTTTTAAATTTCATTTCAACTACTTTTTGGCTAATTCTTTATCCAAATTATTCATAACCATGTATATAAAAATACAAAAACACAAAACAAATTTTACCTTAAATAAATGCTCCTAGATTCCAAAGGGAAAAAGCCGTAAAGACCAACTTCCAAGCCAAATTCCCACTCCGTATGAACTCCAAATTCACCAAACTCACTTTTAAAGTTCAAGTTAGAAAATTATCTATCCAACGGAAGTGGTTTCATTAAAATCGGAGCTCATTTGCAAAAGTTGGGTTTTGGGACCTAGAGATACATTGTATATTATGTATATATTCATTCTTTCTTCATTTTTTATTTTATCTTTCCTAATTATTAAAAATACAAAAAAATTATGGTTGTGTTGTATTTTGATTGTATTATTTTATTGTATTTTTATATTGTAAATATCTCTTATTAAAAAGAAAAAAATACATGTTGGAAAAGCAAACGAAAAATGTAAATGTTGTATGTATTCCCTTGTAAATTCCCCACTATTTTTTCATTCTTTATACTTTTTGTTGTATTTAAAGTAGCCTACTTTATTTCATTTTATTTATTTAATTATTTTACATTCTCTACAATAACCACCAATTCAACTCCATTATTCCACCATTTTTTCCAACTTCCCATTCAACTCCATTAATAATTCAACCTCCCATTCAACTCCACCAGTTTAATAACCTCTCATTCCATTCTCTTTATATACATCCCATCCTCCTCAATTTGCACTTGATCCATCTTTATGTGAGGAGAGCCTAGTTCCCAGAGTTGAATCGGTGACAGTGACACAACCGCAGTCGAGCGACGACAACCCTCTCTCTGGTGAGATCCGTTGGTTTTTTCCGGCCAACATCGTAGCTACATCCGTGCATTGCTAGAGTTCATCGCTCGCTGGCGATTCGAGCGAAGACCGTGCTCTTGTTAGCACATCATAGGCGACCGTCCATCTTAGGTAATTTTATCTTCATCTTCTTGTCATTGTTTGTTTCTTTGCAAATTTTTTTTAACACGTCACATAACCACCTACATATCATCCTTTTCATCATCACCACCATCTCACCATCATTTTGTTCCCCACCTTTTTGTGTTTATATTATTTCTTATTTAACAAAATAAAATATTAAAAAATTTAAAACAAAAAAATGGTATTATTACAACAGTAAAAAATAAAAAATTTAACAAAAAATTAAAAAAACACGCGGTAGCAGCCAGCGGCCCGCCGCCCCCCCCCCCTTCCTCCACGGGCAGCGGCGCCGCTCGCCACCCCTCTCTCCTCAGCCACGCGCGGCTGCCGGGCGCGGCTCTGCTGCCCGTGCGTGGGCCGCCGCGTGCTAGCGGCGCCAACGGCCGTCCAATGGCCCGCATCCATCTTCAGCCACCGCACCATCCCAGCGTGCAGCACAGCAGCCCATCTCGCGCGGCCCCCCGTTCTTTCCGCTTCGCCAACCAGCAGCATCCTCCGACGGCACCCACCGCCCTCCTCCTTCGCGTGACGCGGCCACCCTCCGCCCACGTGCGGCACGCAGCGCCTCCGCCGGCTCCACCCCTCCCACACCTGCGAAGAAGATGAAGTAGAAGGTCCTATTCCATTTTTTTATTATTTTGTGTAAATTGTAGAATATTTATTTTACTTCTTTATTTCTACAAATCAGTCCCTGTTCTTAGTGTTCTTGTAATTTTGTTTTCTGAATTTGCAAAGATAACCCTCTGTTCGCATTTTAATTTGTACCTTATTTATGGATCTTTTAATCAGTAAAAAATGTCAATGTGTTGAGCAACTCATTTTCTACCATCTGAATATTTATTTGTATTTTTGTTAGTCATGGGTAATTATCTAAAATTGTCTAACTGAAATTTTGCATATTTTACCCAATCAGTGATCTTAAATTGATATCTAACTCACGATTGCTCTAAAATTCCACAAAAATTATATATAATGTCTTGAAGAGTGTTTAACTTACTATCCAAATTTCATCCAAAGTGGAGTTATTTTGTGCCTCAAATAAATTGTAGAGTGATTTTAGTATTTGATTTTATTAAATCCACGTGCATCATTTTCGCGAAATTTCAAGTCTCCTGGATTGTATATAAAACTACCTTTTTGGGATAATTCACACTCTGATTAATTTGGCATTGTGGATTTATTAGGAATTATTTACTCATTGTCACTCTGATTTCACTTAAAAATCCATAAAAAATTCATATTTTGTCAATAAATTCCAAAACAATTACTGTAGTCTCATTTCATCATGTTTGCATTCCAGTAAATTTTTCATCCTTTTTGCTTACTGTTTGTGTGAAAAATTGTGAAAATACCCATAAAAAGTGTGTATTTTTCATTATTGCATTTTAATCCTAAAAAATACAAAAAAATGTGTTTTGTGTTTATCACTTGATTAGGATTCTAGGAAAAATATAACTTGGCTAAATTGGACTTCTTTTCTATTCAAATTAATTTGGCTAAGTTATATGCTTTTGTAGTATTTTAATTCAGCCGTATTTGCATTTACATTTGTTTTTGCATTAAAAAATATTAAAAAAACGCATTTGAAAATCTAGACCTAAGTTTTCGAATTAACCCCAAAGTTGTTCCTTTGCCTCCCTGAGTTCGACCCCGGACTTGCTCGGGATATAAATTAAAGCCGAGACACTCTTCATGAAGATCTTCTCTCGGTTCTGACTGATTCGCTAATACACGTATTACAATGAACCCAAATTAAATATCATATTTAGCGACTCGTCAAATGGTGTCGTTGCCGGGGAGGCAAACGACTTAGGGACTAATTTAAAAATTTGGATTTAGATTTCACTTACTCGGATAGTCTGACCCCCGAGCCACCTTGTATTTAGTCCATTTTCTTCCAATTATTTCTCTTCATATTCGTGTATATATTTTTTTCTCTAATATAATATTATTTTCCTTGCGAGGGACCGGTGGACTTGGAGTGCATCGGAGGTCGACAGACGCGACGTGCGCCGACTGCTGAAGATCAAGGAGAAATTATTTTTTTTGGAGAGAATTTTTGTAAATTCTTGTAATTATTTAGCTTGCTCCTTTATAGCGGCTCTTGTTTGAGAGCTCGCGCGTGTAAAGAGACTTGGACTTTATTTGTGGTGTGTCGAGACTTGTTTCACTCTCCGGTGAGGGTGGGGCTCGACTTGAGTGGCGAATTTAAGGATTAGACACACGGTAGTTTAGCATCAAATTTGTTTGTGCCCATCGTAATTTAGGCCACACATATCTTAAAAGATTCCCATATCTTATAAGATTCATAATGAGATGTACATAAACACGTGCTACTTAGCTCAAAATTAAATCAATTCTTCCCCGCTAAGAGTATGTTATTTAGGTGCAGTTTTTTTTCGATTTGCATGCATTTAGTGTAATATTTACAAATTCAATTTTGCATAACGCATGGAGAGTGTTGGGATTCACTGTAAGTATACCTTTTTCTGAGCATGCATCATAGTTTCTTGGTTGCATTCTGATTTCCGATTCCCCTCTTGTTTTATAACTTAAGGTCAAAAGGAAATTGGGATTGACGGTAGATGTGCTTGTGTGTTCATATAACTTTCAAGTGATAACCTAACTCTAAAATTGGGACTCAATTGAGCAGGTCGATTTAAATAATTGGAATAAAAAGAACCCTTGTTCTCGGGTGCATAAAGCCGTCATTGTTTGTTTTACTTGCAAGTGAGAGAGAGATGATCCTAGGATAGAGCCAAGCCAGGATTTCTTACTTACTACTGGTTCTTTATTTTCATACGATTAGCTACTTTTCAGTGAGGAATACGGGTAGCCGTATTTATACGGTCCGGACTTCCTTAGCAGAGTTGGAGGTTTAGAGGGTGCTTTAGTCATCAAGGAACGGGCTTCGGCTTGTACTTACTCCTATATTTGTTTAAAGTAGGCAAAACTAGTCGTAAGAATCGGGTCAGTCTGTAGGAAAATACGGGTACCTAACTGCTCGTTAATCTTTCCAAGATTATATTTCTCACCAACTAAAATTGATAAGATAATTCGGCCGAACTCTTACGGTCATCACGTGTTGAGTTGGTGAAATTGAGGGTTTGGATTGTGTTTGTTTTGTGTGAGTTTACTCCACACATTTACGTGCACCGTAGAACTAGCACCTCATTGAATATCGTGTTCTAATCGGTTCTTTTGACATCGAAGATGATCGATTGGGGGATATTTATTCGGACTTTGCGAATCTCCCATTGAACGCTCCAAGAAGTATGTCTTCACAGGTCCATGCGCAACTTGGACCAACCTGGACTCATGACCCTCTTGAGCCCAGGATCACCCAATCTCGGGATGGTTACTCTCAAGCCATTCCATTTCTCTCTTCCCACCTCATTGAGGAAGACCTTCTCCTCGATGAGAATACCTTGATTCATAAATCCTCTTCTAATCAAGAACACCTTGTTGATTCAGGCAATAAAGAAGATTCAAGGAAAATGCCTCCAAAGAAGAGAGAAGAGGAAGAAGAAAATCATGAAGACCCAATGAGAATGATACTTGCCAGATTAGTTGCATCTGAGCAGCAACATGCATTACTCAGAACTCAATTAGGACAATTAAATGTTGGGGTTGAACCACCAATGGATCCTGCGAATAACCTCGGACAATATCAAATTCGGAATTACTTGAGTCTGGTCGAACCAAATGTTGATTTTGAATAGAAGCCGCATTTTCTGAACCTGCTGCCACACTTTGATGGGAATGCTTCTGAGGATCCATATGCATTCCTAAGGGACTTTGATCTCATCTGCGCTAACCTCAAACATCAAAATTTAGCCAGGATTATATTAGGCTCAAAGCCATTCCATTTGCCTTGGTTGGCAAAGCCGACTACTGGGTGAAAAATCTTGGGATTACCGTCACCACTTATCCCAGTTCAAGGACCTGTTTCTGAAGAAATTCTACCCGTTGAATAGAACTAACATGATGAGGACGCGTATTACGAGTTTTTCCCAATTACCCCATGAAGCCTTTTATGACGCTTGGGAAAGATTCAAGGACATCCTGCAGAAGTGTCCCTGCCATGGATTAGATGACAACATCTTGGTCTAGTCGTTTTTCACTGGTATCAACCCTGAGATGCAGGGTTTAGTGAGCGCTGCCTGTGGAGGCAGCTATACATCACGAGGAGCGGATACCGTCTGGAGGGTATTCGAGCAGATGGCTGAAACTAGTAGTTCACAGATGGCCAGCAGGGCCTATACACCATCCCCCAGTTCACTCTCAGTTAGAGGGGGAAAATCAACTATAGTCGATCTCTCTCATGACTTGATCCCTAGCATGGGACTCCTTGCTGACAAGCTTACTGTAGTCGAGAGGATTGACAAGAGAATTGATGAATTGGACTGGAGCGTCTCCAAGATTCCAAAACAAATGGAGGAGTTGACTGATAGGGTATCTAAGGTAAAGATACCTGCAGTGACTGCACCCTCTGCTCCCATATACCGAGTTCACCATGTTCAGGAGCAGTTGGTGTCAGGGAAACCCCAGCCGTGGGAGCAGGACCAATCCTACACCCACTCTTTTCAGCAGCCACCTCCATTAGCAGAGACAGTTCAGGAGGAGCCTCCACCGGTTTGGGAGGTGAATGGAGTATGATATACTCAAGACCCTGCTAGGTAGGGAAGTTCGGGAGACCGATAGACCTACTAGCATCCCCTGACCTTTCATAACACCGCATTTACCTCTGTACCACCTACTTCATAGCAAAGCTCTGGATTCCAGCCACCCCAGTAGCAGAGGCAGTAGTACCAACAGTATGGCCGACAGAACATTACCAGATAGGCCAGCAGGGCCCGCAACCCCAGTAGCAGTAGCAGCTGAGGCAGTTCTATGGCCAGTAGGGCCAGTCTTCCCGTTCTTCTTCCCAGTCTTATCCACTTCCTTCTTCATCTAGTCCTATGGATATACAACAGCAAATACTCGACGAGCTACGTTCCTATAGTAACGAGATTCATGACTTAAGGGTGGATGTCAACCGCCTGTCCAGATGGCGAGACGAGCATATTGCACCCTCTACCTCTATCCCAGCCCAAGTTCAGGCTAACCCCAATAGCCTGAACCGATCTAGTTCTCGACAGCACTTTGGTCAGGTATACTATTTAGCATCTCCTAGATCTGAACATGAGACTTTTTAGTGTGACGAGGCTAACCACATGTCACTCAGGAGCGGAAGGACCGTGATCGTACCTGACCAGGCGAGGGACACGAGGAGGGGCATCTCTGGAGCTCTACCTGAGGAGTCTTCAGAGGACGAGGAGGAGAGGCATTATATTTCGGAGCCCCATCAGCACCATTCGAGGATTTCTACTCAAGGTGCTGAGAGGAGGAGGAGAGCACGTATGCAGCATCAGCAGCATGGATACACTTCTGATTCTACGGAGGACCTTGCATCTCCGGTTGTGGCGGATACCACTCTAGCTTCTATTCAACAACCTGTAGTAGATAGTTTTGATTTCAATCCCATGTTGCATCAAAAAGATTCATGTATTAAGAACTCTGTTTTAGTTAATGCCAAGAATGAAATTTCAATCCATGATTCAGACTCTTCATCCTCTGTTTCCCTAGCTTCAATCCCTTTCCCCTGTGCTCTAACGGCAGGAAAGCGCTTCAAAACGATTCAGAAAGATGACCCCAATATGGCACGATTTTGTAAAGAAAATATCACTGTAAAAGTGTCATTTGATGAGTATGTGGCTAACCATCCTGCATTCCAAAAATACCTTAAGGTTAGATGCACACCTACAAGGGTTAGCAGGAAGAATGATAATTGAAATAAAAAGACACATGTCTTGTCAGTAGCCACAACCTATTGTCTCAAGAATCAGACTTTGCCAAAGAAAAAGAGAGACATGGGTGCTCACTATGTGGAGAGTCGTATTGACGACATTGCGTTTGCACGCACACTCTTAGATAATGGTTCTTCGATCAATTTAATTCCATTAGCATTATATCAGAAATTGGAGTTGGGACCACTTCGCAAATCTAGAGCTTTACTTCAATTTGCAGATCGTTCAATGAAGAGACCTCAGGGAGAAGTGAAGAACGTCGTTATCTCGATTGAGGGGCAGAACTATCAATTTGATTTCACAGTCTTGGACATGGAGACCCCCAATCATTGGAGAGAATCTCATATCATTCTTGGGCGGACCTTCCTTAGGACCGCAGGCACAACTTTCGATTATGGTACGGGAATGATGAAGTTCCGTTCTCCAGGAGGAGAAGTGAACCTTGAGATGAAGCAAACCAAGTGTCAGCGACCCGATTCAGAGATCAGCGCAGAGTACTCATCATCAGAGGCAGATTGCAGAATGATTAGCACCTTTGGGATTTGGGGACAGATTCCTTCAGGACAGAGTGAGACCCTTTCATCTGGAAAGGGTATAGTGATGATGCAGTTTGCCAGGTGTTGTCTGATCTTGCGAGAGAGGAATCTACCTATTCCCATGATGACACAGAGATCCATCTGGATCTGTTAGTTCCATCCCCTTCGGAACAATCATGGGACATAGATGATAAGTCGGACGCGGCTTTGGCCGAACTACTGTGTTTCTTTGGCGATCCGACTCCCCTTACTTTTGAGTTGGTGGCGAGTACTACTCAGCTTATCCCACCTTCATACAGCACGGAACCAGATTCAGATTCAGTTCAGCCAGATTTGATTGATGATACCACATTGTCATGACTGAAATCACTACCTCCTACACTCAAGTACGCCTTTCTTGTGAGACCCAAAGAGAGATATCCTGTCATCATTAGCTCGGACTTGACTTTAGAACAGGAGTCTATGTTGTTAGAAGTCTTAGAGAGGAACCGCAAAGTAATAGGTTGGACAGTGTCGGATCTCGTGGGCATCAACCCCGCTCTCTGCTCGCACCATATTTTTACTGAGGATAATGTGGGACCTTCCCGTGAGTTCCAGAGGAGACTTAACCCCAATCTACAGGAAGTGGTGAAGAAAGAGATTAAGAAATGGTGCAAAGCAGGGTTTATATACCCTATTTTTGACTCCAAGTGGGTGGCCCCGCTTCATGTTGTCCCGAAGAGATCAGGAATTTAGATGGTCACCAACGAGGATGGGGTAGAGATCGCGACACGAGTACCTACGTCGTGGCATGTCTGTGTTGACTATAGGTGCTTGAATGCCGCGACCAAGAAAGATCACTTTCCCTTGCCTTTTACTGATCAGATCTTTGAGAGACTAGCAGGGAAAGAGTTCTTCTGTTTTCTTAACGGGTACTCAGGCTACAACCAGGTGGCCATAGCCCCTGAGGACTAGGAAAATACCACATTCATATATCCATTCGGTACTTATGTTTTCAGGCGCATGCCATTCGGGCTCTGCAATGCCCTGGGCACATTTCAGCGGTGCATAATAGACCTATTTGCCGAGATGGTGAGAGATTTCCTGGAAGTGTTCATGGATGACTTCTCGGTCCACGATGATTCTTTTGATAGATGTTTAGTGCACTTGGACCGAGTCCTCACGAGGTGTAGAGAGGTGAATCTGGTACTCTCCTAGGAGAAGAGTCACTTTATGGTGACGGAGGGTATCGTGTTGGGGCATGTCATCTCCAAAAGGGGAATGGAGGTTGACCCTGCCAAGGTGGAGCTGATCAAGAAACTCGATCCACCTAACAACGTGAAGTCAGTGCGGTCATTCTTAGGGCATGTTGGATTCTATAGAAGATTCATTCAGGATTTTTCAAAGATCGCCCGGCCACTGACTGAGCTCTTAGGAAAAGACACAGAGTTCGTTGTAGATCACAGGTGTCTGTAGGCCTTTCAGCTCTTGAAGAGGAAGATTTGTGCCTCTCCTATCCAACAAGCTCCTGACTGGTCTCTCCCCTTTGAGATCATGATTGACGCTTCAGATTTTGTTATAGGAGCTATGTTAGGACAACGACGAGAAGGGATTCCGTTTGTGATCCATTACGTGAGCAAAGTATTAGATCCTACACAGAAGAATTATACCCTGACTGAAAAGGAAATGCTCGCAGTAGTATGGGCCCTCGAGAAGTTCAGATCATATATTTTGGGCTCTAAGGTGACAATCTATACATATCACACAGCCATTCGATACTTAATGGAAAAGAAGGACGCGAAGGCACATCTTCTTAGGTGGATTTTACTCCTCCAGAAATTTGATTTGAGATAAAAAAAATAAACCTGGATTGAAGAATGTTGTGGCTGATCATCTTTCTCGGATTGAACTTAAGGATTCTCTTGATTATGAGCGTATTAGAGAGACCTTCCCAGATGAGTCAATTTGTGTTATTGACTCACTCCCATGGTATGCCAACATGGTGAACTATCTTGTCTCCTAGCAGGTTCCCCATGGTTGGACTAGGAGCAGCATTGATCGATTGAAGTCAGATTTGAGGAGATACCACTGTGGTGATCCTTTCCTTTTGTTCGAAGGACTGGATTGTGTTTGAAGAAGGTGTATTCCTCAGGAGGAATATCAGAGTGTCCTCACATATTGTCATTCACTTGAGGCTGGAGGACACCATTCGGGAAAGAGAACCGCTCACAAAGTACTGCAATGTGGATTGTATTGGCCGACCTTGTTTAGAGATGCTATTGATTTTGTGCGGTCGTGCCCAATTTGTCAAAGGATAGGAGGGACAGTTGGATAGAGAGATGAGATACCCATGCAACCGATGATTATTTGTGATGTTTTTTATGCATGGGGCATAGATTTTATGGGTCCCTTTCCCAACAGCCAAGGACATGAGTACATATTCTTGGTGGTTGATTATTTATCTAGGTGGGTGGAGGCTATCCCAACCCGAACCGTAGACCGCAAGACTGTCTGTAAGTTTGTGCGAGACCATATCATTACTAGGTTCGGGGTGCCAAAATTTTTGATATCTGATGGGGGTAGCCATTTTGTGAACCGAGATATGAGATCTTTAACTAAGGACTATGGATTTGAGCATAGAGTTACTAGTCCTTACCACCCACAGTCTAACGGCATGGCAAAGGTTTCGAACAGAGAGGTGAAGAGTATTTTGCAGAAATTGGTTCGTCCCGATAGGAAGAACCGATCTCAGATCTTAGACCAAGTTCTGTGGGCGTATAGGACAGCCTACAAGACACCATTGGGTACTTCACCATTTAGAATGATCTATGGCAAGCCATGTCATTTGCCCGCAGAATTGATTCATAAATCCGAATGGGCAATTAAGAAGATTAGTTGGAGCTGTCACCTAGGGAAGCTTTGTCGAGATTTGAACTTGAATGAGCTTGTGGAAATCTAAAAGAGGGCATATGACAACAGTTTGATTTATAAGGACAAAGTAAAGAGATGGCATGATCAGCACATTAGGTGCAAAGACTTTGTCCCTGGACAAAGTCAATTATCAAAAGAGATTCCACCATAGGCGAGCGCTCCCAACCATTTCAAAAGTGTCCACTTGGACCTCCGCTATTAGGACCAGGAGTCGGGCTTGCACCAAAAAAGGGCTCTGCATCGTAAATGCTACAAGTCTAGGTGTAGAAGGTACGATAGGTACTCAAAAAAGACACAACCCGGTGTACTCCCAAGAAAACAAGTGCAGACGGCTCCAACTTCTCTTGATGGGCGCACTGATCAACACCAAAAATATGCGTTGAGTAATAAGGCACTCAAGAGGATCCTTGTTCCAATGAGAGGGAGAGAAGAAATGACACAATCCTATGCCCTCCATCAACTGGCCTTCCATCTACACTTTCAAGTCTGACAACTAAAGAGACGGTGGATTGGATGTAAGAAATGGTTTATTCCCTAGTGTTGAGGATCGGGTCCTTAGGAGTGTCTCTTGGACTGGAACCTTGGGTGACGTTGTGACTCTACTCTTGTAACTGCGGTGAACATTTAAGCCATATCCTTACTATATATGTATACAAAGAGAGTCTAATGATTAGGGAAATTGGATACCTTTTGACTAGAGCTTGGTTCAACTTAGAATTTTAGGATTTCTAAAACCGAGAGTTCTTGAATGGATCTAGTCTTGTATTGACATGCACAATCAGGGGTTAACTCAACTTATTCATTCTTTATTTGCTCGAGGACTAGCAAAGTTTAAGTATAGGGGTGATGAATCCACGATTCATCATATTAATATCTTGCTCTTAGCGAAATCCTTGAGTAAATTCTCAAATAAATGTACATAAAATCATTAAATTAACAAAACGACTCTTGTAAATAAAACACACTAATTATTGTATATTAGATTGTACAAAATAAATTACATATAAAAACCCGCAAAAATAAAGGAGTTTTATACATGTATATAGCCCAAAACTTCATGTATTTTCAAATTTCATTTCAACTCCTTTTTGGCTAATTCTTTCTCCAACTTATTCATAACCATGTATATAAAAATACAAAAATACAAAACAAATTTTACCTCAAATAAATACTCCTAGATTCTAAAGAGAAAAAGTCGTAAAGACTAACTTCCAAGCCAAATTCCCGCTCCTTATGAACTCCAAATTCACCAACTCACTTTTAAAGTTCAAGTTAGAAAATTATCTATCCAATGGAAGTGGTTTCGTTAAAATCAGAGCTCATTTGTAAAAGTTTGGTTTCAGGACCTAGAGGTACATTGTATATTATGTATATATTCATTCTTTCTTCATTTTTTATTTTATCTTTCCTAATTATTAAAATTACAAAAAAATTATGCTTGTGTTGTATTTTGACTGTATTATTTATTATATTTTTCTATTGTAAATATCTCTTATTAAAAAACAAAAAAATACATATTAGAAAAGCAAACAAAAAAATGTACATGTTGTATGTATTCCCTTGTAAATTCCCCACTATTTTTTCATTCTTATATTTTTTTGTATTTAAAGTAGCCTACTTTATTTCATTTTATTTATTTAATTATTTTACATTCTCTACAATAACCACCAATTCAACTCCATTTTTCCACCATTTTTTCCAACTTCCATTCAACTCCATTAATAATTCAATCTCCCATTCAACTCCACCACTTTAATAACCTCTCATTCCATTCTTTTTATATACATCTCATCCTCCTCAATTTGCACTTGATCCATCTTTATGTGAGGAGAGCCTAGTTCCCATAGTTGAATCGGTGACAGCGACGCAACCGTGGTCGAGCGATGACAGCCCTCTCTCCAGTGAGATCCGTTTGTTTTTTTTTGCTAACATCGCAGTCGCAACCACGCGTTGCTCGAGCTCATCACTCGCCGGCGATTTAAACGAAGATCGTGCCCTCGTGATCCCACCATAGGCGACCGTCTCCATCGTAGGTTAGTTTAGTTTCATCTTATCATTATTTTTATCTTTGCAATTTTTTTAACCCATCACATTACCATCTATATACCCCCATTTGTTCATCTTCATCACCATCATCATTTTGTTTCCTTATCATTGGCATTTCTTAATTAACAAAATTTAAAAAAATAAATTCTAAAACAAAAAAATATACAGAAGTAAATTTAAAAAATTCAAAAATATCAAAAAAAACACCACCCACAGCAGTAGTAGGGGAGCATCCACCGCCGCCGCCGACCACCGCCAGAGCCACAGCACCCCAGCGGCGCGAGCATCACCCAGCGGCTGCCACCGCTTCTCGCCGCCTGTGCGCGGTTCGCGCCGCCATCCTCGCGGCCGCACGCGACCGCGCCCCCGCCGCCAGCTCCACCTCTCATACCTCCCGCCGCCGTCCAACCTCAGCCATCCAAGCTCTATCTCTGCCTCCACCGCCCCGACGCCTCCCCCGCGCGGCCAACCACGCGCGGAGGCACCGCCGTCCCCCCTCCATTTGGGTTCTCCCCCCCCCCCATTCGTGCCCAGCAAGAAGAAGGAAGAAGAATGTCTACTTTTCTTTCTCATTTTTTAATGTAAAAATTGCATTGTACATATTTCATGATTCCGTAATTGCATAATAGTCCCTGTGCATAACTTGCATTGTAATTTTGTTTTCTGAATTTGCACAAAGATCCCTGTCTTTATGCGTTAATTTGGACCTCAAATTTACATCTTTTTATTCAATGAAAAATGTCATTGTGATTGTGTTGAGCAACTTATTCTTTGTCATATGATTATTTATTTATATTTTAGTGAGATATTGTTAATTAATTAAAAATGTTCAACTCAAATACTGCATATTTTACCCAAATTGAGCTCTTAAATTTATATCTCACACAGGTTGCTCTAAAAATTACACAAAAATTAGGAATGATGCCTTGATATGTGATTGAGATACTATCCAAATTTCATCCAAAGTAGAGTTTTCTTGTTCCTAAAATAAATTGTAGAGTGATTTTAGTACTTGATTTTTAATTAAATCCACGTACATCATTTTTACGAAATTTCAAATCTCCTGAATTCTACATGAAAATACCTTTTGGGGATAATTAGCACTCTGATTAATTTGACATTGTGGATTTATTAGGAATTATTTACTCATTGTCACTCTAATTTCACTTAAAAATCCATAAAATATTCATATTTTGTCAACAAATTCCAAAAAAATTATTGTAGTCTCATTTCATCATGTTTGCATTTGAGTAAATTTTTCATTCCTTTTGCTTACTGTTTGCGTGAAAAATTGTGAAAATACCCATAAAAGTGTGTATTTTTCATTATTGCATTTTAATCCTAAAAAATACAAAAACAATGTGTTTTGTGTTCATCATTGGATTAGGATTCTAGGAAAAATATAACTTGGCTAAATTGGACTTCTTTTCTATTCAAATTAATTTGGTTAAGTTGTATGCTTTCTTAGTGTTTTAATTCAGCCGCATTTGCATTTTCATTTGTTCTTGCATTAAAAAAATATTAAAAAAACCGCATTTGGAAATCTAGCCCTAAGTTTTCGAATTAACCCCAATGTTGTTCCTTTAACTCCCTGAGTTCGACCCCGGACTTTCCCGGGATATAAATTAAAGCCGAGACACTCTTCACAGAGATCTTCTCTCGGTTCTGACTGATTCGCTAAGTACACGTATTACAACGAACCCAAATTAAATATCGTATTTAGCGACTCGTTAGATATATGTTGCAATACAATCAATTAACAACTAATCAGAACCTCGATAACAATATCTCTGTGAAGAGATCGAGGTTAAATTAACATGGATAAGTCTAGGGTCGAACACAATGACACATGCTTATTACTTTATCTAATTATAGCCTAAACATCTTAGTTAATTTATTTAAGTGTTACCTAGGTTAAGAGTGCACAACAAGATGAACACATAGCTTTTTATTGTCTCGTTAAGCAAGTTAGGTTGATATACACAGGCACATAATGAGATACTAGTGCAACAAAAACTAAAAATACACAATAATTTAAAACACTATATTATGCTCTTGAATTAAATTAATGATCAAATATCTAATTAAATATCTAATGTGGTCTAAATCATTATCTAAATAACAACTTTAATATTTAAAGCTTATGTATATAGAGATAGATAATTATCTGTTTTTTAACCTACAAGTCACGAATCATTTTAGATAAATACATATGATATCTTAAAGAGCATGATTAAAGTTTTAAAACAAGACCAATTGCATTAGTTGGATAGTACTTGCTCACGATATTCATTAAGCAAGCCAAAGGTTTAAATGAAAGAAAACATGAATTAAAAATACATAAGTATCACATACACGTCCAAAAAGAATAAAATGCAATACACAAAATTCATTAGGGCATTATCTGTAAACTAACTAAAGTCTAGGGTTTGGGCCTTAGCGCATCACAGAAGTGTGAAGATCGCATCATATGTGATCAGGAGAGACTAGTCATACTAGTTTCTCAAGGCAATGAAAATATAAAAATTTTAATAAAAATGAAATCATATTATACGAAAACCATTCTCATATCATCTCATTAATATCACATACATGTGATAAAATTACCTCTTGAAGTGTATTTGCGATCATGTGTGTCCCTATGTGAAGACACCTCCAATCTCAAGTATGATCTGACAAAGGATGCACTTGTAGGCGTGTGGATGATACGTATCCTTCCTGCAATCCGAGTTAAAGATCCGAGAACATAGTCTCTTGATTTTGTCTCACGAAATTGATAGCCTTCCTCACAAGCGAGATGCACCGAAGAAGGCATAGATCCATGAGCATTCGATCTAGTAGCACAAAGATGTCGTGATCACTATGAGGCTCTCTAGGTCAATATGGTAGACATCCAGAATATTAAGAGAGAGAGAGTGAGTGAGTGAGAGTGTGTGTGTTTGTATGTGTGTGTGTGTGTGATGTGTTTGTATGAGAATAGAGAGAGTTATTGCTCTTGCAATTATCGTAAAGAAAGATATATATTTAGCCTTTCTTTTATAACATGTTGGGTGTCCATGGATCTCAATCAATGTACACACATAATCAATGATGTTGCATAATTTTGTACTTTCAATCAATGGCCGTGATTTTGTGGCATAAATTTGCAAAAATAGATAGTTAATTTACAAATAAATTAAAAATATTAAAGATTCATCAATATAATTTAATTTTCATTAAATCGACAAATATAGAACTACTTGGAAGGAGAGCAAGTGTCCTTTCATACATAGGGTAGACGATCACCAAGTTGAAGGATTCAAGGTGGTTGTCCACTCTAAGTATGGTAAGGAGGTTCTCTCATTCCAATTATGTTGAGATCTTATATCTCACCATATATTCCATAAGAGCAACAATTTTTGTTGCACAAATTTTTCACCAAAATAATTTTAAATTATTTTGTGATAATTTCAATCATGTCATTAGTAATTATGAATTATATTCATACACCCAATATAAAATGTAAATTGCATTTATAATTAATTGTTCAATGTGAATCCTATTCACGTCAACATTTAATTCGTACATACTATTTACAATTAAATCTCTCCAAAATATTATAAATTACATTTATAATATCTATGATTATTATGGATAGTGATATCCACATTAATCAAATCCTTGATTCATATTTGGTTATCTTAGATTGGTATTCTCTTGAGTCCAAATGATATAAATCATGTTCATATTATTCATGATAATTTAATCACATATAATCATCGATTTCTCAATGCTTAGATACATTATCAACAATGGAGCTATTCTTGAACACCTTCAAGAATAATGTGCTTTCTCCATGGATACTTGGAGATAAGGACAGGGCTATTGTACATTCCATGTATAGTGACTTGAATTGAGATTATATCTCAAATCAATATTTTGGGAACCTCTCAAAGATGTTTGATTAAATCAAACTGTGAATCTAATCTTCTCATTACATATGAATCACATTCAAATCAATGACCAACATTGGGACTAAAATTGGATTGATAATCTATTGAGAGGGGTCACTAAAATCCAAACTTGTTTCATCACTCCCTCATAATTGAAGTGTAATGATTATACAATCGTTTACGATCACATCACCCTTGAGTATTCCTATATATGTACATCCTGCATAGTGGAAGACCTAGAATAAACCTGAAGTTTTAGATCATATTTGGATTGTTTTATTCAAAGTTTCTATCATTAAGTTTCTCATCCAGTCATTGGGAGTTGGTATTGTCATATGAATTCCAAAATTGACTACAAATCCTTGTCATGCTTCCAAAACAAGATGACTGTGCATGGAATTGATCAGTCTCAATATCTTATGAGTGAGCTCATGTTTTCATGTTTAGTAGTGAACCTGTATGATCCCTTTGAGAGATCATATTACTCATATGCTCATGTATGCGCACTAGCTCATCAGTTTATAGACCTTGATTAGGTCATCAACCTAATGATCTGTCTAATGTACATACCTAGACATATAGTAAAACATTTGTCTCCGGTAAGAGGATGCATGCCTATATCGTGATAGTATACAACATATGTCTTGGTTATCTCGATCTCCTCAAGTCAACTCTTTGAGCGAACTTGTATGACACATTTGAATCTCTATTCCTATGTAGAGGACCTACATCAAGAGGTCCGTTAGATATCAACCCTTAGAGGGGCGATTGATATCTCTTTCTCAAGATGGAGATAATATCTTAGCAATCATTTGACGGCGCTTGATGAGTCCTCAATCTAACTCTTTAGATATCATCCTAGAACTGACCTCTATGATTTTGCAATTAAAATCAACATATGCATGATTATTAAGATGGCCACGGTACATAAACCTAATTGTACTAGTTGAAGTTATAAGTGCATTCATTCATTTAATCTTAGATAAGGAGTAAAATAAACCAATAACCTTTATTAATATATCAAATATTATAATAATATTTTTATAGAAATGGTTCTCCATGGGCTCACATTTCTAACACTAACTCCATGTGATGTATTTTTGAAAATGAGAAGACCCAGTAGCTTACGAGTGTAAATAACATGAGGAACACACATGAAGCACGTGCAGTTCATGCTCGGTACAACATGAAGATTCATTCCACGTGGAGCAATGCTAGAGCTTAAACTCTGGTTCGATCCACCAAAACCTAAAGGTGTGGAAAGGTGGGTCAAGTCTCCTCTTGGTTGCAATATCTATTTGATCTTATGGTATATGCACGTCGAGGTTGTCTCCTCCTCCTTCATGAGCGATGTCGAAGAGACCGGACTCTGATGAGATTGTAGCTCCTATGTCATAGGACATTGACAAAGCTATGTATCAAGGTAGGTGTCTAAGAGTTTGGCAAAGTCAGTGGTGATCCAAGGAAGCTGCTGGAGTGGCTGAAATAGCAAGGTGACTCTACCTCATCGGAGGCATAGGAGGAGATCGGAATAAGCTTGAGACCTCTGATTAGTGAAGCATCAACGTACCTATAGGTGTTAAAGAAATATATGAAGCCAAGGGTATGTACAACGAATGAAATGAAGAGACAAAGAGTGTTCCATCTAATGGATAAGGTGGAATCCCTAATGGGTTCCTCTTCTGTGTGAGAAGATGAACTATATCAAAGTCGAGGAGGTCATGAAGAAGAGAGAAGGATGATCGAGTGTATGCGTGAATGTGAGAGTGACTTGGCGATGGAGATGGGTCAACCAATTCTTAGTGAGTATGTGTGTACAAGCATGATTAAATCAAACAAATAGAAAAAAGACTAAGCACCAGGAGAAACCTGAAGATGGAACAGAGTCAGAGGTGAAATGAATGCTTGGGGAGAATAGTAAGAGATTCGGGTTGTTTCTTACATGCTCGGTAGAGATGTGAAGCTCGAACAACATCGGATCGAGGATTACGTCATGGTCAAGTTGTCATGGATCTCGCCAGAGGTAGTCCTCCTTCATTACTCTTATTCTCTCTCTATCCCTATCACTACATGGAAGATCAGGCCAGAGAAACCTCTCGCCAAGGGTGGATAGTGGCAACAGTTGGGAGAGAAGGGCTTTTGTTCGATGACAAATGTGGTTTCAAGTGGTGGTTTCAACCACCGGGATGTTGACACACATGAGGAAACAATGGCAATGGGAGTTAGGCGAAGAATAAGGATGAACGGACATGACATGGGTACCACACGTATGTATGAAGGGCTTATGGAGAGGCTGTGATAATTGGTTGAAGGTCTCCTGTTACACAACCGTCGAGGGATGGGAAGAAGAGGCATAACTTGCAAGATGAATCCTCAATTGTCTAATCTTATGATCAAATGGTGGAGAAGAGGGCACATGAGAGTGGCTAAGATCTTCTTAATCAGAAAGATCAAGCGGCTTAGGGATCGTCGGGGATGAGTTAATATGTACACTTTGATCTGAAGATAAGACGACTTAGATTGAGTGTAGGGGCTAATGGAAAGCCGGGCATGTGGAGAGTGGGGATTGGGCCACATGGCCCAATCAGAAATTTTAAAAATGAAATAAATCGTGTTAATGAAAAACAAAATATTAAATGAAGTTAAATGAAAAGGTGTTTAACATGAAAGTTGTTTATTTTTTCAAGATCTAGTACTGTCATGGAGAACTCAAAGTTAAAATATACGAGAAATAAGTTGTTATTATTTTTGTAAGTTTTTGAGGAATAAAAAATACTTATTTTCTTTCTTTTGTTATTTTATGTATTTTTATATAATTAGTAATATACAATATATTAAATATAATATAGTGTTATTTTTATTATATTTTCAATAGTGAAAAACATATAAAATAAATGAAACCATAATACACATAATATGTATTTATCTATGAATAATAATTAACCTTAATTATTTACAATGTGTTAAAGGTTAAATATAAATAATTAATTGTTAAATGAATTAAATAATAGAAATAAAGATGACGAATCTGGGTTTCATCAGTATTACATGTACCAAGTGAGTCTGATCATGATCTTATTTTATATGATAAAGTACTAGCTAATCATTACATGGAAAACACAATTGCTATCAATGAAGTTTGAAGTAGACTCCATGCACAAGTATAGTGTATGGACCCTCGAAGATGGACCCATGAACACGTAGAGACATTCACGGCATGGCCCGTAGTCAAGGGTTACACATAAAAATAAGACATCAATTATGATGAGATATTCTCTCTCTCTCTCGTGGCCATGCTTAAATCCATCGGGATATTTCTAGCTATAGATGTAGAGTTAGACTATCAAGTCTAACAGATGGATGTCAAGACTACATTTCTCAATGGATACCTCTAGTAGGATACCTATATGTAGCAGTCTTAAGGCTATATATAAGGAATGCAAGGTGTACAAGTTGGAAAAAATACATTTATGATCTTAAATAAACTTCTCCAAATTGGACATCTATTTTGATGGAACCATAAAGAGTTATGATTTCATACTAAATCTAATGAACCATTTGTATACAAGAAGCCAAGTAGGAGGCTCCATAGTGTTCATTATGCTTTATATAAATGAAATCCTACTCATTGGTTATGATGTCAGGATGATTAATAGTTTCTAAGATGTGGTTGTCTCGTACCTTTGAGATGAAAGATCTCAAAGATGCCTTTTATATTTTAGATATGAAGCCACTCAACAACAAATAAAAAAGTGTATTATATCGTAACAAGGATACATCAACAATATCATATAAAAATTCGATATGGATAACTCTACGAAAGTCTTCCTTCCCTAAAGACGTGGTAATGTGTACACAACCAAACATCTTCCATGTAGTGAGAGTAGAAAACCATTACAATTTAACTATGAAGAGAAAATATTTGACTACAATGAATAATATATTTAAGTACTTATGACTAATGAGATGGTGATATCTAAGTCATATCTTCAGATACCTAATTGAGATTGAAGAATATGTCTTTGTCTATGAGGATAATGATCTACATATTTGTGGGTATTATTAGTGAAAATTTCATAATTCAATGAGGATAAACAGTCTGAATCTAGTTATTTTTCCTATTGGATGGCAGTATTGTGAGCATAGAGTAGCGAGAAGGACACTATGATTGTTTCGATAAAGTTGAGTATTAAATGTATATGTTGCATCAACTACATTAGATGTAACAATTGTTTCCACGAGATATGTAAGTTTGTAATAAACTTGTGAAACAAAAACAGAAGATGGGAGAAGATAGAAGCATTTCAGTTCTTGTGAAAGAGTAGAATGAATGAGAAATGTCACGAATTTAGATGAAAAATGGCCACCAATGATAGACTCACTAATCAACTAATCTCTCTATTGGACTTAATAGTCAATGACTATCATAGGTGTGGGTTACGAATTAGTCCATGAATGGCTTTGAGGGCTAGTAGGAGAATTCTACAGATGTAATTCTATGGTAAGATATTATGCAAAATCATATCATTCCAATATCTTAATGAACTTTTGCATTAAGAAGATCTCATTATAAAAGTTAGGATATGTGGCATGGCCTTCTTAATATGATACAACTATTGATCTAAAGAAATAGATCATAGAGGTTGATGCATGGTTGTAAATCTAAGGACTTAGATCGAGGACACAAGTGGAATTGCCAAGTGATATTCAAGAAGGATCTCCAAATTGATAAGAGATGACAATCTTCTATGAATATGGATATCCGAAAAACACTCTTGATGAAGGTCCTCTACATCAGAATAGAGTTTCGGATGTATGAAATGAGTCAAGTTAACGAGTTAAATTGATGATATTGTGATACTAAAGATATGTTTCATGTAACTATCACGAACAAGCACATATCATTTGATCAGAGACATATATACATTTATTTGCTTGAGTACGTACATTTAGCAAACTAATACGTTGATGGCATGATAAGGTATGTATACCGGTGAGTTGGTGTGTACAGAAGATAATATGAGATTTATGGTCTCTCGAAGGAATCACGTATGTTCATACTTATTGAACCTGAATACATGAGCTCACTTATGAGATATTGGGGGTAACAAAGAATCTCATTGATGGTCATTGTGTTTGTCAAACAAGATAAGAATTTAATAATATTACCATATGCTTTCCGAAAGCATAAAATTAATATTGTCACCCATTAATTGATTAAGGATTCTATTGATAAACATTTGAAGGAGACAACCAAATATGGGATTGAACTTTGGATTATTCAAAATCTTTCAATATATAGGATGCATGAGTATTATGACTACTCGAGGTCGATGGAATCGAGATAGATTGTATGCCATGATGCTTCCATTCCAAGGGAAAGATGAAACCAAATGGAATTTATTAACTTTGTTTCAGTATAAATGAATGAAAACTAATTTGATTAACTCTCAATTCATAAAATCATATTCAAGATTGAAAAAGTTGAAACTTGATGTAGAAGAATTCAGAGTCAATAAGAGAAATGGATTGAATTTCTAATTTAATCGGATATCTCAAGGTGGTTTGAATCATGATATTTTTTTATTAGATATCTAAATATCAAGTCACTAACATGGACTCTACGATATCCCTAATATTATCTCTAAGTGTTCGTGAATGTTGCACACGAGTAATAATTGGATTAAGAGTCATACAAAATGGGATATTAATAGTCAAGATAATAAATATTATTATTATTGACTAGATATAAGGGAATATGTAATTGAGATTCACATAGTTGACATTTAATAAATGGGTATGTGGATCCATTAAATATAATATTAACATAAATATTATTCATATTTATCATTAGGACTTATGTGAATATGATTCACATAATATTTAATGGTGCTGTGAATTTTTTATTCACATTATCCATTAAATAAATGTAAATTAAATAAATGTAATAGATCTATATTAATTTTAGACCAGTGACTTGGATTCATTAATTGGGAGGATAATTTGCTAATCGAGCAGAAGATATAAATGACAATTATTCTGACAAGATAATCATAGAATTATCATGATATATTTAGAAAATTCTACAAGTGACAATTCAATAAATATCATGAGATAATTAGAGAATTATCACAAATGATAATTATAATGGGAGAATTAGATAATTATATCAATTGATAATTAAAGAATTATCATGATATAATTAAAGAATTATCTCAAGTGATAATTGGTAATTATCATGAGAAAAAATAAAGTATAATTATAAATTGAATAATGAATTGATTTTTGATGGAGAAAAATCCCCACCATTATATCTTTGTGGTTGTCTAATCGATGTCTATAAAAAAGGGCTTGGTCTCCTTTCTCATTCATTCAATTCAAGCCATCTAGTCCAATTCCAAGAGGAGAGAAAATAAAGGGTCCATAACCTCTACATATTCCAAGTGGTCGTCCTCTATAGTTGTCTCCATCGCCATTGTAGCAGTCCACAATATCCCTATTGCCTCTCCAATTTGTTTGCCCAATTATGAGAGGATCCATCTTCTTCTCCTTGCTTCATGCTCAAGAAAGACTTGATTTCATGAGATGAAATCAAGAGAAAGGTTATCCATCTGAAGCACATTTGGGTTGCATATATGTTGAGTGAATTGGCTCTCAAGTTCGCAGGAGGATCTCAACTCGTATTCATGAATGTGAGTGCAACCCTTGTTGGACTTGATTTGATTCAAGAGTTCTCATTCTTTAAAGGCTACACACATCAAAAGTATATATTTTATCTTGTATGGTTCGTGAGATAGTTCAACAATAATTTTTGTAGCCATGTTGTTTGCAATACAATCAAACTTTTTGTTTTAAGGTTGCCATATCTATCATACAATGAGCCTTGCAAGTTTCCATTGAGGTTAAACCTCTCACCACTTCTCCCTTTTGCCTCCTTCAGAATTGTGTAATATCTGATGGTTGATAAAAAATGTAGCGGGGATGTGCAGATGTCATTGAGCTTAGACAATGGTTCCCTTCTACTTGATGGTAGACTTACAAGGAAGTGAATATGAACTCTAGCACTTGCACTTGGCTTAACAGAATTAGCATTTTTCCTAGAGTGGAATAGGGAATGGAGTGAAACTATGGTTCAGCGAGATGGAGCTCGATTTTAGAGGGTCCAACCACATCACGAAGGAAAAAAAAAGGGAGTGGAGAGAGAGAGAGGAAGGCCCAATCTCCTCTTAACATGACCTTTTTTCTATATGGAAATAGAAAGACATATCCTTTCGATTACCTATATAAATAGGCTCAATATCACTGAATGTAAGTTATACAGAAACACCTTGGTGAACAAAAACTAGTATATGATTATGTCAATGATTAGCTAATATTATGACTATGATACGAGGATGTAATGAGAACTTAGTTAAGTGTGTGCACTATAGTTGTATGGTCTGAGGAATACCCATGTCCTCAAATACTACAAGTAGTTTAGAGTTAATCATGATGTTCTCATGAGGTAAATTATATCACATAGAATAGCTAACGGAGTCGCTACATAAAGATGCTCATCCAACACACTATAGAACCCATGATGTAAAATATTCTAGTTAACATAACATAGTAGTCAACACAAATCTCATCTTTTCTTTAGAAGATCTCTGTTTAAAAAATACAGTCAATCACTTTGGTAGATATGGAATGATTGTGGTTGCATGCAGGAAATTAGTGAAGCATAACCACTAAAATCCCAGCAAGTAAACAATAAAAATGAAGAAAATTCTGATGAGGAAGTTGTGGGGAGGAGGTGCGTACCGAAGAGGGAGGCGTCCCTACTGAGGAGGGAGGAGACGAGGGAGGAGGTGTCCATCGAGGATGGCTTCGAGGGATTGTCATAGGGAAAATCTCACCGAGGAGGATGGGGGATGCGTCAGGAGAGGAGAGGAGCGAGGGTTTGTATGGATCCAAGTCCCCCTCCTCACTTTTGTAAATCAAACTGTGGAAAAATTATCAAAGTTAATAAGAGGATCCTACAGTGTATATTAACAAAAACTACAGAAGAAAATGTCAACCACAGAAAATCAACAACAGATGCACGGAGAAATTTTGATGTAGAAAACCCTCAATGTGAGGGAAAACCACTGGGTTGATCGCAACACAAAACCAAGCATCATAACCGAAATAATATCCCATGAGGGGCTTACAGAATATCAGCTCTTTATACGGTGTCACAAATCATCAAATAATGGAGAATAATAAATAGGAGAAATATCATCAAAATGATGAATCAGTCGTCAAACTATAGGGAAGAATGCTGGAAAGAACTGCTCCAAAGGTTACTCCCTTCAAACTTTGTGTCAACCACGAACCTTATTTTTCTTCCTCTCTCTCTCTCTCTCATTTCTTTCTTGTGCTAGGAGATCTTTTGTTGGGATGATCCTCGTAGGCACCCCATATCCCTTATTCATACTCTATGGAGATGAGCAAATAAGGAAATATGGACTCCTACTTCCAATAGGATTAGGAAAAGATTACTCCTAATCCTAAAAGGTAATTGATGTCCTCCTCCAATTACTAATTGATTTTTCCTTTTCCAAATAGTTCTACCAATATCCTATATATATGAACTAGGATCCCACAAAGAGGGGAACCCATCCAACAAATCTCCCCCTCACCGATGATGTGGGAACTGCTCCAAACCTGCGAGAGAGCAGCATCTCTCGAACTTTTCAAGATACAAAGCCTTTATCATCATATCAGCACCATTACCATCTATATGGATCTTATCAAGTACAAGCTGATTTGATTCTAACACATCATGTATCCAATGATATCTGACATCGATGTGCTTTGATTTTGCATAGAATGTAGAATTCTTACCAAGGTGAATAGCACTCTGACTGTCACAGTAAAACACATACTTGTCCTGATGAAAATCAAGTTCACAGTTACTCCTTGCACGCCTCTATAGCTGCAATGAACTCAGCCTCTGTAGTGGATAAAGAAACACACTTTTGGAGACGAGACTGCCAAGAAACTACACCACATGCAAAGGACATCATGTAACCTTATATGGATCTTCTCCCATCAATGTCACCTATCATGTATGAATCTGTATATCCAAGAAGAATAGGCTTCTCTACTCTAAAGCAAATAGAATAACTGCTAGTACCTCAAAGATATCTCAAGATCCATTTAACTGCTATCCATCGATGTTTTCTTAGATTTGAGATGAACCTAGTAACAACTCTAACTGCATGAGCAATATCTAGATTGGTACAAACCATGACATACATAAGACTACATGTGGATGATGCATAAGGAACTCTTTCCATATCTTTCTTTTGTATACTATTTTGTGTGCTATCTTTGTTACTTAACTTGAAATACGTTCCAAGAGGGGTGCTAGCTGGTTTTGCCTTCTCCATATGAAATCTTTAAAGTACATTCCCAATGTACTTCTCTTGTGAAGGCTGAAGTTTCCTTACTCCCCTATCTCGAGTGATCCCTAGTATCTGACTTGCATGCCACAAGTCCTTCATAGCAAAGGACTTGCTTAGATCCTTCTTCAAGCCAGAAATTCTCTCCATTGTTACCTACAATCAACATGTCATCAACATAAAGCAACAAAATGATGGAATCATCACCTGAGAATTTCTTTATGAACACACAATGGTTTAAAGTGATCTTGGAGTAACCATACTCCCCCGTAAATGAGTGAAACTTCTTGTACCACTACATGGGCACTTACTTCAAGCTATATAGACTCTTCTTCAGTTTGCAAACATAGTCTTTCTTGTCTTTGACTGTAAAGCCCTCAGGTTGTAATATGTAGATTTCCTCGTAAGGTTACCATGGAAGAAAGTTGTCTTCACATCCATCTGTTCAACCTCCAAATCATGACTAGCTGCCAGGTTGAGAGCCATCCTAATAGAAGACATCTTCACCACAGGAGAAAAGATCTCCTCGAAGTCAACTTCCTTCCTTTGGTTAAAACCTTTCACAACCAACCTAACTTTGTACCTCGGATTTGTAGAGTATTTATCATGTTTCACTCTAAATCCACTTGTTTCTCAATGCTCACTTGCCTTTGGGAAACTTCACAAGCTCATAGGTATGAATGTCACGAGGGAATCCACTTCCTCTTTCATAGCTTCTACCCATTTCTCCTTACTTGCATCTTGCAGGATTCTTCATAAAATTCAGACTCACTGTTGTTTGTCAAAAAATTGTACTCATGTGCAGAATATCTGGTGGAGGGCCACATCTCCCTCACGGGTCTCTGTGGTGGGAGAGCCTCAAAAGAAGAAGAGCTCTCATCATCTTGCCCACCAACATCACCATCGTCATCGGTATCGTCGTCATCAGAAGTAGATGTTTGTGGTACAACATCCTCATGTCCTGCATATGACACCTGCTCATATACATCATCTGATACCACTTGTGGAGCCCTTTGCAAAGGGAGTGGTCCCACATCATCTGACTGATAGCTGCTCGAAGGAGAGTCCTTGGCAAATTTCTCGATGTCCTTAATGGTTTGATCTTCAAAGAAGATCACGTCCATGCTCCTCACTAGTTTCTTATCAACTGGATCATACAACCTATAACCAAACTCATCTTGGTCATATCCCAAGAAAATGCATTGCTTCATCTTTGCGTCCAACATAGACCTTTCATCCTTGTGGACATGGACGAAAGCACAATATCCAAAGACCCGTAAATGGTTGTAGGAGACATTATTTCCATGCCAAATCCTATCAGGAACATTACCATCCAAAGGTACATGTGGAGATAGATTATAAACATGAACAAAAGTATAAAGTGCTTCACACCAAAAAGGGTTAGGCAACTTAGCTTGAGAAGGAGACATCTGACTCTCTCCATCAAGCATCTATTCATTCTCTTTGTTATGCCATTCAATTGTGGCATCTTGGGTGGAGTATTCGGGTGCCTTATACCCCTCATCAAATATCTCAACATTCTCACCACTATTTTCACTGTGGATGAACTTAAGTTTCTTTCTGGATTATCTCTTTACTAGTGCATGGAAGTCTTTGAAAGCACCAAGGACTTGGTCCTTCCTCTTTAAGGTGTAGACCCAAACTTTCCTGAAGAAGTCATCAATGAACTTAACAAAATAAAGTGTATCACCAAGAGAACTTACTTTCAATGGAACAAAAAAATCTATATGAACAAGCTCTAATGGTTGCATCTTCCTAAAAGGTGGGTAACTCTTGAAGGAGACTCTCGTATACTTCCCAGCCAAGTAGTATGTGCATCTTTCTAACTTCTCTCTCTTGACATCTGTCAGCATATTCTTCTTCATCAAACACTACATCCCCTCTCGCTCATGTGTCCCAATCGTCGATGCCACAACTCAATTGATTTTGCATCTCCAATCATATATGCAACATCATGGGAAATGGATGCATTCATGATGTAAAGATTGTTGCTATACTTCTTGCAACGAACAACAACCAAGGATCCCAGTGTAAGCTTTCATTGTCTGCTACCAAAAGTGTTGGCATATCCTTCATTATCAAAGTTGCTTGTAGATATGAGATTTAAGTGCATGCATTATGTATACCTCATATCTTTAAGTGTCAACACCGCTCCATTAGCATTCTTCAATGCAATATTGCCAATGCCAACAACTTAGGATAAAGAACCATTCTCAATCATTAGTGTTCTAAATAACCAGTTGTATATGAAGATGAAAAACTCTTTTTGAGATGTAACATGTAAATAAGAACCACTATCAACAAGTCAAGAGGTACCATGTTGTGCGACATTCATCATCTCCTCATCACAGACAATGAGGAGCTCATGTTGTGCAGTTCCAGCAACCTGTTCATTCTTTTTCTCATTCTTATCATCAACATTCTTATTATCTCTATTGAATTGGAAACCATATTTCTTGATGTGTCCTTTCTTCTGGTAATAGCGACACTTCATATTTTGATATCTGGATCTGGACTTCCTCCTGCTATTATCTCTGCCCATATCAGTCTTGATCATGTTCCTCCCCCTATTCTCGATAACAAGAACCTCTGATTATGAAGAGCTTCCTTTTTATTTTTCTCTGCATCTCCTCATTGAGGATGTTGGACTTGACAACCTCCTAAGAAACAACCCCGTTAACTGTAGAGTTAGTAAGTGAAACTCTAAAAGTCTCTCATGAATCTGGTAGAGTAGCAATCAATAATAGTCCCATCATCTCATCTTCAAATTTTATTCCTATGCTCATCATCTGACTTGTAATTCCTTGAAATTCATCCAGAAAATCTAGTATAAAGCTCTCCTTGAACCTCAAGTTCACCAACTTCTTGAGAAGAAATAATTTTTTACTTCCCGTCTTCGAGGCGTAAAGATTTTCCAACTCTAACGACAAGCTTCTAGCGTGACTTTCATCTTAGATGTGGTTGTAGTGTTCTCATCAACTAACTGTCTTATGAAATCACAAACTTGGTCATGTTCAAATTTCCCTTCCTCATCAGTTTTGACTTTGGGCTTATGCATGGAGAACACCGAAAGGTGCATAGCCTTCACATATAAAAGATCCTTCATCTTATTTCTCCACAAATTTTAAATTAATCTTATTAAGACTAATCATCCTACTCGAACAAAATTCCATCTTGTAATCCATCATTGAACCATGTTCTGATACCATTTGTTGGGAACAGATTCATCGTATAGATCAGATCTTAAAAGATATCAAAGTTGATAAGCGGATCCTGCATGGTATATCAACAACAACAACTACGAAAGAACATTTCAACCACAGATGCATGGAGAAATTTTAACATGGAAAATTCTTAATGTAAGAAGAAAAGATCATGAGATTGATCGCAACCCAAAATCAAGCATAATAATCGAAATAATCTCCCGATGAGAGGGTTATAGAATCTTGATCCTCTATAGGGTGCTACAAATCACCAAAATAATGGAGAATAATAAAGAGGAGAAATATCACCAAAAAGGATGAATCAGTCGCCAAACTATAGGGAAGAATGTTGGAGAAAAACTGCTCCAAAGGTTACTCCCTCCAAACTTCGCGTCAACCACAGATCTTCTTTCTTATTCATCCCTCTCTTATTTCTTTCTTATGTTAGGAGAGTTTGTGTTGGGATGATCCTAGTATGCACTCCATATCTCCTATTATACTCCACGAAGATGAGCAAATAAAGAAACATAAGTTCTTACTTCCAATAGGATTAGGAGAAGATGACTACTAATCCTAAAAAGTTGTTGATCTCATCCTGCAATTAATAATTGATTTTTCCTTTTTCAAATAAAACTATCAATATTATATATATGAACTGAATTCTCATAAGGAGGGAAACCCATCCAACATTCACATGGGTCACGCATCAAGTGGTTACAGTAAAGTCTCGTGTATTACATTTACAGCATACGACCTGGATCCTATGCATGCACATCAAAAAATAATTGCAAAAATTTCCTTTGTAATAATATGTACTCTTTATTTACTTTAAATTGGCAATTAAAGCAGGGATGAAAACAAATGTGAATATATTCGTATCTGATCCGCTATCGTATCCATTTTATACATATTTTGACATTCGTATTCGTTTTAAAGTGGATGTAGACATGGATATCATTTTGACATTCACTAATATTCGCATTCGTATTTGTATATTCGTTTTCATACATATCTATAGTAAGATTTATTTATAACTGTGTGTAACACCATTTTATGATTGCATTCACCATTGTTCATAAAATTGTTATGAAATTAATATATTTAGTATATCTATTTTATGTGTAAACAATCTTAAACATGTATATTTTAGTTAATCCATCAAATATTTCTGTTATTATTCATATCCGATTCGTATTCATTTTACATTCGTATTCATTTTTAAGAATATGATGATATTTTTTACATCCGTCAATATTCGAATCCGCATTTGTATTCGTATTTTAAAATGAATAAAGATATAATTATACATATATTGGTATCTTTATTGGACGTTTTTATTTCTAAATCAAAGGCATTCAACAATTATCGCTGTCTAGATTTAGGGATCATTAAATAAAGCATCTGGGCTCACTAATCAACAAAATCCTGACAGAATACGATATCCGAGTCAGACGATCCATTATGACTGGTCACAAGATGCCAACCCCACCCTAACTCACACAGCCCTTGACCTCTCTACACATATCTACATTTATATTATTTTATACACCTCTCCCACTAATCTCGGCGGCAATGATGGGGCTGCGACCACGTCGGTAGGTCGCGGCTGAAGTGAGCAGATACCAGCCTGGAGTCCAGCAGCTCCGTGATGGGCGTGAAGTTGACGCACCTCGGCACTTTGTACTGGTTGATGGACGCTCCCCTCGATATGGCGTAGTCCATCAGTTCCTCGAACGTTCCCTCCCTCACCACCCTTATCTCTAGTGCCCCTATCGATCCGCTCTCCACCCGGCTCTGCCTGTACACCGTGTTTAGCTCCTCCTCTATCGCCAGACAGCATTTCTCCATTACTTCCCCACATGGCTTCCTGCACATAACCCATATTTAATATCCCATAACAAATGGTTGTTTTGCTGTAATCCAGCACTGCTCTACTCGAATCGCAGTAATTGCGTAGTCCAACCGTAAAGATCAAGTCAATTAAACTTACCGTGAGGGATCCTTGGAGAGGAGCTCGAAGTAGATGACGTAGTGCCCCGGAATCGTCTTGGTGTCCGCAAAGCTCGTGTACTCCACGACACTCGTCGAGAGCTCCTGCAGGATCCTGGACGCACTGTCCACTCCCCTCTGCAGTTCCTCCTCGTCCGTCTTGTCGGACTCGATGCTCAGTAGCACGTTCTTGCGCCGCACGAAATGGAACTGCGGGGCGGAGTTGTGGAACCCCGTCACGCGGAGGATGTCACCGACGCGGTACCGGGAAAGCCCCGAGTAGGTGGTGATGACGAGCTCGTAGTCCTTCCCCACCTCCACCTCCGCGAGGTCCACCAGCTGACTGCCGCATTTATTGTTCGCCGGGTCGTGGGGGATGAACTCGAAGTAGGCCATGTTGGGCATGATAGTGTAGGACACCTCCGCCGGTTTGCACATGGGTTTCAAGTTGATGCCAAAGTAGCACTCGGAAGAGGCGTACATGGTGCAAGCCATGGGCAGGCCCCCACTATAGTATTCCAGTGTTGGAATGTACTGGGCCATAGCCCCGGTCACAATCACATCCAAGTACTTAGTCTTGGGCCAGATTCTCTTCACAATCCCTTCCCAATCCCCTCGAGAACATTCCGTCAACAGGAATTCCCCAAGGCCAGGATTCGGTTTAAGGATGCCGGCAACGGAGGCTCTCACAGTGGCGTCGATGATCTTGGAGCTTATGGTGCCTGTGGATATGTCGTGTGCGAGCTCCTCGTAGTGAATCTGGAGGAATCGGAGGGCTCGGAGGAGGCCGGAGGCAAAGACAGCCCCCACGCGGAGCACGTCGAGGCGGTGGTAGAGGCCGCAGAGCATTTGGACGTACATGCTCTGGAAGGAGTCCGGGCAGAGGATGGCCTCGTTGGGGCTGGTGATTACTTGGAAGGGGTCGTACGGACGAGAGAGGAAGTGGTCGCTCTTGTAGTACGAGGTGAGCACGGGCCGCGCTGGGAGGCCACCTGGGGTCTTTGTTTCCGACTTCACAAAGTAGAAGTAGAGGCCCTTCCCCTTGTCAAGCTCCGGTACGTAGCTATTAATATTTGAGAACAGTTAATCGAGTTTTTACTTCTTTATCAATGATATAATCACAGTTAAATTAAGTTAATAATTAAATGACGGATTACTTACATATTCATAACCGGCATGAGAAGGCTGTAGAGGGTCTGGCGGCGGTCCAGCTCTTGTTTGATTGTCGGCATCAGCTTCCTCTCTCCCGCAGAGGTGCCGGAGCTGAATCACCAGGGCAAACCTTTTAGTTACGTTGCAATCTAAAGCTACCATTATGGGGTTCTTAAGATCAAATCGCAAATAACTTTGAAGTTTGGGGCAAGAAAGAGATCCTGGTCCAAAGCACTACCTTGTGAGGAACTCGGAGATAGGGTGAGCGGAGAGAATGGCGGAGCGGTCCCCGTTAGCAATTCTCTGGATATCCGGCCTCACGTCCTCGTAGGAGATGACAGGTACCTTGGACTTGAACGTCTCACGGTCGGTGGCTCCACGGAGATCGAACCTCTTGAGGTACTCCGTTTGGGCATTCATGGCGAGGATCTCCGCGAGGACCTTCTCCTGAACCTCGTGGGCGTTCGTGGTGAGGTCCTGGATGAACCGTAACCTCTCGGCGTCCTTCTCATTCGCCGCGGTGCCGAGGGGAGAAGCGTAAGCTGTCTTGACGGCCATGTTAGATGTAGCAGGCGCAGTGTATGCAAGTGATTGAGAGAATCGGAGGAGGTTGAGTTGGAGGTGTGGGAGATGGTGGGGGGGGATGTGAGGACTATATATAGTGGTGGTGGATGTGATACGGGGGGAGGGGCGCCGTGGAGGATAGGGCCAATGGGCAAAGGAGCACGAGGAGGACAAGGACCAGAGGTGGGTCAGGGAAGGGTCGAGGCACGAGGGGACAGCGAGGGTCCACGGTGTCACTGCCACGTCATCAGGGACAGGAAGGCGGTTATAGCGATATGGGCTTGAACGTGGGGCGGAGAGGCGGTGGGACGGCGATGTCACAGCGCAGATAAGCGTCTGGGTGTTGCGAGTTGCTTCCGGAGAAGTCCTACTCCCAAGAGTCCACTCGCACGGGTGGACGTAACGTGTGAGCAGGTGTTTTCTTCTTGATGCCGCCGATTATTATATCTCGATGAGACGTGGACGACGAGGACTGTGATTTTCAATTGGTTCTTGGACCATGCAATACATGCTTAGGCAACCGAGGGGAACAGAATATTTGATTGGTTTCACAGTTTGATTTTTCCTCTGTTGAACTTATCCGCGACTTAATGTCAAAGTTTCTTTCGTGTATGATCTGTTCCAAGAACTATTCCTCTAGTACTTTATTGATGGCTGCATGAAAGGTTTGGATTGATGGTATCTTACCTTTGCTTGTCGTGTTCGACTTACCTTCTCTTGGATTGTCCCTACAAATGTCCACAAATGCAAGTGCTTCAATCATACAACCAATTTTAACAAGATGTTCAAACTTTTTTAAGTAACAGCGTGCTACAAGTTCTCCAGTTAGGTTTCTACCTGCAACACCATTAATTTTCATCGATTCTTAAAGATATCCCACACTTTTTATCCCAAATTGAAATCATAGGTATTCAAAAAGTTTATTTTTTTACCAAGTGAGATCCCTTGCGATTGTATATATCTCCCCAAGCACCCAACTTCATCGAGCAATAGACCTGGCCAAAGTGCGGGCCGGGTCGGGCCATGGGCCGGGCCGAACGGGCCAGGGTTTCAAAACCCCTTGTCCAAGGCCCGGCCCGGCCCGGTCCACGGGCCATGATTCAAGGCCCAAGCCCGGCCCAAGTCTGGGCCGGGCTGGTCGGGTCGGCCCATGGGCCGAATGTAAAATTTTTTATTAATTTTTAATCAAATTCATGGAGATAATTATTTTTTTAGCATTATCTAATCTTTCTAAATCCAAGTAAGCATAATATGTATTACTCTGCATCATGCAAATAAACTATAAATTGGAGCGGGGAGGCTGGCAGCATGGCCTTCGATAAGAATCAGCAACCTTTTTTATTTGAATTTCATATTAAACTCTCACGCGATCCGCGAAAATGTAGAAAGTATCTGCATGGAAGAAATTTTACGTCATCTATAGCTTCTTCTTCGTCCGTAAGATTGTGGCCCATATTGTGACATTCATGTTCTACTGCCTGCTATTACCTGCAACTATTATGATACCTGAAGTGGAGATTCCAAAGTGGGGGGATGTCTACATCCCTTCCATTATCACACTCCTTAATGCTGTGGGGACGCCAAGGTTCAAAAGCCTAAAAATTTTCCTTCATATCACTCTGTCTAGTTTACATCTTGTTTGAACTTGCATCTGATTCAATTTGCAGGTCTCTACATATGCTGGTGTTCTCGATTCTTTTCGAGAATGTAATGGCCATGCATCGGACAAAAGCTACTTTAAGTGGGCTGCTGGAGGTAGGACGAGTGAATGAATGGATAGTAACAGAGAAACTAGGGGACACACTGAAGAAATCTGCCACCAAAATTCCCAAGAAATTCCGGATCCGAGTTGCGGAGAGGTACTTCATTTATACAGTTCAAAACATCATATATCAGGGATACACAAAGATTAATGGATTTAACAAATCAATCTGATCGAAACTATGTTGGGACAGGTTATGAATCGTTACGTCATTTAAAACTCATATTATAATGGTCATTGGACTAATTATGAATCTTCGTGGATTAGATTGGGAGATAATCTCATTAGTCCTTTGAATATGGATTAAGGACGCCTGAATGGACCAAACCATCCAATATGCAACCCCATAAACATGTCACTCATGAATAAACTTATGATGCACCTTAAAAGTTCACACAACATCAAAAAAAATTATTCATTTTTTGAAATTATACCAATAGTCCTCGACTTCAAAAGTTTTAATTTAATTATAATCACAGGAAAACAACAAGAGATAATGTTCTATTTTGTAATTTCATGCAAATCTGCATGAAACATATATAATCTAGAATTTCACAAGGAGATGGATTTGATTAGATTTCAGATTGATTGCATTGTCTTGTGAAATTCGTGAAGGTCGGACTGGATCGTGTTTTAACGCTAATACAATCCAAACCAGCTGTGTGCAACACTTTGTATATAAATTCACTAATTATGTTTTTCTTGATGGGGATCTTTTCTGATTGTGCATGTTCTGATTTTCCAGGGTTCATCTGCTCGAGCTTCTGGTTGGGGCCTATCTCTTCCTTGCCGCATGGTACGATCTTGCGTACGGGAAGAACCATTACTATGTCTTTTAGATGTAATATTGATAATATAAAACAAAAATTTTAAGTATATTATATTAAATATATCTAAAATATAATTTTAAACCTATATTTTTATATGTGTGGGCCGGGCCGGGCCGGGTCGGGTTTTATGGCACATGTCCACGGCCCGCCCAGTTGACCGGCGGGCCAAAGAGCGGGCCGGGCCGGGCCGGCCCATTCTTGAAATCCCTTGGCCCAAGCCTGGCCCATGAGCGGGCTGGGCGGGCGGGCCCCCGGCCCATTGGCCAGGTCTATCGAGCAAGAACCCATCATCGGCTCGCACCTTGTTTTATTCTAATTTGCATGTAAATGCAAAAAATTTCCGTGCTTATGTTTACTAATTAACGTAAAATATAATAATGAACATATGTAACCGGGTCTCCATCAAATCCTTTTGATATTCAACCTACGGTGACATGTGATTATCGATAAGCATCGATGTGAAATATAGATATGCAAACTTACATACGATATATGAAATCATATATGATTATGAAACTGATCTCATAATTCTGCAAGACTTTATCTTACTTGAAAGATAAAGAAGCTCCTAGACATTCATCATCATCATCATCGAAGTGCCTCCATTAGCTCCCTTCTCCTTGATCTTACATGATTATTATATACATGCAACCTTTTAGGTCGATACTATGAAAAAGTTTGAGCAATCTGTTGGCTCATTTTAACTTAGAGCTTCTTCTCTAATCATTTTGATATTTATACTACTAAAAAGATGAGTTAGTAAGGGTGTCTATCAAGCTCAACGAGTTGAGTTGACCTTAACTCAGAATCGAACTCATTAAGAAAACATGAGCTCGAGCTTGGACTTGATAAGGTTCAAGCCTTGTAACACGGGCTTGGACTCGAACTCATCGAGTCCAAGCTAGCTCATGAGCCTCTTAATGAATCACGTTCAATGAGTCAATATACTCGCGAGCCTCTTAACGAGACGACTTCTTAGAGTCGAACTCAATGAGACCAACTTGGCTCACGAGCCTCTTAATGAGGCGTCCATGTAAGTATGAAACAATGTTGCTTGATCCCCTATTCTTATGGAGATTCCCATATCTCGGGATCTTAATGTTGGACATGCGAGCCCACGACAAGCCATTATGCAACAAATGTTATTGTAATTCACTCCTTAATCAGAAATGAAGAATAACTAATTTGCATAATAGGTCCCTTAGTACAATTAGGCTTATGTACCATGGCCATCTTAATGATCATACAGCTATTGATTCAATTATTGAATCATAGAAGCTGATGCTTGGATGAATATCTAAAGATTTAGATTGAGGGCTCATAAGGCACCGTCAAATGATTGTTAAGATGTGATCTCCAGCCTGAGTAGGAGATGACAATCCTTATCTTTAAAGTCTGATATCTGACCAACCTCTTGATGCAGATCCTCTGCATAGGAATAGAGATTCGGAGGTGTCAGATTAGTTAGGTCAAAGAGTTGACTTAACAAGATCGAGATAACCAAAGACCTATGTCGTATGCTGTCACAATATATGCACGCATCCTCTGACCGGAGACAGATGTGTTACTATATGTCTGAGTATGTACATTTGGTAGACCGACAGGTTGATGGCCTAATCAAGGTCTATATACCTGCACGCAGGTGTGTATGTAAGGGAATATGAGCAATACGATCTCTCAAAAGGGATCATACAGGTTTATTACTGAACCGGAAGACATGAGCTCACTCATGAGATATTGAGAAGAATCAAATTCTGTGTATGGTCGTCTCACCTTGGAAGCTTAACTGAATTTGTAGGCTTGATATATGCTTTTGGAAAGGATATGATCACCACCATGGTATGATATGTACTTTTTGAAAGGACATGATCGATACCGACTCCCATTGATCGAATGAGAAACTTACTGATAAAATCCTGAAGGAAACAGTCTAAAAGAGATCTAAAACTTCGGGTTTAATCTAGGTCTTCCAGTATGCAGAATGTACAGGTATTGTGAATACTTGAGGGTGATGTGATCATAAACAATTGTATAACCATGACGCTTCCATTCCTAGGAGTGATGAAATAGGTTTGTATTTTAGTGACTCCTCTCAGTAGAGAAGTGATCTGATCTTGGTCCAAATGTTGAACATTGATCTGAATGTGATTCAGATGCAATGAGAAGATTAGATTTGTGATATTGATTTAATCAAGCATCTATGCAAGGTCCGCAAGATCTGGATTTGAGATGTGATCTCAATATCCAAGTCACTATACATGGAATAATACAATCGCCATGTCCTTATCTCCAAGTATCTACGGAGAAAGCATATTACCCTTGAAAGAGTTCAAGAATGATTCCATTGTTGATTTATATATACCCAAGCATTGAGATAAAGATGATTAAATGTGATTTAATCGTAAAATATATACGAATTTTATTCATATTATTTATCCATATAAGAAGAGCTATCTATGATAATTAAATGTGATTTAATTACCAAAGATGTGAATAATGTGAATGTGATTCATATTATTTGGGCACATGAGAATAGAGATTCACGACAATTAAATATGATTTAATTATCATGGATATGAATAATGTAGATAATGCTATCCATATTAATCAGATATATTATAAATGTGATTTATAATATATTAGAGAGAACATATTGTGATTTATATTTGTTAATTAATTATTGATGTGAATTAAATTCACATTGGATGATTAATTGAAAATATAATTTACATTTTATTTTGGGATGTGAATGTGATTCACATTTTTCCAATGGCATGATTGCAATATTTTACAAGATAATTGTGAATTATTTTTTATGAAATAATTTACAACAAATGTTGTTGTAAATCTTGGAGATATCATAAGATAATGAGATCTCATGAGATAGTGAGATCTCATGAGTGGACGTCCCCCCTTTTAAGGGGATGCGGTTTATCTCCCACATTATCTCCAATGATAATTAATAGATTTAGTTTGAATTTGAATATATTGATTTATCAATATATATATATATATATTAATTTTAATTAAATTAATTGTTGTTGTGTTTTCACAACAAAATCATGGCCATTGAAAAAATACAAATCATTCTCGTCCATTGATTTTGTGTTGCCCATGGATTGAGATGCATGGACCCCAAAATACTATTTAAGAAGAGGCATCCCTTGCTCTTCAAGTTACATGATTAATACATAAATTCTCTCTCTCTACAGGCAAAAGGTGCTCTCCCTCTCTCCCATTGTGGCCGTCCACCATGGAGCCCAAGCGAGAGTCGTTATCGCCGCAGCTTCGTCGTTATGTTACCGGATCATCTACTCATGGATCTCCATCTCCTTTGGTGCTCCTCGCTCATTAAGAATATGTTGGATCTCGTGTGACGATATCAGGAGATCCGCTTCTTGGATCATCAACATGGATTGCGAGGAGTGCGCGTCTCATCAATGTGCTTGCAAGCGTCTCCTCCGTTGGATTGGACTTGAGATAGGTGGTCTCTTAGTTTAGAGACTCGATCGCAACCACGCTTTAAGAGGTAACCCTAGTACCTATTTGGGGTTAAGATGAAATAATCCAATAAGTGTCCTTAGATCATGTGGTTTCATCATTTAAAATTTTTTTGAATTCCGCTGCCCGGAGTAACTAGTGGGACTAGTCGCTCCCGATAGCATACGATGCGATCCACATGCTTCTGTGATGCGCTTGTGGATCTTCCCATATACTTCAAGTGGTATTAGAGCCAGGTTGTCGAAGATTTTGGATGAGATCTATGAATCTACGAAGATTTGGGCTCGTTGGGGTTCGTAAAAATTTTTATCGCATTTCAATTTTTGCAGCCTTATTTTGTGATATTTTTTCGGCCCTGTTGAAAAATATTTAAACATAAATTTATCACATGGATAATGTTCCCCATTAAATAAGGAAAATGTAGAATTTTATTTTGTGTAATTTGGATTTCCTTTGCTCAAGATATGATCATTTTAATGACCATATGTCCACTGTTTCAGGGATGGCGATTAGTGACGTAATTAAGATGTTAATTACTATTTTAAAATGCCTAGAAATGCATGTTAATCACATGGTTTCTATTTTGAATCAAATTATCAAACTCCGTAAATTTTTTGCATAATTTGGATTTAAAATGAAAGAGATATGCTAATTTTGGTTAGTGAGGGTCACTGCTGAAAATTGCATACTCAACCATGAACCTTATGATTGTCATTTAAGAATCTTGTAAAATTAATGGTTATTTTCCTGGAATAATTATGGATAATATTTGGGAAATATTAGAATAATAGTTTTTCCCTTAAATGACATTGCCTCAAACAATGAATGATTAGATTAGATTTTGAGCACGAATTGGTTACTTGATACACTTTCATCAAACTTGTTACTTCAATAGGTTTTGGAAATTTGTCTAGCAAATTTCCTTACAATAAAAAAATGTTTTTTGATTATTACTATATGGTATAATTTCGATTGAAAAACCGATGACTATCTCAAGTACAAACTTATTGACTCGATATTATTTTTTCCTGAGGCGGATATGGTGCCTAGTCGGGGAGCGTTGGGGTAGCAGGTTGCATCTTGTGTGGTTTGTCCCACCTCCCGTCGGTACTGGCCATGACAACGGATAGGGAATGAATGATGTTTGAGAGATCATGATGTATTTTCTAATTATTAAAATTTGAATAATATGTACTTTGAGATAATACCACTATTTCAACTAACAATCAAGTTTGATGATTGAATTGGATTGATAATTGATTTAGTGAGATTAAATTAATCATATCCAATTAATACACTCTATTACGATAGATGTGTATTTCCCTTGGAAGAATTAATTATATGAATGTGATTCATGACAATTAATTAAATTTGAATATGATGTGGAGGATCACTTAAGTGACATCCATGGTCTCCCGTCAAGGCGAAGGGTTTCGTCGCCAGGGATTGTGTGTGGGAGATGCCTATCTGAAGATACAACTCTTGCATGCATGCACATCTGGATCGGGCTCTTTGCTTCTCGAAAGAGTAAGGCTGTATGCGTAGTGACCCTAGTATCGTCATATTATTGGGGCGATATTGGATTGCGCGTAGCGAGTTCCATTCCTGTTGACGGTTGGTTCAATTAACAACGGATCAACATCACCTTAGGGGTGGTGGGCTCGGGTGTTAAAGACCGAATTGGGAAATACAAGCTGGACTTGCAAGGTGGAATAAGTTCCCGCTTCTTTTTATCTGAGTTGTAGTTTCTTATATTATTGGGATGCAACAAAGATAGGAAAGGAGATCCCAGATCTTGCTAGACATATAATGGTAAGAATATCTCTTACATTGAAAGTGATTAAGGGAATGAACTTTCAATGTTGACAAGGCAAGACAACTTTGATATAAAAATTCCTAAATCAAAGTAAAATATGTACATGTATATATACTTATGCAAGTTTCTTATTTCAGATAATCCTCATTAAACCCACTCAAAGCTATACTCAATAATAACCAGTGTAATATAATGAATTGAAGTCATGATCAATATATTATCCTTGCAATTGGACACATAATGTATGTGGTTGCAATATGCAAGTTTCCTCGTCGAAATGAGGAGTGGCAATTAAATAAGACAATAAGACATTACCTCAGGGTTTGTATGTATCTATAGTCTTAATCCCTCATCGAGTGTTCTTTGAAAGTGACATGTCGATGATAATGGTCAAATTAATGCTTATATAATCAAAGAAGATGTTTTGCCATACACATGTGCTCTCAACATTTAATCATGAATGACATGGTTCACTGCATTATGCAAAATGGTGGCTCTACAAAGAGATGATGTATTCAAAATGTTTGAATACATGCCTGGACCAAAGTATTTAAGAGTTTAGATGGATGTAGATATGATGAATGTCATCATTATATTGTCTATACTCAAGTCATTCATGAATCTTCATAATATTCATATTGTATGAATTAAATAAATCATTATAAATGTTGAAATACTCTTACATTGAAATCTTTCGAGTTCAACGTAAGAGAACCTTTGTCTTAGGCAATGGTTATTCATAGATAATGGGAGCACAGTGGAAGCATGGGTATGACCCAAGTAAGAAGGAGAGTCAAAGAGTTGACTAAACTTCTATGACTTCCATATGACATACAAAGAATTGGATGAATACCAATACTGTAATAAACCGATGTATTGATAGTATGACTATCTGGACTGTCCAGGATCCTTAGAGAAGGACTTGAATAGTGCATCGAAATAATCTACATTTAATAATTGAAATTGACTTTCTAATAATATAAGATTAAAGTCTAATAATTATATCTCATTCTTCTAATGATACTTGTAATTGTTGCATATGTTGTAGAAGATTATTAAATTTGATTTTAAGGATTAATAGTCATCTTCATGGGAATTGATACAATTGTTGCAACAATCTCCACAAGATAGATAGACTTCATATTTTCAGTAGGGGAGCCCTTGGTCTTAGAGAATATCTCTATGACCTAGATATCAGAATACATTCATTGTTGGAGATGAACATGTATTCTAGAATAGACCTATCGTAAAGAGTTATGATAGTGGACTCTACTAAATTAGAATATTAATGAAAGGTTCATTAACATTTCTAATACTGAAAATTAAATCTTAATAGATCAATAGGAGGATGAAGATCATTTGACAATAATCTGGCATCGAGTCTTGGACATATGTCTATTGATATGATCGATAGACTAGTGAGATATTGAACTTTAGATTTTCTAAAGGTTCAAATCATACATACTTGTGAATATTGTATTCAAAATAAATATGTCTAATACACTCTTCTGTGAGAATTGTGTAAGATGCCATGGTATTAAATATCTTATACATATTGATGTATGTGTATTATATGTATCATAATAAACATTGATGATATGTGATATCATTCGATGTATTTGTGATATGAGGTTCCTTCCTTTCACATTAGAAACCTTTGAAATTTCAAAGATTTAACAATTATGGTTTAGAATCAAAGTTTAAAGGAAGATGAAAAGAATTTGATCTAACCTAGGTAGCAAGTACCTATTAGATGAATTCAAGGAATACCTTATGGAGATAGGAATATCGTTCCTATCTCACTTCTCCTAATACACCTAAACTCAATGAAGTTGTAGGGAGATACAATTAGATCATGTGTGATATGATTTGATAAATGATTAATCTTATTATAGTTATCTCTTAGTTTCCAAGGTATATATGTAGTAGAGACTACAATATATATCCTTAATAAGGTTCCATGCAAGTAAGTTAGAATCTAGCACTAGAGAGTACTACTTCATTAGGAAAATAAAGAATGGTATTGGATGCCTACCTTATGACCTTGAGATTCTTAAAGAATTTTATCTCTAAGAATATGATTCTAAGATGATGACTTTCTTAAGAATCAAGATGAAAATGAAGTGAAGGAACTCATCAAATCTTGAGAAGATAATGAGGCTCCTTAAGTCAGACACTAAAAGGACAACTAAAGATGAAACACTAATACCTCTTCAAATGAGTTTGAAGATGAATTTCATGTGCCAGATAAGTCTGACAATGATCTGGCTTCATGTGATGAAGCTTCTGAAGATCATGACATGGAGAGATGGATGTTAGTAGTAAAGTCTAAATGTAGACTTCATATACAATTGTTGTATATGGATCCTCGAGGATCCACCTATAAGGGTAAGACCCGTTAAGATGTAAATGGATTTTCAAGTGAAAGAGCGAACCTGATGAGAAGGTAAAGACCTTCAAAGCACAACTTGTATCCACAAGATACACACGAAGAGAAGACATCGCTTGCGATGAGACTTCTTCTTCAGTGACCATGCTTAAAACCATCAGAATATTGCTAACTATAGCTGCACAATTTGGCTTTGACATCTTCAAGATGGAAGTCAAGATTGCATTCCTCAATGAATACCTCTCTGAGGATATTCATAAGTAGTATCCCCATGGCTTCATGGTTTAGGAAAGCAAGGTGTGCAAGTTGAATTACTCCATCTATGGACTCAAATAAGCTTCTTGTAGATTTGATGAAATTATAAATGTTATGATTTCAAATAGAATCTTGATGAACCATGTGAAGCTTATTGGGAGTACCATTGTATTCATCGTGCTAAATATAGATAATATCCTAATCATTTAGAATTATATAAGGATGATAATAAGTGTTTTATGATCTGACTATTTCATACCTTCAGATATGATCTCAAGGATACCTCTTAGATCGTAATTGTGAAGTTGTTTAGAAGCAAAGAGAAGAGAGAGAATTGTGATTGTCACATTATTGGTACATCATGGATATATTCTATCCAAGGAAGGCTCCTTTCACTTAAGATTTGTTACTAACCAATCTGAAGGGATAGCATATCAAGTGTTGATAATGCTAAAACTGATTGCCCTTGTGCATCGATTGCTAGAAGCCTGGTATGTGCTAGATATGTATGAAAAGCTAGATGTCTGCCATGAAGTGGGAGTAGTAAACTATTTCTAATCCTACTATGGAGATAAAGCACTTAGTTGCAGTAATAAAACAATATCTTCAAAGATGACAAGACTTAGAGATAATGATATCGAAGTCTCATCATCAAGAACCTAAGACTTTATAGGTAGTGATCTAAAAGGTTTTAATTGCAGATACCTTAAGATATAGACATCTCTGGGAATATGGGTGTTCTGATAAGGATAATTGAAATTACGCACTGGTTGTAACGATTGTTGAGTTCTAGTATCAAAGACATTATGACTTCCTCAATATTGAGTATTGATTGCATAAGATGCAACATTCACGTTGGATGGGAGCACTGTTAATGAGGGATATGCAAGTGCCGTAAAAGGACTTGACATAGTCTCTCGGGAATAGAGTGATTGATAATCTTACCTGACTATATTAAATAGCCTATAATTGTCACATGAGTGTGGGTTTAAATGATTAGCCCATTAATGGCTTTTTGGACTAGTGGGAGATTATTGGACATGGGAGCCCACTGCGAGCCATTATGCAATAAATGTTATTGCAATTCACTCCTTAATCTGAAATGAAGAATAACTAATTTGCATAATAGGTCCCTTAGTACAATTAGGGTTATCTACCATGGCCATCTTAATGATCATACAGCTGTTGATTCAATTACTGAATCATAGAGGCTAGTGCTTGGATGAATATCTAAAGAGTTAGATTGAAGACTCATCAAGCATCGTCAAATGATTGTTAATATGTGATCTCCATCCTGAGTAGGAGGTGACAATCCTTATCTCTAAAGGCTGATATATAACCGACCTCTTGATGCAGGTCCTCTGCATAGGAATAGAGATTTGGAGGTGTCAGATTAGTTAGGTCAAAGAGTTGACTTAACGAGATCGAGATAACTAAAAGCCTATGTCGTATGCTGTCCGGTATAGGCACGCATCATCTGACTGGAGACATATGTGTTACTATATGTTTGAGTATGCACATTTGGTAGACTGATAGGTTGATGGCCTAATCAAGGTCTATACACAAGTGCACTGGTGTGCATGCAAGGGCAGATGAGTAACACGGTCTCTCAAAGGGATCATACAAGTTCATTATTGAACCGGAAGACATGAGCTCACTCATGGGATATTTGGAAGAATCAAATTCCATGTACGATCGTCTCGCTTTGGAAGCTTGACTGAATTTGTAGGCTTGATATATGCTTTTGGAAACTATATGATCAACACCAAGGTATGATATGTGTTTTTGGAAAGTACAAGATGGATACCGGCTCCCATTGATCTAATGAGAAACTTAATGATAAAACCCTGAACGAGACATTCTAAAAGAGATCTAAAACTTCAGGTTTAATCTAGGTCTTCCAAAATGCAGGATGTACATGTATTAGGAATACCTGAGGGTGATGTTAACATAAACGATTGTATAACCATGACGCTTCCATTCATAGGGAGTGATGAAATGGGTCTGGATTTTAGTGACTCCTCTCAGTAGAGAAGTGATCTGATCTTGATCCGAATGTTGGACATTTATCTAAATGTAATTCAGATGCAATGAGAAGATTAAAATTATGGTCTTGATTTAATAAAATATCTATGGGAGTCTGCAAGATTTGGATTTGAGATGTGATCTCAATATCGAAGTCACTATACATGGAACAATACAATCGCCATGTCCTTATCTCCATATACCCACGGAGAAAGCGCATTATCCTTGAAAGAGTTCAAGAGTGATTCCATTGTTGATTTATATATATCCAAGCATTGAGATGTGGATGATTAAATGTGATTTAATCTTAAAATATAATATGGATTTGATTTGTATTATTTATCCATATAAGAAGAGCTATCTAAGATAATTAAATGTGATTTAATTATCAAAGATGTGAATAATGTGAATGTGATTCATATTATTTGGGCACATGAGAATAGAGATTCAAGATGATTAAATATGTTTTCATTATCATGGATATGAATAATGTGGATAATGCTATCCGTATTAATCAGGTATATTACAATCGTGATTTATAATTTATTAGAGAGAGCATATTGTGATTTATATTTGTTAATTAATTATTGATGTGAATTGGATTCACATTGGATGATTAATTGAAAATATAATTTACATTTTGTTTAGGGATGTGAATGTGATTCACATATTTCCAATGCCATAATTGCAATATCTCACAAGATAATTGTGAATTATTTTTTATGAAATAATGTACAACAAATGTTGTTGTAAATCTTGGAGATATCATGAGATAATGAGGTCTCATGAGATAGTGATATCTCATGAGTGGACGTCCCCCCCCTTTTAAGGGGATGTGGTTTATCTCCGTAGTATCTCCAATGATAATTAATTGATTTAATTTGAATTTAAATATATCAATTTATTGATATATATTAATTTAAATTAAATTAATTGTTATTTTGTTTTCATAACAAATCATGGTCATTGAAAGAAACACAAATCAATCTCATCCATTGAATTTGTATTGTCCATGGATTGAGATCAATGGATTCCAAAACACTATTTAAGAAAAGGCACCCCTTGCTCTTCAAGTTGCGCGATTAATCCATAAGCTCTCTCTGTCTCTACATGCTGACGGGCCGCGGACCTACCCTTGTTAGTAATGTCGAATTAACGAGTTTCGTTGCAGTCGGATAGATCCGCGTCGATAAAAAATAACCGCACAAATTGATGAATCGTCAACTTAGTTTAATGCATGGTTTTATGTTTATTTAGCCTGGGCAAGCCCCAAGGTCGACTCAAGGAAGCAAAGGAACAACTGAGGATCAGATTAGATAGATTAGATTACGATTTTCGAAGTGGCATTTTTTTAAATTTTTTTATGCAATAAAAATGCCAAATGCAATATATGAATGAACTAGGTTATTAAGAAAATCAACAAGTTAGCCAAATTTAATTTTAATAAAAAATTAGTCCAAATTGGCCAAATTATATTTTTCTGTAAACGTAATCCAATGATGAATGCAAATGTATTTTTTTGAAAATTTTGGGTTTAAAATGCACAAATGAAAAATGCAAACCTTTTTGGGGTTTTTATGTAATTTTTCAGGCAAATGACATGCAAAAATGATGAGAAATTTACTGAAAGTTAAACATGATGAAATTAAGCTAGGCTAATTTTCTTAGAATTTTCTGACACCTTTTGATTTTTTTATGATTTTTTACTAAAAACAGAGTGACTATGGGTATTTAATTCCTAATTAATCCATGAAATCAAATTATCCACAGATGGATTTATCTCAAATAGATATTTCAACAAATAATCCAGGATAGTTGAAATTTCGCAAAAATCTTATTTGTGGAATTAATTAAAAATCAATTACATAAATTACTCTACAATTTATTTTATGCACAAGACAACTCCGAATTGGACAAAAATTGGATCGTAATTAAAGAACACTTAAAGGCATCATACATAATGTTTTCGCAATTTTGGAGTAATAAATGAGCCTGTACGAATTTTAAAGCATAATTGGGCAAAATATCATTGATTTTCAATCTCTGATTTATAATAAATTATCCAAGGCTCACAAAAATGTAAATAAATAGCCAAGAGATAAAAAATTTGTTGCTCTATAATATGTTATTTTTTGTGATTAAAAATGACGCAAGAACTATGTCCAAATTACCATACGATGTTAGGGGTATAAATGCAATACAGAAATGAAACTAACAAACTTAAACTATGCACAGGGGTGCTTTTGTAATTATAAAAATCTAAAAGGATGCAACTGCAATTTTGACAATATAAAAATAAAACAAAATGGACCTTAGCTAGGGCAAAGAACGTGCGACGGAAATGGGGAGGGTCCTTGGGGGCATGGTCGGTTGGAGCACGCGTTGGGCGCGAGGGCAGTGACTCGCACAGGAGGCAGCGTTGGCCGCTGGAGCTCCACGGTGGAGGCGACACACCTTGGAGTAGGGGGCGCGCTGCGTTGGTGGCAGCCGTGGAGGGCGGTGCGTCGCGGGTGGCGCTGCCTGGAGTAGAGAGGGAGGCCGTGCGTCGCGCGACTGGCACCGCAGCGAGCGGCGCGCGGCTACGCGGGGCGGAGGCGCTGGGTGCAGTGCCTGGAGGGGCGGTGGCGCTGCGTGGCTCGGCGGAGGGGGCGCCTGGAGATGGAGGGTCGGGGCGCTCCTGGAGCGGAGGGGGGCGGCGCGTGGCCTATGGCGGAGGAGAGGCGCGGGCTGGCATCAGGCGGCTACCACGCAAGGGCGGAGCTCGTCCGACGGATGGCTGGGCACGGAGGTCGGGGCTGAGCGACGTCCAGACTGCTCCTGGGTGGTGCGACTATGGCACACCACGGCTTCCTGACGAGGTCGGCAGCCGCCTGCTACTAGTGGAGAGGTGGTCACAGCGGCGGCTATGCAGGACGGTGGCTGGGCACGTGCGTTGTCGAGGCGGTGGGCCGGCGGCGGAGGCCGGGCCATTGGGCGTGCGAGGTTGATTGAAGCCTGAAGCTGTATCTTCTTTTTTTGTGTTTTTTTTTGCAAATTTTTTGTTCTATTTTTGTAAATAGGAAATATAAAAAGTGATGAATGAGTGGTGATGAAATGAAGTGAGGACGATAAATGATGGTGATTCTTGTGTGATGATTTGTGGATGAAACAACAAGGAAAAAAATCGTTAGATAAACAAATGAAATGAAAAGATAGGATGGAATATTTACCTACGGTTCGTCGAAAGTGAAGCCGCGTCGTGCGGTTTCCGTCATCGTCACCTTGATTCGATCCGACGAAAAATCGAAGAAGCTCAATTGTGATCTGAAGTGATGCACAACGACACGAGGAGGAGTCCTCGTGGATCTCGCCTTGAAAACCGTCATTTCTCGACCGAAAAATATTGACGTTGTCACCGACAACACTCGGGGGCTGGTGGTCTCTCTCTCTCAATTGAAGAAATGGTGGATGATGAACAATGGAGGGGATGGGATTATAAAGGAAGAGTAGAGGGAAGTTGGAGAAAATGGAGTGGTGGAGAGAGTGGAGAAAATGGTGGCTTGGAGTGGGGAATAAGAAAGGAAGGAGTAAAAGGAAGATAAATAATAATATAATAATATAATATAAATAAAATAAGTAGGCTATTAAAAATAACAATAATTAAAATAATAATAACTAAAAAAATAAAATCCGAAAATAATAAAAAATAAATCCGAAAATAAAAAATTGGGGTGACATGTGGCACATGTCGATCTTAGAAACTTCAAAAATTAAATGTAAATAAAAATAAAAAAGAAATAACAAAAGGAATTAAATCAAAAAGTAGTCAACACGAAAGTTGCTCGTCTTGCGAGATCTACAACTTTCGTGAAGGGCCGAAAATCAAAGGAAATCATCTGTACAAAAATATATTTTTGGGTGGTACCTTGAAGATATAAAATACCGCATTTTATCTTTTGTAATTTTTTTGTCATTTTTCAATAAGAGAAAAATCAAAATAAAAATAAAAAAATATGAGAAGAATATTTACAACTCAATCTTTTTTTGGACTTTTAATAATTAGGAAAATGAAATGGTAAAATACAGGGGCAAAACGGTCAATATGTACAATATACAAAAGGGGCCCAAAACCCAAGTTTTGCATACGAGCTCCGATTTTAATGAAATTAGTCTTGTTTCGAAGGTCTCTGAATGCATATTACTTTAAGAATGAGTAGACCTAATTCGGAGGTCATATGAGAGAGATATGTGCATTTTAAGACTCCTAGTTTCAAAGTTGGATTGAGGGTTTATTGGTAAAATTTTGCAAGTTAGTATTTTTTTGATATTTTTCTTTAATTAGTTTTAGTCATATATACACATTAGAGTTGATTTATTAGATTCGGATTTTGTATAAAATATATACAAATAAAGAATTTTATCTATTATACATGTGAATATTTACAAGTGAAATTGGCTTCTTATTTTATGCAAATATGAATGCTAAAATGCAAATGTTATCAATGCATGCATGAATGCTAATTATGCAATATAAGTAGAAATATGCATCTAATTACTCGGGAACAAAGCTCTATTTTCAACTTTTAGAGTGATGAATCACGGATTCATCAACCCCCTATACTTAAACCTTGCTCATCCCCGAGCAACTAAAATGAAATGCAAGAGTGAAATGATTTTGGGTTCCATACCAAGGTCATGAACAAAATTTAAAAATGGAGCTTGACTTGACCTTTGGATTAATTGTGTGGCGGAACCTCATTGGGACCTGAACTTAAGACCTAACAGACTTCAAGTTCCACGAGCCTTCTATTCAAGATGCCTCAACAGTCAGGTCAGAACAAATCCTCAGACGCAAATTTATGATGACTATGATTCTTACTTGTACTGTGTAAGTGAAATGTAACTCTCCACATCAGAAATAGCTCAGAAACAACCTCCTCTAACAAGGTAACTCAAATAACCCGGTCCAGCAACTCTTTCCTCGAGGAGCGGGGTATTCCCTTCTAAGTTCAACTGTGACCGACTGAAGAGGAGGGGGTGGAGAAAGAATGGACGGTAGCCAGTGTAGCTACCTATCCCGGGATGCCTGACCAGTGTAGCCAAGTCATCCAGCTGCAGACTTCTTGCTAATATACATACTCCGACAGACAATATTTTACTTTTACTTTGGCTTGTCTATTTTTTTTGGAGTTCTTGCATTTTTTCTTTTTTTTGGAACTATATACAAGGTGCAACATGTACATCAGAAGTTTTTCCTCTTGAGCCAGTAGACTATCCCTCTTTTGAAGCATTATTGCAACCCACAATGTCCTGTCCTCAGACGTCAACACCACCAGACTAGGTTGAGATGCACTACCCTCACTAGAGGAGGACGAATGTTTCCACCCGTGTGCTACTCCAAGCTAAAGGATTCTACCTCCTCACCACCTCATCAATGAAGAGCTACGTGCATTGTGCTTGTCCAAGTTAGGTCACTGTCTAAAAGAATCATGCGTGTGTGCGAGATATTCTACTTAGACTAATCAAGATGACATGTGAACATAGACTGGCGGACTCAAAGAATTAAGTCACTTGACCTGAGAAATCTTAACTCCAGTTCCTATAAGGTTCCTCTGAAATTAGGTGGATTATGGTCAAATCAAGTCCATCCTCAATCATCTATTCATAACTTGGCTCAGAACCCACTAGCTTTTCACCTTGCATATGCAAGATATGGAGATGAGGTGTAGATGACATGCTAGGAATGAAATTCAAGACTTTTTTCTTTTCAGATGCAGAGATGATGTGCAAGAGTAAATAAGAAGCCTAATTTAACACATTTTTTTTCAATTTTTACCCACCCCATAAATATTGTATAATATATACAAAAATACGCGAAAATACGTGAAAGTACGAGCTATGGGTAAAGTACACGTCCCCCTATACTTAGCGTGTGCTATGTCCTCAGATCACGAAAAGCGAGGAAAAAGACATAGCTCATGCTAAGCTTAGGAGAGCTAAAATCATAAAATGTATAGAAGTCGCTCTGCCTCCCTATACTCAGGCTCTGGCAGCCTAAGTGTAGAAGAAGATAAAAATGGGGCGGACGAGGGCAAGAGGGGAAATGGATGAGTATATACATGGCAGGCATTGGTCCCCCCTATACTTAGGCTGATCAGAGCCTAAGTATAGGATAGGAGTGACTATGAGAACCGATGTGATCTGGAGGATGTACAATGAATAGACACAGATCATTCTCCCCCTATACTTAGGATCTGGTTATCCTAATTATAGTCATAAAATGAAATGATATGGAGCTGGGGTGAGTGATTCGAATCACTGGGAGGGAGGGAGAAAAAATATATACAAGAAAAGAGTCAGAATATACAAGGATTAAGAAGGTTTGTGACGAACCTTCTTGCGAACGCGAGGAGGTGGATAATATACATATGTGTCGCTGTCGAAATCATCTTCAGATGAATAATAGTGAGGTGTAGGGATCGTCCAACGAGGGTCGACACACGGCTGCTTGCTTAGATAAGGCTTGAGAACAGCTGAACTGAGCTCACTCATATAAATTACCTTATCCGGACCAGATGAGGACTCCTCCGAAAATTCCTTCTATGGAATGTTGAAGGAAATTTTCTTGGTCGGTTTTCTCGAACTTGAATCATTGAGAGGGAGATGAGAGCGACACGCCTTGAGAGGTTCGGGGGAACACCTCGAGAATTCAATTCTCAAATTCCTCTCACTAAATAGCCGACTAGAAGAGGGAGCAACCATGTTTTGATGTGGAGTCAATTTAGTATTGGTTGTTTCCTTTGAAGGTCCGGGACATGGTGTGGTGCTGACCATGGGTTCCTCATCAGATGAGTCACCATATATATTGCAATATTCCTGAAGGGTCAGCACATGTATTGGGAAGGTGCTAGTGGTCTCAGTGGGATTGGCATTATTGGGCTCTTGGGTCGGATCATCAAAATGGTCAAGGCAATCAACAAAGGTCATATCCGACTTAATGACAACTTCTGGTCGTGAATCCTCCTTAGAAGCTGTCACGGTGGGGGTGCAAGCAGTTGATGAAGTGGAGGTGTGGGGAGTCTCAGAACCAACGATCGTCCGGGCAGTCGGTCTCTCAGGTGTAGCAGAGAGGTGGAACTCGTCTTCCTCTCGATGGTCACGACTGTCAGCGGATGTGCGGGTCATCTTAGAGTAAAGTGTATCAAAGAATGGGTGAGGTCTGAGTGCTCCCAATGCTGAAAAATCGATTTCCCGAGTCTCGCAATCTATAGTCGCCTTAGCCAAGGCTAAGAACGGCTTCCCGAGAATAATCGGAGACTGGGTGAACTCTCCTCGGTGCTCGATGTCAATGATCGTGAAGTCCACCTGGAGTAGAGCAACTTGGAAGGTAATGATGACTGAAATATTTCCTCCAGACCATTTGATGGATTGATCAGCTAGCTGAACGATCTCTCTTGACTTTCTGATTGGCCCGAGTTTGAGTTTGTCAAACACAGAGGTCGTGAGGATATTTATCGGAGAGCCATCATCGATTCTTGCATGGTAAAGATAGTGTCCTTGATTTCACATTTAACCCTAGGCAACCGTTAACTCTGCGGCTCTTGGTCTTTCTCCCCATCACCAAGGAGGTGGCCATAGACACTATGTGTCTCTCGGTCCTTGTTCTCTTAGTACCCGACCTCTTGGGCATCAATTTACTCTTTACAAATCTCTTGAGGTCAGGGAAATGATCTATGGCCTTTATTAAGGGAAGTTTAAAGATCAATTCTTCATCGAGTGCTTCCCTTATGACAGGATTCTATTTTTTTAGGTTTTTTTCATTTTCAATTTTTATGTGGGTTTTTGGTTTTTCAATTTTTTTGATATTTTTGGTGGATGAATGATCAGACTCTTGATTGGAAGGTAAGTGGTTAGTAGAAGAGGGAGATAGAATGGACTCCATCTGTACAGACGGTGTGGTTTTCCTAATGTTCCCCCGGTTTTTAACATCAAATCTACTTACTTCCTTTTCCACTTTCATACCCAGGCTGGCAGAAATTGAGTGCAATATGTTCATGACATCTACCAACTCGTTACCATATGATTCATTTTTCTTGATAAGTCTAGAGATGTCATCCTCCACAAAATTCTCATGACAAATCATGTGAGAGTTATGCTCAATTGGAGGATACTGCTGAGATATTTGGGTCTCATACTCAACATACCTAGACTCTGGCATGTAATGCTGGGTTGAGTATGGACTATCCAAATGGAAAATATTGGTCGGAGCCTCAAATGTTGGAGTCAATGAAATAGGGACTGATAAGTCTAGGTCATGAGTCCAATCTTGTGAATGTATATGCTCTCCGAATGAAGGCTGGTTAATGCAGGCTTGATCACTAAAGTCAATCAAGTCTGGGAAATCAGGATGTGCATGCCTCTCCATTTGGTATGTTCGATCGACCATGTTATGCCCTAAGTTCAAGTCGGGATGTGTATATGTAAATTGTCGTCTGGTCCCTACTTGAGGTGAGAATGGGGGCATATATTTTGCCAATCATCTATCTCTGCAGCGGCTTGCTCTTCATTCGATTCTTTGATTCCTGCAAGCTCTCGAGAATAAGGACAGTCAACCCAAAGTGGAAGTGGATCCGGAGTGTTAGAATATGGAGTAGGTGAGAAATGCGAAGAAGCGGAGAAGTCAGTCGAAGTTCTGACTTCATAATCGGATTGATGTGGAACCAACCACGGGTACGGGTCTCCCGTGGATGGCAGATGATACATGGAAGAAGGAGAAGATGAAGATGAATGGTATATGGTCGAGGAGGAATGACCAGAGGTTACAGGGTATGGGGACCAATATCCCAACATCTTGAAGAGGAAATGATGAAGCAGAACGAGGTAGAAAATGCGCAAATACGCAGGATAACACACACGGGCAGACACGAAGACAAACACAAGAGAAAACCCTGAGTTCACACTCAACATGGTGAAGGACTCGAAACCGAGTCCGATTAGTCTTGTTAACTTCAAATGTGAATTTTCAGACAAGTAGAAAAGGTTACGTGGCCTATAGGGGAGTCGGCTAAAAAGCCGGATGCGTCTCCCCTGTTTAACCTGTCGCCTTAGATACCAACGCCCTTTCTTTCTTCCCTCCTATCCCAAGTTGATGGACTCAAAGACCATGCCTCTATCTACCTGCTGATTTAGCCGAGATTCGGTGGTCTTAAGTTCCACACAAAGCGGGAACTCAGTCGAAGTGTCGACCACTCAGAAATCCAACTAAAATTAACAATTAACCCACAATCAATCAATCAAACAATGACAAGCAGAAAGTGGAGTTAAATATTATTTTTAACTCTACATAAATGATGTATAGAAGCAAGTACGTAGAGAGTTCGAACACGGGGAGCAAGGCAGGATAGATCCATAAGTGTGTGTGTATGCATGTGATGTATTGTCTACACTATGCAAATGTGAATGTTTTTGTGGGTTTTTAATTTTAAAATTTATTTATTGATTTATTTATTTTATTTGTATTTTGATTTTTGATTTTCTGATTTTATATTTTCTTTTTATATTATATATATATTTTTAATATTGGAATATATATATATAATATAAGAAAGGAGAGGATAGAGTATTTATAAAACTAAGGGAAATAGTAAAAAATCAGGAAATACAATCTTTTTGGGCTTTTTATCTTTTTAAGGTGTTTTTGTGATTTTTGGGTATTTTTCAGAATCTTTTTGGTATTCTTAAATATCAAAACAAGAGAAAACAATGAATTGGAATTCTGGCCGAAATCAAAATGGGAGTGAAAAATATCAAACAGCAGCAAAATTTTCCCAAATTAATTTTAAAATAAAGAGACTAAAATAAGGAAAATACAACAACTGAGTTTATATTTTTGTGTTTTTTTAGAATTTTTTAGATTTTTATGAAGTTTTTAGAGATTTTCAAAATTTTAAGATTTTTGTTTTGAAATTTTTAGTGGTTTTTGGACTGATACTAATAGATGATAAAACACACAAAATATATTTTTTTTGGAATTTTTCAAAATGTTTTTATAATTTTTATGGGTTTTCTAATGTAAACAGTAGGAAAAATGCATGTTTTTGATTTTTAATAATAATAAAAATGCAATGCAAAAATATGGTGTGGAAGTGCAAGTTAATAGAAGCCTATGCTATTTTTTTGGGATTTTTTCGAGTTAAAATGATGCACTAATTTAATAGAGACAACATCAAGAAACTATACTACTGGCAAGGGCATAAGTGCAAATAAGTAAATATCCAGGGGCCAAAGTGCAAGTTTCACAAAAATTTCATAAGTGAATGTTGCATTTAAAGGACCGAATCCAAATATTCAAAACCGCAAGGGTACAAGCACAAATTACCCAACCTTACGTGTGACTAGCATGCGCTTGGAAGGACCTAAATGTAATTTCCAAAAATCCCAGGGGCTTCAATGCAAATATACCAAAAATATTACACTGCATATGAAGATTTTATGGACTAAAACTTAATAACAAAATGGCCGAGGGTCCCTCTGTAGAATGCCCTTCACCTCATGCGCACAGGCATGTGAGGTGACGTGGCGAGGACTGACTTGCAAATACTGAGAGTTCAAGGGCCTACTTATAAATTTTACAAAATATTTTAAGCGGCATACGAAAGTTTAAGTACTAAACACTAAATGCAAAATGGGAAGGGGTGGTTGTGCAAAATACCCCTTCACGGCAGATCGGACGGCGGATGGATGCTGGTGACGTGTGGCACCAATCCGACGGTTAGCAGGCGGGCGCGATCCAACGTGCGGCCTGAGCCACTTATCCACGTGGCAGCTCGTTGATGCGTGTTGACGGTTCGGCCTCCGACGGTTCAGATTAGCCTTGATGATGACGATCGGACGGCTGGGGCTCGATACGATCGGACGGTGGCTGGATGACCTGGAGATCCTTCAAGATCTGACGGTTTCGAGGGCGTCTCGATGAACTGGGCCGAACTCGCGGGTAGGCGAGTTTCCCGAGCATCGATCGGCCTCCTCCGCCGCCCGATGAAGCTCCAAAATGTCTCCCGAGGCTCCTGCGATGGTCCTTGAGGTGCTGAATGCTCCAAAAATCCTCGGCGGTGGCCGAGGGGCGCGCGCGAGGTCGCCGGAGCGGAAGGGCTCCACGTACCTCCGCTCATTCAAGATGAGCTCCAGATGCGATTTGAGGCTCAAGCTCCTGCAAAAACACGTGAGAGGGTCCAGGGCAAGTTGCCTGGACCTCGCGGAGTGGGTGTAGTGGCGCGGAACGATGTGGCGAAGCTCGGCTGGAGGAGCGCTCCAGCGAGGTGAATGTATTAGCTGATTCGGTCGATGGAATATGGAAATTGTTGAGGTCTTTTAAACCTATGACTAAGGCAAATAAAATGCAATAAAAATTAGAGGGGAAGGGGGGAAGGTGGCTGCCTCAACAGTCAATGATCGGAGGGAGAGTACCTCGACGACGGGCTTTGCCGGAGGTAATGGAGATGCCTCTGACCTCCTTAGCTTTGGCTGAGGGCACGAAGATGGAGCTGTCACCTCCAGGTCTTCGTGGAGCACGAGAGGAGCGAGGAGGGGTGGACCAAAGGGACTCAAATTCAAAAAGGAAGTCGGGGGCTCCATATATTTGGTTTGACTCAATGGCTGAGATGCTCCAAAGACCAAGGCAGGGCGTCTCGCACAGTGATCCAAAATCCAAGATAATCACTAGGCGAGCGAGGTGGAAGATCGAGGAGAAAAAGAGCAGAAGGAAGTATCGTAAATGGGTGAAAGGTCAAGCCTCAAAAAATCATCAAAAATGACGAAAAACGAGGCTTCTAACACATGCTGGGAGGAAGGTCAGGCTGTTGACCTCGGTCAACGAGCTAGGCCTCCTGATTGGTCCACGTGGACCAACCAGGAAAAACCTCTTGGAAATACATTAAAAAAATAGTTTAAAAATAGAAAATGATTTACTTAATATTTGGTTATTTAATAAAAATGTTTATTATTTTATTTACTATTTTATGGTGATTTGTAATTATTTTATGAGGTATATTTTTACAAGTTTCCCTTTATACCCTTTATAGGTATATTATCTATGTATTTTATTATTTTATTTTTATTTTATGTATTTAATTTATTTATTTTTTTGTTATTTTATAAATTTATAAAATACTTTGATACACTTAGTTTTATTTTTATTCTATTTTTCTGATATACTTTGTACATTTAATAAAATCTAAGTCTGTAATATACATGTATAAGTATAGGTATAATACCTATGTATTGTATATACAAGTATTTTTATTTTGAGTTTCTTTTGTATTTTTAGTCTGATTTTAATATACAAGTATATTATAAATAATATTTACAAAATTATAAAAATATAAAATTATAAAAATAATGAATAAATAATAAAATGAATATTTTAATCTCTACAAGTATACAAGTAGGGTCAAAAACACAACTTTCAAACCGTAACTCTGAAAAATACGAAACCACCTCCATTAAATAGATTATTTTATGCTATATACAATTAAAGGTGAGTTTGGTATATTTCGAGTTTTTATTTGCAAGATACGGGTCTGGAAAGTTGGAGTTTTGGAATCTTATTCAGACCATAACTTTTTATCTGTACATTATTTTTCAGTGAAATCAATTTTGTATTTTTCTTTATTAAATTATCTACAACTTTCATGTACAAAGTTTATTTATTTGAGGTATAAAGAGTGGAACCAAAAATAGGTCCCAAAATGAATAAAGAATGAATTAAATCAAAGGGGGTTTTTACTGTGTTTTGACCCTTATCTCCACCTACTTTATTCCTTGTCGACCTATTCATCAAGATGCCTAGGTCTCGGGGTTTGGGTCATAAAATATTTACAATATTTTATTCCTTTTCTTTTCTTTTATTTATTCTATAATTTTGTCTTTAATTACAGTATTTTATACACTATTTGGATGCACATGCATGAATGCTAAGATGATGGATTTAATGCTATTTGCACGCATTTGCTTGGGTTTTTGATGCCAAAATGATAGAATAAAGATGATGACATGTGGCTTCATCATCCCCCTATACTTTACCTTTGCTAGTCCCTAGCAAACACTTATGCAATAAGTGCAGAAAGAAAAAGAAAGAAAAGAAAAAGAAGAAAGTGGATTAAATTTGATTATCAAACTTGTCTTCACAAAATCAAAGTTTGGAGCTTAAGTTGGATCCTCTGGAATTTTAGTGCGGGCGGAACCTTAATGAGAACCGGATTTGAAATCCAACAGTCCTTGAGAATCCCAAAACTCTGCTCAAGTCTCCTCAATAGCCAGGTCAGAAATACTTCAACTCATACGCAAACCCTTACGACTATGAATCTGACTTGTACATTGTAAGTTATGGTGGCTCTCCCCAACTGAAATGAAAAAGAGACTGACTTCTCCAGTATGACAACCCAATGATTCCCCAATCCAACAACTCATTCCTCAAGGAGCAGGGTATTCCCTTCTAAGTTCAAGTGGCAACCAGCCCAAGAGGTGGGGGTGAAGAGAATAATGGACAATAGCCAGTGTAGCTACCTATCCTAGGATGCAAGACCAGTGTAGTCAAGTCATCCAGCTGCAGGCTCACATATTTTACTTTGGAACTCAAGCTTGCTTATTGACTTCACAACATGTGTACACTCCGGCAGGCATTTTATTTTTGTACATGCCTGTCTACTTTTTTGGAGTTTTTGCTTTTTGCATTTTTTTGATACTATATACAACTGCATTTACATAGGGAGTTTTTAGACTATCCCTCTTTTGAAGCTTTATTGCAACCCACGATCTCCTATCCTTGAAACTCATCATTACTGGACGAGTTGGGGCGCATTTCCCTCCCTAGAGGAGGACAAATGTTTCCACCTATGTGCGTCTCATACCAGCAAATCCAACCTCCTCACCACTCCAACTGAGTTGAGCCATGTGAAAGGTGCAAGTGTCCAAGTTAGGTCATTATCAACAAAAGTCATGCGTATGCTCCGAAATACTCTACTTAGGCAGTCAAGAATCCATTGAACTAAGCCTCGTGATCCTCAAAGAATTAAGTCAACTAGACCTGAAGTACCTCAATCCCAATTCCTACAAGGTTCCTGTTAATTAGGTAGATTTAAGGTCCAACCAAGCTCCAATCTTCGGATTTTACTTAGACCTGTTCAATCATCAAACTCAATCCGAAAAATGCGAATGCTATGCAATGTATGCAGAAAATATTTTTGTGATGCAATTTTCAAAGATTTTGAACTTTTTATGGGTTTTTGAAAAGATGATGATGATGATGCATATGCATTTTTTTTCAAAAATATTTTTCAAATGTTTTTGGGTTTTAATTTTGCAAATGTTTTTGGGATTTTTGAAAACAAAAGGTTTTGGACAAAAACTAGGTACAAATATTTACACGAGGATGCTTCTGATATTTACAAGAAGTGAATTTTAAGAATTTACAAGGGTAAGTGGTCAATTTTATAAGTATATATAGTGGATTTTTGGTGTGATGTATGTATTCCTCAAACTTATTTGACACAGGTTTTTCAAATAATTTTGAAAACTATAGTCCAAAATAATTTTTACAATCAATGTACACACATTTGAAAATCATTTTGCAAAGGTTTTCCAAACAATATAGATAGATTTTTCAAATATTTTTGCAACCATTTTTCAAACCATTTGAAAATCATTTTTCAAACATTTTATTTCTCACAAAGAAAATAATTTTACAATCAAAATCTTTTACAAAGGTTGAAAACATGTAACAAAACGTTTTACAAATAGTTTTCAAAAGATTTTTCACAAAGGTTTTCAAACTATTTTTCAAACATTTTGCAAAAAACAATTTCACCTGATTTATTAATCAGTAAATATAAAAAGAATTTGAGGAATGATCAACATCTTTTTATTAGGGTTTTAATGAATTTTAAAAGTATAATTAGCCATATTTATTAAGAAAATATGAAAGTACGAGTTATGGCTAAAGTATATACATAGTATATATGACCCCCCTATACTTAGCTTGAGCTATGTCCTCATAGATCTGAGAGAAAAGAGAAGACATAACTCGTAATAAGTATAGGCAAGTCTAAAGAATAAATGAATAAGAGATGAATGAATAAACCAATGAGAAGTTGACCGTCCCCCCTATACTTAGGATCAAATAATCCTAAGTATAGCAGACTGTACACAAAGCAAGGAAGGTCAAGGGTGGGAATGAACAGATCGTACTCAGATTGTCTCCCCCTATACTTAGGGTAAGATATCCCTAAGTATAGACAAGAAGAGGAGACAATGGAGAGGATCAAAGAATAGAAGATAACTCGGGGTGCACACCCCCCTATACTTAGGACCAAGTACGTCCTAAGAATGGAAAACTGTCTATAAGGGGCGACGCCTTTTTGATAGATACAAGAGATAGAAGAGGAAAAGAAGAAAAGAAGAAAAGATGAAAAGATATCAACAGATGAAAGAGTGATATAGACAGATGGATCTGTATAGCGGAAGATGGAAGTGATAACCATGTACGAGATGCAAATGATCAGAGTCAAAGACCACATCTCATACAAGAAGAACGGGGGCAACGTCAACGGTCGGCGGATCATGATCTAGATATAGCTTCAGGCGCTGACCGTTGACACAAAAGGTAGAGGAAGATGACGGTTCGGATATGTCAATACTGCCATTGTCGTGTACCTTCCTGACCACATAAGGACCTTTCCACTTGCTCTGTAATTTCCCTGGAAATAATTTCAGCCTGGAATCGAACAACCATACGCGCTGATCTGGCTCAAACTGTTTATGGCTGATATGGGAATCGTGCCATGTCTTCACTTTCTCCTTGTACTGTAGGCTGCTAGAAAAGGCGGTATCTCTCAATTCCTCCAGGGCTGCCAACTCTGCTCTCCTCTGTTCTCATATACTCTCAGGATCTAAAAGTAACTCAGTGACTGCCCAAAATGATTTATGCTTGATCTCCACTGGCAAATGGCACGACTTGCCATAGACGAGACGAAAGGGAGATGCCCCTAATGGATTTTTGAAGGAGGTCCGATAGGCCCACAAGACCGAGTCCAAAAGTTGTGACCAATCCTTTCGATCTGGGCGGATAACCTTCTGTAAGATCGTCTTGATCTCCCTGTTCGATACTTCGGAAAGACCATTAGTCTGAGGGTGATATGGCGTGGCAACACGATGGTCAATGCCGAACTCATCTGCAAGGGCCCTGACTTTATCATTAATGAAATGAGACCCCCCGTCTGAAATCAGAACTCTAGGTACCTCGAACTGTGAAATGATATTTTTCCTCAAAAATTTACACACAGTTTTAGCATCTGCGGCTCAGGAGGGGATGGCCTCAACCCAACAGCTGACATAATCAACATCGAGCAAAATGTGTTCGAATCCCTGACTCTTAGGAAATGGGCCCATGAAATCAATCCCCCAGCATCAAAAACCTCACAAAAGTGAATGGGCTGCATGGGCATCATGTCTCTCTGTCCGCAGGTTCCCATCTTCTGACAATTAGTACATCTCTTCACGAACTCATCTGAATCCTTGAAGAGAGTAGGCCACCAAAGGCCGGATTGAAGAACCTTCTGTGCTGTCCTTTTCCCAGAATGATGTCCTCCTGCCTCAAGCTTGTGGCAATAAGTGAGGATGCTATGCTGCTCTTCTTGAGGAATGCACCTCCTCCAGATGATATCCCCTCCTTCATGATAAAGGACAGGATCCTCCCAATGGTAAAACTTGGCCTTAGCTAGGAAGGTCTCAAGTTTCTGCCTGGGCCAAACCTGAGGGACCGTCTTAGCAACAAGATAGTTTACAAAGTCGGCATACCATGGGAGTGAGGAGATCGCCAAGATCGTCTCATCCAGAAATGTCTCTGTGATAGGTGCGCTGGGCTCAGATTCATCAAGATTCTCCAAACGGAAGAGGTGATCCACCACCACATTTTTAACTCCAGGCTTATCCTTAATCTCAATATCAAACTCCTGGAGCAGAAGGATCCATCTGGTAAGACGTGCTTTGGCATCCTTCTTGGCCATTAATTACCGGATGGCGGTGTGATCTGTGTAAATGGTCACTCTAGATCCGAGAATATATGATCTGTACTTATCCAAATCAAAGACTATGGCCAGCATCTCTTTCTCAGTCACAGTGTAATTCCGCTGAGCGGCATCTAAAGTCCGGCTAGCGTAGTGAATGGAAAACGACAATCCATCCCTCCTCTGTCCAAGCACAGCCCCTACGGCAAAATCAGAAGCATCCGCCATGATCTCGAATGGGAGAGACCAATCGGGTGGCTGAAGGACAGGAGCCGAAACAACCATACTCTTGAGAGTCTCAAAGGACGTAAGACACTTATCATCTACAATGAACTCAGTGTCTTTCGTCAGCAGATCAGTAAGCGGTCGGGCAATACCACTGAAGTCCTAAATGAACTGTCGGTAGAAACCAACATGCGCCAGAAAAGACCGCAACTGACGCAGATTGGACGGTGGATTTAGTTTTCTAATGATATCCACCTTGGCCGGATCGACCTCCATGCCCCTGTTGGAGATGATATGACCAAGGACCGTCCCTTGAGTCACCATGAAGTGACTCTTCTCCCAAGACAAAATAAGGTTGACCTCAATGCAGCGCTGAAGCACATGGTCTAGGCAGTCAAGAAAAGCATCAAACCCGTCGCCATAGACCGAGAAGTCATCCATGAAGACCTCTAAACAGTCACCCACCATGTCCGAGAAAATGGAAAACATGCACCTTTGGAATGTTGCCGGAGCGTTACATAGACCAAAGGGCATCCGTTTGAAAGCATACGTCCCAAACGGACAGGTGAATGTCGTTTTCTCATGGTCTTTAGACGCAATGGCCACTTGATTGTATCCGGAGTACCCGTCAAGAAAGTAGTAGTGACTCTTCCCAGCTAGCCTCTCGATAATCTGATCAATGAATAGCAGCGGGAAATGATCCTTCTTGGTGGCCTCATTCAATCATCTGTAGTCCACACAGACCCTCCAATAAGTGGGTACTCGGGTAGCGATCTCCTCTCCAGACTCATTCACAACTGTAATGATACCCGTCTTCTTGGGTACCACATGTAATGGACTAACCTACTTAGAGTCGGAGATGGAGTAGATAAAATCGACTCTCCACCACTTCGATATTTCTTTCATGACCACATCTCGAAGATTAGGGTTCAGCCGTCGCTGTAACTCACGCGACGGTCTAGCGTTCTCCTCAAGATAGATGTGGTGGGAGCACAGAGCCGGACTTATCCCCTGGAGATCAGCTATACTCCATCCTATCGCCTTGTGGTTTCTTTCAAGAACCTCCATCAGATGAGATTCTTGTTCTCCAGTCAAACCTGCGGAGATAATGACTGGGTGCATATCTGGCTCACCTGCAAGGAACCTATACTTCAGCGACTACGGCAGAGGCTTCAGTTCTGGGCAACTGGGAGGTGGCAGATCTGGCTTCTGATATGTCTGTGTGAAGGCGACCAGGTCTGCATGTGAGAACTCTCACTCTGCATGAATATCCGACGAAGGGGACCTGCTAAATCATCAATGAACTGCATTGGATCGCACTCCGTCCTAGCTATCGGCTCGGATGGAATCAGACAAGGCAAATAATCATCAAAATCATCCCAATCAATGTCTGAATCTGAGGGATCTGATCTAGAAGAACAAGACTGAAAATCATCAGCACCACTCGTCCCAACACTGTCAGCCACAGAAGTATCCTCGTGCAGGTGTGTACTCTCCAGACCATCAACTGCCATAAGCTGTAATGAAGGTGAATCTGTAGGCAAGGCGAGGGTCTGTGCTACGGGATCTGTCCAGTTGGATTCATCATCTGTCATCACAAAGTCGCACTCCTGGTGGATGTCTAGCTCTTCCTCTGTCATCTGCACGGCTTCGCTAGACTGCTCTGAGCATTCTAACTCTCTGGCTCTGGTTTCTTCGATCGTCTTTATTTGTATGGTTTCACCCTCTACGCGAAAGCATACCTTCCCACTATCATGATCGGTCACCGCCTTGGCTGTGGCCAAGAACGGACGTCCAAGTATGATGAGGGCATCGGTTACCGACTCAGGGATCTCCATGTCCAAGACAACAAAGTCCACGGGGAATTTCAAGCCCTGAATGGTAACGACCACGTCTTTCAATAACCCTTTCGGCCTCTTTGTCGACCTGTCAGCAAACTGAAGGACTGTCCTGCTCCTAAGAAGAGGACCAAACTCGAATCGGTCGAGTAAGGCTGCCGGAAGAAGGTTAATCGAAGAGCCGCTGTCTAATAGAGTGCGATCAAACTGCTGCTCCTGAATCTCGCATCTGACATAGGGAGCTCCTGCATCGGGTCTCTTGGCTGGCAGGTTGTTCTGAATGGTATAGAAAGTGGAATAAGTGAGCACATGAATCTGATCTTTGTGGTTCCTCCTCTTCCTGCGGACAATAGTCTTCTCTTTCAGGTTCTTTTTGAAGAGGGGGATGTGCTCAAGGGCTTCTTGTAGAGTCAGCTGAATGTGGAATCTGTCAATCATCTGGTTGCTGAACTCTACCTGCTGGGTCTTTTTTGGATTTTCTTTTTTATACCCCTACGCCAAGCGGAGTGCTTCAGGTAAGGGGATAGTAGGGGCCTCCTCAGATGGAGGGCTAGGAATCGGTTCATGTGCCAATGAAGAAATAGAATCCATACACTGATCATTATGCAACACATATGGATCTGAAGTAGATTCAAAAACTTTTCCTTTATTCAATTTTTTGTTCTTTTTGTGTCCACAGTCCTGAGATACAAAATGTGGCAACACAGTAGAAGGGGGCTCAACAAAAGTAGATGTGGTGGCCTCAGTACCACCATCGGCACCTAGCTTCGCGGCATCGGCACCGCGCTCTGGCTCTGTCTCCAAAATGGTGGCATCAGCACCACCGTCTGCATCTGGTGTTTTGACGGCCTCAGCACCGTCATCAGGATATCCATCCTTGGTGGCTTCAGCACCACCGTCATCAACATCATCATCAGCGGCATCAGCACCGCTACCTGGCTCATCTGGCGCTCCTGATTCTGCATGTGGTTGTCGCTCAGATGAGGCGCCACCGGCTGGCATCCTACCGCTCCTAGTAGTCACAAAATTAGCATCATACAAAGAAGTATATCACTCAAATAATCACTAAGAGAGGTATCCTCTGTGAACTGTACCTGCTCAGACTTTCTTTTCAGACTGTTCGGATTTGGTTCAATCTGAGCTGGTATGGCGGCTTTTCCCTTGATCAAATCCCTCACCTCCTGCCGGAACTCATCCATGTCTCGCCGGTAGGATTCCCGATGTTTAGAGAGTAGTCAGGCGAGGTCATCTAATGCTGGGTTCTCAAAGGCAGGTGCCTGAGAACCGGATGTATTCCCCTGCTGGAAATGAGGTTGTTGCTGCGAGGAGAAGTGCTCACGAGGCTAGGGGTACGACTGTTGAGGCTGCAGACGCTGCCTCCACTATTGTCCCTGATAGCTGGGACAAGGACCAATCTGGTTCTGCTGTTGGGCATACTGGGGCTGCTGCTGCTGTGGCTGGCTATTCTGATATCCTTGAGCGTGAGACTATTGCTGGGATGAGGAGCCACCATTACCCCATCAGAATCCGAGGTGATCACGATGAAACCCGGGCTGAGGGTACCGGTCGTACCAAATCCCATTGACTTCCATCAATAGGTCCTACTAAAAGGATGGTGGTGGCAGAACTTCCAGTGGTTGATCCGGCTGATAGACCACCATCTGAGTGTCCTGAGATGGTGGTTGCGATGGGTAGTATGGTAGCTGCGGCACCGGCTCTGCCTGGATGTGGTTGACCTGGCGGTGTGGGGCAGAGGGCTGGGTAGAGCTGCTACTGCTCGGATCGGCCCGTGACTTGGGAGGCTACTGAGTGTATGTCTGTGCCTCCTGAATGCAGAGAATTTGAGTCTTCTGGTCACTCATGGTTTTGGTGAGAAGGTCCATCTGGGCAAGACCTTGGTTCTGCTTCTTCTCGAGGATCTCCATGCGGTCCAACTTCTCACTGATGATTCCCATGTCGGCTACGGCGGATTCAGCTTGGGCTGCGACTACCGACGAAGTGTTGAGACCGGCAGCTATGCGGGCGATCCTCTGAAATGATCCTCCTTCTTGGGGTGGCTTCTGTTGTGTGTAGACTCTGGCTTTGGTCATCACAGTCGAATATTCTGCCATGCCTTCATAGATGGCCCAGACGTCGTCTTCACCCTTGGAAAAGTATTATCCACCACAAGAGGCATTTACAAGCCCCTGCAGCTCCAGTGTCAGCCCACAGAAGAAACTCTGGAGAAGATTGGGCTTTGATATATCATGGTGTGGACACTGGTCAATGAGCTCTCTGAATCGATCCCAGGCTTCATGGAATTGTTCATTAGGGATCATTGTAAAATTGTTGATCATGGCTCTAGCTGCGTTCGTCCGGACGAGAGGGTAATACTTCTTCAAGTATGCGGTCCGGAGATCTGCCCAAGTGTTGATGAACCTCCCCAAATGTTTGAGCCAATATGCGGCTCTGTCAACCAAAGAGAAGGGGAAGGCTATCATCTTGATAGTATCCTTGGTCATCAGCCTATCATGAATTGTGCTGCAGATCATCTCGAATTCTTGTAGATGGAGGTGTGTCTCTTCGGTCGGCAACCCATGAAATTTGAGCAGAAGCTGAATAGTGTGGGACTGAAGCTCGAAGTCTCCATGGATGGGGGGGAGTCTGATCCATCGGTGAGTGAGGGATGCGGCAGGATTGTACAATTCCCTCATGATCGTCTGTGGTGGTCTCTCAACTTCTGGATCTCCTCCTTCTACAACGGGTATATCTCCTCCTCCACCTGTGGCTCTGTTCTCTTGATCTGCTCTCATCTATGCCAGTTCTCGCATCACATCACCCATAAATGCTCCTTGGTCTCTGATTTGTCTCTACATGGTCTCCAAGGATGCCAGAAGTGAATTGTTGATGGTAGCTTGATCAAATAGAAATTGAGACTGCTCCTGCTCATCTGGGTGATCCCTTCTATCTTCCATGGCTGGGTTCTCTGAAAATGCAAAAGAACCCATCTCAGGTGCTGTCAAATGCTCTGAGCTCTGTGATGCACTAAATTATGAAACTCTTGGACTGATGGAAGGAGAATGAGAAGGGTAGTCGAGGGGGAACAGGGTGGAAGTAAACTCAGGCTCGGAGAGCAGACTCTCCGAGGTTGTCCTAGATGAATAGGGAGAAGTGCTGGATAGCGGTGCCGACAAGGTTAGCCTAAGGGATCTCCATCCCATCATCTTGATTATTGAGAAGAGAAAGGTGAAGAAGAAGAAGAAGGGGGCAAAATTGCGCACGATTGTGCGGTGTTTTTGATCTCGACCTAAAATCTACTAGCAATCAAACACAAAATAAGGGGATTCACCAACTCAACACATGAAGCCGTAAGGGTTCGTCTTTTATCTTTGTAGTTTTTAGCTTGAATTCAGGAAGTTACCTTTCAACGAGTCCTTAGAGTGCTACGCCTAAAGGAGAGAGAGTACTGCCGGAAGAGTATCCCGTACTTGTCCTCCTCCTGTGTAACCTGTAGTCTGGACTTTTTGAGGTCCTTATAACTCTTCTGGATCCCTACTCAGCCAAAGAAATAGAGAAAGGAAGCCAATAAGCGAAACCGATACTTCTGAACTCGCTCGCAAAGGAATCACCCGTGAGCGTGCAAGAACCTACTCGGACGCGAGACGATGAGACACACACCCCCGTGAAGGCGTGGCCTAGGCTCGATACTTCGGACAAGGTCGATGCTCTACACAATAGAGAGTCACCAGTGTTGACCAAGCCCTACTCGTCCACGTACGATAGAAGCGCCAATACTTCAGAAATCCAGGCGATACACAAGGCAGCCACAGACTGGGTTTTGGGCTCTAATCCTTACGAAGCCGCTCTCTCACTTGGAAGGAGACCTTCCCATGCAACCTGAATACAAGTGAGGGTGTTACTCTCCCCAAGCAATGGATCCAATTACAAGTTTTATTTAGGTCAAGTTTTCTTTAGCCGTCCCTTTTTTAATTTTTTGGTGTTATCGCTTCTTTTGAGTAAATTCAAACAAGCGTCTAACATTTTTTGTATTTTCTTGATTCCTAATTGATCCAAAAATAGAGGGAGAAAAGACTCGGAAAAGCCAATGAAAGTGGCACTAAGATGGAAATCTCACCTTAGTACCTAAATGATGAATGCAAAGATAGAAGACTTACAGTGACTCCCAGCTCTCTCCACGCGGGATGCAAAACACGAATTTATAAACCTATACTACATGCCGATATGCACACAGAAATCATCCTAAGCAGGCAATTGCTAGCGTGAAGAACCACAAGTTAATCACCAATCCTCAATCCAAAAAGTCCGGTCTAGACTCACCCCTCCTCTTCTCGACATATCGAGTTCAGAAGTAACGCTTGATGTGGTGGGCTCGCGGCACGGCAGATTTAAGATGATGATTTAACTGTTTAATTAAACTAAGTCCAAATACGCACTATAGGTACATGCAATGGTTATTAGGGTGTTTGGACCTAATCTAATCGATTAAGCAAAAGCCAAAAAATCTAAGGGCTCAATCCACAAAAAAAATGAAAAAGAAATCAAAACCGGAAAATGACAGTCGAGAAACGCGAAGAAAACCACGGTGAACCCCCAGGTGAATAGACACTTGGAAATTGGGCCCGAAGTGTTTCTGAGTGTCCCTGTACCTGTATTATTACAAATTCAAATAGTCTCTCTCTCTCCAAAATAAAAGACAACTAATCTAACACACTCTCTCTCAAGTCTCCCGCTCTCTCCTGCCGGCTTGGCTTAAGAAAAGCCGACTCTACTTCCCAAGGTTGCACCGGATCCCCTAGGCGATCCGCCTCGCTCTGCGGTCCCTCGCAAGAAGACAAGAAAAGAGGTGGTCAGAAAGCTCAACAATATATATCAAAAATAGAAGAGAGATAAAATGAAGCAATAATGGAGACAAACAAACACAATCAGACAAAAATGTGATCTATTTTCTGTTGCTCCCCGACAACGGCGCCATTTGATTTAGCCGAGATTCGGTGGTCTTAAGTTCCACACAAAGCGGGAACTCAGTCGAAGTGTCGACCACTCAGAAATCCAACTAAAATCAACAATTAACCCACAATCAATCAATCAAACAATGACAAGCAGAAAGTAGAGTTAAAATTTATTTTTAACTCTACATAAAAGATGTATAGAAGCAAGTACACAGAGAGTTCAAACATAGGGAGCAATGCATGATAGATCCACAAGTGTGTGTGTGTGTGTATGAATGTGATGTATTGTCTACACTATGCAAATGTGAATGTTTTTATGGGTTTTTAATTTTATTTTTTTATTTTGTATTTTGATTTTTGATTTTCTTATTTTATATTTTCTTTTTATTCTATATATATATATTTTAATATTGGAATATATATAATATAAGAAAGGAGAGGATAGAGTATTTATAAAACTAAGGGAAATAGTCAAAAATCAGGAAATACAATCTTTTTGGGCTTTTTATCTTATTAAGTTGTTTTTATGATTTTTGGGTAATTTTCAGAATCTTTTTGGTATTCTTAAATATCAAAACAAGAGAAAACAATGAATTGGAATTCTGGCCGAAATCAAAATGGGAGTGAAAAATATCAAACAGTAGCAAAATTTTCCCAAATTAATTTTAAGTAAAGAGACTAAAATAAGGAAGATATAGCAACTGAGTTTATATTTTTGTGATTTTTCTAGAATTTTTTAGATTTTTATGGAGTATTTAGAGATTTTCGAATGTTTAAGATTTTTGTTTTGAAATTTTTAGTGGTTTTTGGACTAACACTAATAGATGATAAAACACACAAAATATATATTTTTTGGAATTTTTCAAAACGTTTTTATAATTTTTATGGGTTTTCTAATGCAAATAGTAGGAAAAATGGCAGTTTTTTATTTTTAATAATTACAAAAATGCAACAAAAATGCAATGCAAAAATATGGCATGGAAGTGCAAGTTAGCAGGAGCCTATGCTATTTTTTTTGGGAATTTTTCGAGTTAAAATGATGCACTAAGTAAATAGAGACAACATCAAGAAACTACACTACTGGCAAGGGCATAAGTGCAAATTAGTAAATATCCAGGGGCCAAAGTATAAGTTTCACAAAAAGTTCATAACTGAATGTTGCATTTAAAGGACGAAATCCAAATATTCAAAATCGCAACGGTACAAGCACAAATTACCCAACCCTATGCGTGACTGGCACGTGCATGGAAGGACCTAAATGTAATTTCCAAAAATCCCAGGGGCTTCAATGCAAATATTCCAAAAATATTACACTACATATGAAAGTGTATAGACTAAAACTTAATAACAAAATGGACGAGGGTCCCTCTGTAAAATGCCCTTCACCTCACGCGCACAGGCACGTGAGGTGACATACCGAGGACTGACTTGCAAATACCGAGAGTTCAAGGTCCTACTTATAAATTCTACAAAATATTTTAAGCGACATACGGAAGTTTAAGTACTAAACACTAAATGCAAAAAGGGAAGGGGTGGCTGTGCAAAATACCCCTTCACGACGGATCGGACGGCGGATGGATGCTGGTGACGCATGGCACCAATCCGATGGTCAGCGGGCAGGCGCGATCCAACGGTGCGACCCGAGCCACTTATCCACATGGCAGCTCGTTGATGCGCGATGACGGTTCAGCCTCTCATGGTTGAGATTAGCCTTGATGATGACGATAGGACGGCTGGGGCTCGATACGATCGGACGGTGGCCGGACGACCTGGAGATCCTTCAAGATCTGACGGTTTCGAGGGTGTCTCGATGAACTGGGACAAACTCGCGTTGAGGCGAGTTTCCCGAGCATTGATTGGCCTCCTCCGCCGCCCGATGAAGCTCCAAAATGTCTCCCGAGACTTCTGCGACGGTCCTTGAGGTGCTGGATGCTCCAAAAATCCTCGGCGGTAGCCGAGGGGAGCGCGCGAGGTCGCTGGAGCGGAAGGGCTCCAAGTACCTCCGCCTCCTTCAAGATGAGCTCCAATTGCGATTTGAGGCTCAAGCTCTTGCAAAAACACGTGAGAGGGTCCAGGGAAAGTTGCCTGGACCCTGTGGAGTGGGTGTAGTGGCGCGGAACGATGTGGCGAAGCTCGGCCGGAGGAGCACTTCGGCGAGGTGAATGGATTAGCTGATTCGATCGATGGAATATGGAAATTGTAGAGGGCTTTTAAACATATGACTAAGGCGAATGAAATGCAATAAAAATTAGAGGGGAAGGTGGCTGCCTCAATGGTCAATGACCAGAGGGAGAGTACCTTGACGGCGGGCTTTGCCGGAGGTAATGGAGACGCCTCCGACCTCCTTAGCTTTGGCTGAGGGCACGAAGATGGAGCTGTCACCTCCAGGTCTTCGTGGAGATGAGAGGAGCGAGGAGGGGTGGACCGAAGGGACTCAAATTCAAAAAGGAAGTCGGGGGTTCTATATATTTGGTTTGACTCAATGGCTGAGATGCTCCAAAGACCAAGGCAAGGCGTCTTGCACAATGATCTAAAATCCAAGATAATCACTGGACGAGCGAGGTGGATGATCGAGGAGAAAAAGAGCAGAAGGAAGTATCGTAAATGGGTGAAAGGACAAGCCTCGAAAAATCGTCAAAAATGACGAAAAGCGAGGCTTCTGACACAGGCTGGGAGGAAGGTCAGGCTGTTGACCTCGGTCAACGAGCCAGGCCTCCTGGTTGGTTTACGTGGACCAACAAGGAAAAACCTCCTGGAAATACATTAAAAAAATAGTTTAAAAATAGAAAACGATTTATTTAATTTTTGGTTATTTAATAAAAAATGTTTATTATTTTATTTAGTATTTTATGGTGATTTTAATTATTTTTATGTGGTATATTTTTACAAGTTTCCCTTTATACCCTTTATAGGTATATTATCTATGTATTTTATTATTTTATTTTTATTTTGAGTATTTAATTTATTTATTTTAATTTATTATTTTATAAATTTATAAAATACTTTGATACACTTAGTTTTATTTTTATTTTATTTTTCTGATGTACTTTGTACATTTAAAAAATCTAAGTCTGTAATATACAGGTATAAGTATAGGTATAATACCTATGTATTGTATATACAAGTATTTTTTTAGTTTCTTTTGTATTTTTAGTCTTATTTTAATATACAAGTATATTATAAATAATATTTACAAAATTATAAAAATATAAAATTATAAAAATAATGAATAAATAATAAAATGAATATTTTAATCTCTACAAGTATACAAGTAGTGTCCAAAACTCAACTTTCAAACCGTAACTCTGAAAAATACGAAACCACCTCCATTAAATAGATTATTTTATGCTATATACAATTAAAGATGAGTTTGGTATATTTAGAGTTTTTATTTGCAAGATATGGGTCTGGGAAGTTGGAGTTTTGGAATCTTATTCAGACCATAACTTTTTATTTGTACATTATTTTTCAGTGAAATCAATTTTGTATTTTCCTTTATTAAATTATCTACAACATTCATGTATAAAGTTTATTTATTTGAGGTATAAAGAGTGGAACCAAAAATAGGTCCCAAAATGAATAAAGAATGAATTAAATCAAAGGGGTTTTTATTGTGTTTTGACCCTTATCTCCCCCTACTTTATTCCTTGTCGACCTATTCATCAAGATGCCTAGGTCTCGGGGTTTGGGTCATAAAATATTTACAATATTTTATTATTTTTCTTATCTTTTATTTATTCTATAATTTTGGCTTTAATTACAGTATTTTATACACTATTTGGATGCACATGCATGAATGCTAAGATGATGGATTTAATGCTATTTACACGCATTTGCTAGGGTTTCTGATGCCAAAATGATAGAATAAAGATGATGAAATGTGGCTTCATCACCTGCAAGCAGGTGGAGGCTGACAAGGCTGGAACTTCGCCCCGAAGGGTTACTAGCAGCTTGTCGCGAAGTACCGCTGGTTTATTCCTGACTACCCGCGAACAGGCGGAGGCTACTTGGTACTAGTCAGTGAATCTAAAAATATTCAACTCGTGATATTTGCTAGGATCAGTTGGTACGTGATATGGAAGGCGGGGATTTGGGCTCTGCCTTAAGGTGTTCACACACACTCAAGTACCCTTACTCAGCCTGAAAATAAGGTTGTGGTTAATCTCCCGCAAACAAGGGTTAATTTTAATCAATTTTTTTGGTCCAATTCAATTAGCAGTCTCGATTTTAAAGATTAGTTGTCACTGATATTAATCCACACAAGCAATCACGTCTACCGTCCAGTCCCAATTCCTTTATCCTAGGTTAGAAAACCGAGAGAGAGAGAGAATCGGAAAAAGCCGATGCAATCGAGAAAATGATGATGAATGCTTGAGTAAGAAGACTTACAGTGCCTCCAACTCTCTACAATGCGGGATGCAGTACTGAATTGAAATTTTTACACTAAATGAATGCAATCGATGAAAAGCCGCTCCTAGACAGGCAGTTCTATTAACGAGTGAAGCACATGTTCAATTTGACTAGATCTGCGGTCTAAGTGCGTCTTTTAAGTGATGTGTGGTCCTAAAAAATTACGAGCACAAGCAAACCCTAGAGTGGCTCGAGGAGCCGCTAGTGCAAGCCTAGTCTAGAAATTCAGTCCACACAGCAGACGAGGACACGGTTCCACTATGTTTACACGCGCGAGAACCCAAACGGGAACCGCTGTAAATGCATACACTTTTTTTTTACAATTTAAGAAAAATCTTTTTGGCATCCAAAAGCTGACTTGATCCACGAATCGTCGGCCTCCGAAGCACTTCGAGATGCATCGACTTCAAGAAAGCCGCTCCAAGTCCACCGGGCCCTCGCACAAAAAGATACAAAAATGTTAGAGAGAGAGATATATAGAAATGGTCAGAAAAATAATTAAAAAATGGATAATTACAATGCGGCTCGGGGGTCAGACTACCCGAGTGACTGGAAATCATAAATCTAATATCCTAAATTGATCCTAAGCCGTTTGCGTCCCCGACAACGACGCCATTTGACCGGCCGCAAACCTACCCTTGTTAATAATGTTGAATTAACGAGTTTCGTTGCAGTCAGATAGATCCGCGTCGATCAAAAATAACCTCACAAATCGATGAATCGTCAACTTAGTTTAATGCACGGTTTTACGTTTATTTAGCCTGGGCAAGCCCCAAGGTCGACTCAAGGAGGCAAAGGAACAACTCGGGATCAGATTAGATGGATTAGATTACAGCTTTCGAAGTGGGATTTTTTTAAAATTTTTTATGCAATAAAAATGTCAAATGCAATATATGAATGAACTAGATTATTAATAAATCAACAAGTTAGCCAAATGTAATTTTAATATAAAATTAGTCCAAATTGGCCAAATTATATTTTTCCTATAAAATTAGTCCAAGTTTCCCAAATTATCTCTAGTGTATATATTCTCTGAAAGGAGAGGTGAACCTTAAGATGAAGAAGAAGAAATAACTATGACTTGATTCTGAGTGTAGTACCAAGTACTCATCTTCAAAGGCAGATTGTGAAATGATCAACATCGTTGAAATTTAGAGATAGGTTCCTTCAAGAAAAAACGGACCCTTTCATCTGGAAAGGACATAGTGCATGATGCAGTTTGCTAGGAGTTGCATGATCTTGTGAGAGATGTATCCACCTATTCCATGATAACATACATATCCATCGGGATCTGTTCATTCCATCTCCCTCGGAATAATCAAGGGACACACATGATTAGTCGGACGCGACATTGGCTGAATCACAATGTTTCTTTGGTGAGCTTACTCTTGATATTTTTGAGTTGGTAGGGAGTACTACACAACTTATCCCACCTCCATGCAGCACACAGCCAGATTCATATTCGGTTCAGCCCGATCTGCTTAATGACACCACATTACCAGAACTGAAGTCACTCCCTCCTACATTGAAGTATGCATTTCTTGTGGGACCCAAAGAGAGATATCATGTTATCATTAGCTAAGACTTAACTTTAGAACAGAATTCTAGGTTGTTAGAGGTCTTAGAGAGGAACCATAAATCAATAGGCTGGATAGTTTCGGATCTCGCGGGGATCAACCTCGCTCTCTTCTAGTACCACATTTTCAATGAGGATAATGTGAGACCTTCCCGTAAGTTCCGGAGGAGACTTAACACCAATATACGGGAAGTAATGAAGAACGAGCTTGAGAAATGGAGCAAAGTAGGGTTTACATACCCTATTTCTAACTCCAAGTGGGTGGCTGTTGTCGCAAAATTCTTAAGGGGATCGAATATTAATGCGAAGGCTCTGTTTGGTTGCAAGGTTGGGCAGGGTTGGGTTGGCCCAACCCGGGGTACCCCTCCTTCCTAACATCCCAATCCTCCTCACAGTTTACTATTCACAGGGGTACCCCAACCCAACCCAACCCTGTCCAACCCTACAACCAAACGAACCCTAAATGTTGTCGTTGCTATCAGCAAAAATCTCGTAACAAACAAACATTTTTTTTCATTTTTTCTACTTATTTACCTGTATAGAGGACATGATCGAACTCAAGGAGGCCACAATTCCCGAGGTTTATTCAATTAATCAACAAAAAAAATCAATTAAAAGAAAAAGGAAATGATAAAGGCAAAATAACATGGGTTTTTGTGGAATTTTTCTATTTTTAATTTTTTTTATTTTTTTCTATGTTTTTAATTTTCTTATTTTCAAATCTTTAGTAATTTTAATTTTACAATTTTTTTTAATTTTCAAATAAAGAGCAATATGCACAAAAGAAGAACTACACACACCAAACTCTTTTTGTATTTTTGTAATTTTTAAAAAATGCTCAGAAAAATTCAGAGAAAATATTTTTGTGTTTTAAAGATTTTAAATGTTTTTGGAAATTTTTGTGGAATTTTCAGATGTTTTTGAATTTTTCTAAAAGCCAAACAATGACAAAAATTAGAAACAGTGCACAGTCTTGAGTAATTTGCAACTTCAAAATATTTTAAGCGCCCAAAACTCTTGGAATTTATTTTTATGATATAGTAGGTACAAATATCTACAAACAAAGACTGAAATCACTATTTTTGGATTTTTGTATAATTATTTATGATTTTTATAGGATATTTAGTATTTTTCAATTGTTTTGAGTTTTATAAATAGTTAATGCACAAAATTTGGAAAGAAATTAAATGACAATAAAATAAAACTACTCTAATTTTTTTGGAATTTTGGGAGAAATATTCATATTTTTAAGAATTTTTGAATTTGAGAATGATAAAAACATGTTTTTTTATTTTTAAATAATAATAAATAATGACAAAATGCAATGAAAATTTTTTGCTAAAAATATGAACACATTAGAAGTATAGCATGATTTTTGGGAGATTTATTGACTAAAGATAACTTTTAATTCTATGAAGCAAACATGTAGTTTAAAGTATGGATAAGTAGGACTGAAATGTAAATAATTTATGTTCTGGAATAAAACATTAACAGATAACTAAGTGAAGGGGTGAAAATGTAAATTACCCACGTACACATGCGTCACATGTGAAGCTCTGGCTGGAGCTAATATGGAGGGGATCTTTTTGCAATTATCAGAATGCCTGGGGGTCATCAATGAAATTTTCCCAAAAAATTATTCAACCCTAGTTTTCTCTTGTTTTCTTCGTTCATAAGCCAAAGAGGAGGGAGAGAGTCAATGCCCCTCAGTCGACACACGGTTGAGGGCGGAAGATGCACGACTAGTCAGGAGAAGGTGCGTGTGTGGTGGCGTTGATGGCAGAGGGAGCGGCGGCGAAAGGCGTGGTGGTGAAGGCGGTGATGGAACCGGAGGTCGATGCTGTGGCACTACGGAGGAGCGGTCGCTCGCGGCGGCCTGTAGGTGGCAGAGAGGAGCTTCTTCGAGGTACTGCGATGGTGCGGCGAGGGAGGTGTCTCCCAAGAGCTTGCACGGTCATGGTCACGGGCTTCGGCGATGACGGAGGTGGGCGGTAGTGGCTATGTCGGTGGAGGCAATGATGCTAGGCAAGCAACGGGCACGCCAGCGGCTAGAGCGAGTGTGCCTGCTGCTGATTATTTTTTTTATTTTTTTAATTTTTTTAAAATTTTATTTGTAAAGTAAAAATAAAAGTATAAAAAAATTTCATTTATTTTTTAGTTGTTAACAAAAGTATAAAGAAAACTTTTTTATTGATTTTTTGTATTAATTTTTATTTTTTAAATTTTTCTATTTTTTATATCCTACAAAACAAATGTTAGAAGAAATCATATATAATTAAATTTTTTATTTATAAAAAAATCAGAAGGTGAATGAGGATCTGGCAAAACGTGAGGAATTGAATCCAGTTCTTCGACCACCGTGCGTTGTCGGAGTTGATAGATCGTGGAAGATAGAGGACGAATGCGAAGAGATCAAGAAAATGAGATGAATGTGAAATCGATGGCTGATCAAATCGTGATGGTTCTACGATCTAGAAAAAATAATTGACAACGAAATAAAAATGTGAGAGATAAAATTACGATTACTCTACGATAAAAATTAGAAAAAGAATGATGTGGATCTCACCTTAGGAGAGGAAAAGACCTTGATCACCTCAACGAAGGTCGACATGCCGTCACCGGAAGGCTCTAAGGCTAGGCACCCCTTTGCGACAAGAAGGCTCTCGAAGATCGGGCTCCTCTCACCAAATATTGATCAAGTTGGAATGAGGGAGGAGGAGCTATATAAATAGAAAAGATAATGGAGATGAAATTTGAATTTTTGACTTTTTGAAAAAAGAGATAAGAGAGATGAAAATTGAAATGAGATCATGATAAAACGAGATAAAACTATTTACAAAATTAACATCTTTTAAAATTTTAGTCATTTTATTTATTTGAATAAAAATATTATTATTTTTTTATTTATGGTCGTTAATTAAGAATAGCAACTATATACATATATGACATTATATACATGGGTAAATGAGCAAATTAGCTTTTTTTTAAAAATATTTTTTTTATTTTAAATAATTAGTATAAATATTTACAAATATATACAAATACAATATGTACAAAATACATGAGAAAATTGCACAAACAACCCCAGAAAACCAACTTTTTACTCGTAACTCAAAAAATTATGAAAATACAGCCATTTTAAAGATAATTTAATTTAGAATCCAATGGAAGTGAGATTGGTTCAATTTTAAGTTCATATGGAGCTAGAATTGGTCTGTCAATTAGTTCCTAGTGGTTTTCTCCAAGTGTGGTTGCTTTTACTCTCTACATGATTTAATTGTGCAATTATCTTTATTAATTAGAACACATTTTTATTTACAACTTTGGTTTTGAAAGTTATTTGATTTGAGGTAAATTAATGTACAAATAAAGTATTGTCGTATACAAATATACACATCTCACTACTTTTTGGATTTTCTAATTGAGGACCCTATATCCCCCTACTTTATTCCTGGTCAATCAGGTTAAGTCTTGACCTTCTCTCGGGGTTCAAGTCAGCCTATATCTATTACATATATACAGTCTTCCTTTTTTATTTTCTTTTTTATTTTTCCTTTATTTTTATCTATTTATTTTAGGTCTAAATATTAAACAAATATGCAATATTTGCACGCAGATGCAAGTTAGTAAGAATATCGAGATATTGTTATATACGAGTGTTTTATAAGGAATTTGAAGCTAAAATAAATGAATAAAGATGACGAATCGTAGATTTATAATCTCCCTATGCTTTACCTTTGCTAGTCCCTTAGCAAACACTTATTTGAAAGAATAAGTGAAGAAAAAGAAAAAGAATGGGAAAATAAAGAAAGTGGGACAATATTGAGTATTAAACTTATCCATAAAATTGTAGTTTGGAGCTTTGTCAGACCTTTGGATTATTAGTGTGTTAGAACCTTCGTGGGAGATGGATTTAAAACCTAACAACCTCTAACTTCCATATGACTCCTATTCAGGTTACCTCAATAGTCAGGTCAGAATAAGTATACATACACTAATTCTTTTGACTATGAATCTCTACTTGTACGGTGTAAGTGAGGTATAGCCCCCCATCTCATAAGTAGCAAAGAAACAGCCTCCCTCAACAAGGTAACTCTAGTTCCCAAGTCTTGCAACTCTTTCCTCGAGGAGCGGATATATTCCCTTCTAAGTTCAAGTACAACCAACTCAAGAGGAGGGGATGAATAAAATAATGGACGGTAACCAGTGTCGCTATATATCCTTGTATGCATGACCAGTGTAGCAAAGTCATTCGTTGCAACCTCACAAAAATTTGTCTTTCACGCTATTATTGTATTATTTTTTTATCCTTGTATATACACTCCGGCAGGCATTTTACTTTTCAATCAAGCCTTTCCACTTTTGGAGATTCTGCATTTTTCTATACTTTTTTAAAGCATATACAAGGTGCAGCATGTACATAAGGAGTTTTTCCTCTTGAGCTAGTAGACTATCCCTCTTTTGTAGCATTATTGCAACCCCACAACATCCTGTCTTTAGACCTCAATATCGCTAGACTAGGTTGAGACGCACTTCCTTCCCTGGAGGAAGATGATAGGTTCCGCCTAGATGTACTACCCATGCATGCTACCCCAGGCCAAAAGATTATGCCTCCTCACTGCCTCATCCATGAAGAGCTACGTGTAGATTGCTTGTCCAAGATAAACGATGATCTGAAAGAATCGTGCGTGTGTTATTAAATGTTCTATTTGGACTAATCAAGATTACATGTGAACATAGTCTTAAGGAATCAAAGAATTAAGTCACTAGGACATGAAAAGTCTTAACTCCATATCTTATAAGGTTCCTCTGATATTAAGTGGATTAAGGCCCAATTAAGTTCCATTCTTCAATTTTATTACATACATAGTTTGAATGTCAATACTATCCTAAAAGATGCACATGAAAATGCAAGAAAATATGTACAATGCAAACAAAGCATTTTTTGAAAAAATGATGCCCATGTGAAAAGAACATTTAAAAAAACAATTTTCTAATTTTCAACTTTTTATGGATTTTTTTAAAGAGAATGTAGATGTAAAAGAAAGGGTTTTTTTCTTAATTATGCATGTTTTTATAGATTTTTGGATTTGTAGTTTTTTTTCAAAAAGGAAAAAAGGTTAGTAAAATATATACAAGTATATACAAGATTTTTTGTTTTCTTTTTTTTATTTTTATTTTTTTTTGTTTTTATTTTTTATTTTTTGTTTTGGTTTTGTTTTTTTGGTTTTTGTTTTGTTTTTTTGGTTGGTTTTTTTACCCATGTGGATTTTACAAAATTATATACATATACCCCCCAAATAAATATATTTAAAAGTACGAGTTATGTCTAACATATATATACAATATATACGACACCCCCTATACTTAGCTCGAACTATGTCCTCATAGTGATCAAAGAGCGAAAAAGGAAGACATACCTCACGCTAAGTATAGAAAAGTGAAAAGACTCCTATAATACAATGACTCAAGGAAAAGATAAAAAGAAGAGAAGTTGGTCACCCCCCCCCCCCCCCCCGATACTTAGTATCAAGTAATCCAAAGTATAGTAGAGTGTACAAAGGGGTAAAACCAATGAAGAGAATGTACATATTCAAAAATAAAAAGATACCATATGACCAACATCACCCCCTATACTTAGGGTAGAGTATCCCTAAGTGTAGGCAACAACAAAAGTGATGAACAGGACGAATATGAACAACACAAATCCTTCACCCACCCATACTTAGGATAAAGCACATCCTAAGTATAGCATATATACACATAGAAAAGGGGTGAATGATAAAATGGAAGAAGAAAGAGTGAAACGAAAGGATATAAAAGAGGAGTGGATGATCATGTATCAGACGTGGAAGAATGAATCAAAAGGTCGTCTTCTGATATCACCGATATCGAATCAACAATGGATAGGAATGTATCATGATCTAGATATGTCTTTAGCAATTGTCCATTCACAACAAATGGATGTGTGTCAGATGACAACCCAGATATGACAATACTCCCATTGTCACGCACAACTCTAAAATGAACGGTCCTGATCACTTGCTTTTTTATGTTCCCGGAAACAACTTCAACTTAGCATCAAATAACCAAACTTTCTGATCAGGGAAAAAAGTCTTTCTTTGAATGTGTTTATCATACCAGCGCTTGACTTCCTCCTTATACATAAGTGGGTTATCATATGTAAAGTCTCAGAATAACAGTAATTTGTTTAAATCCAACTTCATGTTCTTTCCTGCCTTCACATAATCTAAATTGCATACATGGAGTGCCCATAAAGATTTATGAATTAATTCCACTGGCAGGTGGGAAGGCTTTCCATACACCAATCTCTAGGGAGACATACCCAAAGGAGACTTGTATGCCATCCGATAAGCCCATAGAACTGAATCAAGCATCTGGGACCAGTTCTTCATATCTAGACATACAAGTTTTTGCAATATCGTCTTGATCTCCCTATTTGAAATTTCTGCCAAGCCATTAGTATGAGGGTGGTAAGGAGACACAACTTTGTGCTCAATGGTGTACTCCTTCACAAGATTCTTTACTTCTATATTAATGAAATGGATTCCCCCATATGAAATCAGTATTTTGGGAATATTGTACCGCGTAATAATATGGTCCTTGAGAAAGGAACACACTATATGACTATCTGCGACTCAGGTCGGGATAGCCTCCACCCATCGACTAACATAATCCACGGCGAGCAGGATGTACTGAATCCCTGATGGGGGTGGGTTGGCTTTTGGCTACCTGCTCCTTGCATCTAAAAATGTTGGGGTTGTCTTCGACCTGTGCTATAATCAGTGTCTTGATGGTAGTCAGGTCAACGATCCGCTGAGTCAGTTCACTCATGTTCTTCATAAACAATGCAAGTTGGTCAAGTGCTGGATTGACTGAAGGGGCCTCAAGTTGCTCATTGGCTGGCAGTGGCTGAGACTGATAGTGCAGAGGTTGTTGGTAACCATACTTATTCTGTTAATGAGGAGGAGGGGGAAAGGATATTGTCCATAACATGATGTATGTTGCTGGTTTGGTTGAGGAAAGTACATAGACTGCTGTTGTGGTTGGCCTTATCTCCAATTTTGGAACTGTGGTGGAGACTGAAAGTGAGGATGGAATTGTTGGTGCTGGTATTGTTGTTGACTGCCTCCCCGAAGCTGGTGGGCGGGTCTCTGATCCTGTTGTGAACCCAATTGGTCTTGCCCTGGCGGATGGGACTGGTTTCACTCACGGTTGAACCAGATACCATTCACCTCCTGATCGACAGGTGAAGGTGGAAGATGGTCCACTGTAGATGGTCCTCTGCTACTCTACTGGGTGGAAGAAGTATGCTCCCGAGTAGAGGTGTCGCCTGCTGCATTTGTACTGTAGACTGCACTGATCGTACTCACAAGAAGCTTCATATGCTTTATTATCTCATCCAGTTTATCCAGATTCTTCGTCCTCTACTCGATCACATAAAGCTTCTCAAACTCCTTGATCGTTTCTCAATAATGTCTACTTTGGATAGATGATTCCCAATAATGGTCAGATCAGAACAGTCCACCCTATCCACTTCATGTGATGTCATCATGTTTACATCCTTGTGGGGTATTGCAAGAGCGGTGACGAGGTGCTTCTGAAAAACACGTGAAGAATAAAGAGTTGCTGAACTCGCCGCCATCTCCTCAAAAATTTGATACAGGACATCCTCATCCTTGTTGAAGTGGCTCCCCCCACAAGCGGCATCTATCAGCTTTTGATTCTCAATGCTTAAATACCCAAAGAAATTTTGAACAAGGCTGGTCTTTGGAATATCATGATGGGGGCATTTCTCATCAGATCTTTTAATCTTTCCCATGCCTCGTGAATAGGATCTTGAAGCATATGGGAGAAATTAGCAATCAATGATCACATTTGGTTGAGGCATCCAAGTGGATAATTCTTGTTTAAAAATGCGGACCTCAAATCTTCCTAAATAATGACAACATTCCTCAAGTGATTTAACCAGTATAAAGCTTTGCCCATCAGATTGAAAGGAAAGGCGTTCATTTGCACTACCTCTAATGAAACATTTGGGTAGTGTACTGTTCCATAAATGTGATCAAATTGTTGGAGGTGTATATAAGGTTCTTCATGAATGTATCCATGGAATATAGGCAGAAGAGGTAAAATAGCAGGCTTGAGCTCAAAATTCCCATGAGCTGCAGGGATTTGAATCCAAGAATTTGTCTGTCCTGCCCCTGGATTGTAAGCATCCTTTAATGTAGGCTTAGCCCAGGTTCAATGTGACGTTCATCTCCCCCATTCCCATCTCCAGGGTTTCTGTTGTACCCCTCTCTCCTGTCTTCTCTTTCTTGTCTCATTTCGAGAATCATATCTGTCAGTGTGACCAGAAAATTATCATGCTCTGTTAACTGTGATTGAATTGATTGAATGGAGGCAAACATGGTACTGTTGATCTCGCTCTGCTCCGACATGGTTCCCTTTCCCTTTGGTGGCATTAAGTGCCCGGCATCTGACATTGAAAATGTATAGGCCACTCCAATTAGTACGCAAAATTGATGGAGTCTCAGATATTAATTTGAGATTGAAGCCAATCTCAAATATTGGATTCATGGATGTTGTGGATTGTGAAGTGGGGAAATAGGAATATTCGTGAAGTGAGTTTTCTCGAATAGAAGGTAAATGGTCCGGAGCATAGAATGAGTTCGCGAAGTCCGAACGAAAAATACTCCAGTCCGACATCTTCGAAATCAATAGGCTGGATGCGAGAGCACGAAGGTCAATGCAAGAGAGAAAGTGAATGAAGGCGCAAACTGCGCAGAAGGATCTTTAGCACTAACAAGCAAACAAAATACAAACCCCAGTTCACCAACTCAACTCAATGTGAAGACTGTGAAGGTTCGGTCAATTATCTTGTCAATTTCAGAGTTTAGTGATAATACAATATATCAGAGCGTTAAAGCGAGCTGTTAGGAACCCAATTCTCTCAGGAGACTGGCCTAATCCCAAAGTTAGATCTTTCCCATCCAGTATGAGTTGTTTCCGTTTACCGGCTACCCAATCAATTCCATCTATTAAGGACGTCGCGGGCCACTCTACCGAGTACCAGAGAGATCCTCACTGGAGAACGACTAACCCAAGATAGTAGTATGAAAAAAGTTCGGGCGTGGTTCGATCCTAGTGTGCGGATCGCTCTCTCGCTACATATAAACCAAGCAATGAGGGGGTTACTCTCCCCAAAACGATGATTTTTCCGTGTGTTTGTTTTATGGTCGAGTTTTTTTAGCAGTCCCATATATTAGGTAGTTGTCACTTGGTTAAAATATTTTCAAAGAATCACCTATCGAGTTTCCAATTTCCTTTTTAACTTATGTGAGTTAAAACAAGGAAGGAGATCGGAAATGCCAATGTGCGATTAAAAATATGATGCATGCAGGGGTTAGAGATGCGTACCTTGTCGCTAGAACTCTACATGCAAGTGATCCGTACATAATTGAAATAAACAATACCATATGATTCAAGTAAACCATCCTAGATGATAGCTTCTATTAACGGGCAAGAACTTGTTAATTTGACTAAGTCCAAATTACGCTCTACTCTATAGGTACAGAAATTCTTGTTTAGGGTGTTTGGACCTAATTAATTACCTGACTCAAGCAAATTAATTAAAGCAATCAAGAGGTAGCTCACGAAATACGTGGGAAACAAATCAAAATAAAGTCGATGAAAAGAAAACTGGTGAGGTCCCCCAAGTGGACCAGCACTTGGCGAAACAGACCCTGCAACAAATGAATGTCTATTTACAAGAGTTCAAATGCTAGAAAAATCTCTCTCTTTCTTTCTCTCTCTCTTTTCATCTCCTATAATTCTTCTTCTCCTCTTCTCACGTTATCCTACGTCTAGGTGAAGAATCAAGCCGCCTCCACATCGCTTGGGTGCTTCGGCTCTCCTAAGATCGCGTCCTTCGCTCCACGGGCCCTCACATTAAAAAGAAAAGAGAATGTGTAAGAAATACAATTATCAACTATGAGAAAAATTATAACAAATGTAGTGAATATTCACGATTAATTTATGTGGCAAGATTACTTCCAACCAAGAATAGCATGTCAAAAGAGAAACCTAACTATCCTCGTTGTGCCTCCCCGGCAATGGTGCCATTTTGTTGTCACAAAACTCTTTAGGGGATTGAAAATTAATGATAAATATTGTCATTCCTATCCCCAAAAATCCCGTGACAAACAAACAAAATTTTTTATTTTTTCAACTTATTTACTTGTATAGCGGACATGATCAAACTCAGGGAGGCTACAATTCCCAATGGTTATTCAATTAATCTAAAAAAATCAACTAAAAGAAAAACGAAATCTTAAAGGCAAACTATCCTGGGTTTTCTTGGAATATTTCTTTTTTAAAATTTTTTTATTTTTTTATTTCTATTTTTTAATTTTCTGATTTTCAAATCTTTAGTTATTCTAATTTTGCATTCTTGTTTATTTTCAGATAAAGAGCAATATGCACAAAAGAAGAACTATACACCCCCAAACTCTTTTTGTTTTTTTAATTATATCAAAAATGCTCAAAAAAATTCAAAGAAATTATGTTTTAAAGATTTTGAGATATTTTTGAAAATTTTTGTGGAATTTTTTAGATGTTTTTGTATTTTTCTAAAATTCAAATAATGACAAAAATTAGAAACAGTGCGCAACTGGAGTAATTTGCAACTTAAAAATATTTTAAGTGACCAAAACTCCTGGCAATTATCTTTATGTTAAAATGGAGACAAATATCAACAAAGAAAGAGTAAAATCAATATTCTTGGATTTTTTGTATAATTATTTTTATGATTTTTATAAGATTTTTAGTATTTTCCAATTTTTTGGGTTTTATAAATTGTTAATGCACAAAATTTTCACATAAATTAAATGATAATGAAATAAACTACTGTATTTTTTTGGAATTTTGGTAGCAATATTCAATTTTTTATGAAATTTTGAATTTCATAAAGATAAAAATGACATGTTTTTTATTTTTAAATAATATTAAATGATGACAAAATGCAATGAAAAATTTATGCTAATAAGATGAACACATTAGAAGCATAGCATGATTTTTGGGAGATTTATTGACCAAAGATATCACTCAATTCAATGAAGCAAACATGCAGTTTAAAAGTCTAGATAACTAGGACTAAAAAGTAAATAATTTATGTTCTAGAATAAAACATTAACAGATAATAAAGTGGAGGGGTGAAAATGCAAATTACCCTTATACACGTGCGCCACCCGTGATGCTCTGGCTGGAGTTAATCTGGAGGGGATCTTTTTGCAATTATTAGAATGCCTAAGGGCCTTCAATGATTTTTTTCCAAAAAAATATTCAACCCTAGTTCACTCTTGTTTTCTTCATTCACAAGCCAAAGAGGAGGGAGAGGTGATGAATACCCATTCATCACTCTTTATTCTTTTATTTTAGCTACAAAACCCATGCAAAACACATGTATATTCCTGTAAATAACAATAATTATCAAAAAACATGCATTGTGTAAATATGCATTTTTAGAATGTTTTTGTGCATAAATAAAAGAATAAATAAATAAAAGAAAAAGAAGGAGATATTTAGAATAAATATTGAGCGACCTAATCCCAAGGGGGGCTCAGCATGGGCCTGGCCGCATAAAAACCCAAGTAGAGAGAGATAAGGAAGCTCACATTTGTACATATATACATGTATATAAATAAAAATATTTTCCTCTAAATAAAACAAAAATATATTTTTGTAAATATGTATATATTTGTAAATATTAAATTAAAATAAAAATGAGAAAAACAAAACAAAAATGAAAATAAATAAAAATTCCTTCTCCATTGTCTATATACACAATGTACATAAAACTACCTACCTATTTATTTTCCCTTATAAACAAATAAATAAAAATACAATAAAATTTGTACATATTCTATATTACATAATGTAAATAAATAAAATAAAAATAAAAAAACAAAAAAAATAAAAAGAAATAAAATAAAAATAAAAATCAACATTGTATATATACCACGTACATAGATGTATATATCTATTTATTTACCCCTTGTAAATAGTTAATAAAAATAAAATAAAAATACCAAATTATTCCAAATTTTATTCTATAAATAAATAAACTATAAAATTGGAATAAATTGTATAAAAATAAATAATTAAAAATCAAAAATAAAAAATGTATATTGTATATACTTACATATAATAATACTATTTTGCAAATACCTTATCTTATTATTGCAAATACCTTATCTTTTTCATTTTTAACTTTTTCGAAATTCGGACATTTACTATTTATTATTTAATTTCCAAATATTTAATAAGTGGCGCGCTCTGATTGGTCCACGGGGGATGTTGACCCCCGATCAACTCCCCCCTGGACCTATGCCCCGCGGATCCTGCGTCCGACCCGATATTCGCCAGATTATCCAGACACGATCCGACCATTAAATCGTTAAACCCCGGGCTCCGATCCTTTCTCCTGCATCCGAGATCTACGCCGACACATCCGCATGGGGATCCGCGCTTCACGGAACCCTGCCCGATCCTCTCTTCTCGGACCTACGGCTGTATATAACCCCAGCTCCGCTGCACAATTCCGATCATCTTTGGCATCTCCCCTTCCACCCAGGACCTCCACCTTATTCCTCTGAGTGACAGCTGAGCACTGGTGTGTTGTAGAGAGGCGGAGGAGCACCGCGTCACTGATCCGGAAGTGTTTTGCCGCCGTGCGCCGCCCAGAGTTGCGCCTGAGCCTTGGGCCATCGACGACCCTCGTGGCAACGACCCGAGCTCCAGGAGCTCATCCCCAGTCAAACTCGTACATCAGGTAGCTTCGATTCTTTCTATATTTCTCTAATTTTCGATTTCGCCCAAATCCATGCATCGCCGTCTTCCATCGATTCCGATCACCCCGTCGATCCATTTTATCGATCGACTCGACCATCATCTTCGTCGTACTCCTCCGCACGTTCTCCACCCATCCATCCAACCCAGTTCGCCTCGGAACTGAGAGTCGATCTCCCTCGCCGTCGCATCGCCGGAGATCATCCGCCCCGACGAACCGGCCACCCATTTTGCCTCTAATTGGGTCGAGGCACTTTGCCTTCGACCCAGCAAGCTCCTTGTGTTATTTCCAGGTCAGAAGAGGCCCATCTGAGGATCTCAGCTTCTAGGCACAGGAGCTCATCTCTGTCGTCGTCGCCCGGGCCCCTTGGAGCTCCTTGGCGTCATCGGAGGAGTCTATCATCTGCGGGAGGCCGTGACGATCCTGTTCCACCCATTTGTTGCCCCCGAGGAGGACCAGCGCAGCAGTGGTGCTCCGGCGAAGCTTGTCGGAGCCGTGTTCTTCCAAAATCCTCCAGAACCGTCCGTTCAGCCCCGACTCGCCAGATCTCATCTAGACCGCTAGTTCCAGGCGAAAAAGAGGCCCTTATCTGCCACCGTCCGATCAATACATGCTCGCTTCTCCGCCATCCATCCAGCGAAGGGTTAGCCATCGATCCTCTGCCGTGAGATAGCACACGTGGTTGACCCTCCGCCCTCGGATTATAAGGGGTAAATATCACTTAGGCCCCCTCTTGTTTTACTTTTATTGTTTAGTCCTGTAATTAGTTTCAGTAGTTGTTTTTATTTTGTAAAAATGCACTGAAGACCTGGTTGTTTATTTTATTTGCATTTACATCCCAATGAATGTTAAACACGTGCATCGTCACGTGGTTTTTGTGGAAATTGCATGATATGGGCTTGTAGATTCTGCTTGTTGTGGAATGAAATATAGTTTTTGATATTTGCACTTATGCCCCTGTGAATGCTTTTTTTGATGTGTCGAATATTCTGGGTAAATTGCAATTAGTCCCCTTGGATTTTAGCACCTATTACTAATAAGCCTTAGAAACTTATTTTTCTTGCACATTGGTCCCTCTGTGCCCAGACCACGTGCCGCGCGCGTGGGGACCTGGAAATTTTGCACGAGGACCCCCCCAATTTCTGTATTTATTCCTTTTTAGCCCCAGGACTTTATTTTTATTACAAACAGGTCCATGTACACTATGGGCTCTTGTTTGATTTAAATAAAATATCAATTTTGAACCAATTTGCTTGAAAATTTGATACATGGCTCCTGCCACTGTGTAGAATCTTCACCAATTTTTGGGAACATTTTTTAGCCCTTTTAGTATTTTGAAAAATTCAAAACCCCTTGTTTTTCTGTCTGTTCAGATTATAAAATACCAAAAAAATATTAAAACTCTTTCAAAAATTCTAAAAAAATAGGAGTGGTTAATTTTGTGTGTTTGAATTGCTATGCATTTTTGGCTATTTTTGGATATATAAAAAACCTAAAAATTGAAAAACACCTTAAAACTCATAAAAATTCTAAAAATCATAGAAAATTCCAAAAATAATGAACTCTTTTCCTGAATTTTCTTCATTACTTCTATTCACATAAAAAATACCTCCAGGCTCTTTAGGGACCATTTTATATTTTAAATTGGTCCTCCAAACCTGACTGGACAGTGTTGTGTTTTTGCTGCCTTCTTTCATTTTTAGAAAATTCAATAAAAATTATAAAATTCTCAAAAATTCACAAAAAAACAGTAAAAAATCCATAAAACCTAAAAATATTTTTGTTGGAATTTTTGGACCATTTTTTAGCATTTAAATAATTGGTTGAATGTGATTGTTTTTACCTTTTTATTAGTTTCCTTCATAATTAAAAATTCAAAAAAATATTAAAAAAATATTAAAAACCACCAAAAAATTTTGTTTTTGCTTTCTATTCATTGTTGACTACTTCGTAGGCCGCAAGGCTAATTCGTGCTCCCTGAGTCCGACCATGGGTGCTATACCAGGCTAATCTCATAGCCAGGGCCACTATTTGATTTTCGTGTTTGATTTCTCTGTTTGGTGGTCTGCTTCTCTTTTTCTTGATTGACTTATTGATTTCCCGAGTGATTGAGGTTGCAACGACCCGAGTTATTTTTATTCCTTAATCGCTTGTTGATTTTTCTGGTCATCAGAATGGCGCCGTTGCCGGGTAGCACGGCTTAGTAGTCACATTTGATTTTTTCGTGACTTTCTTTTTCGCGGTTTTCTGTATAGATTTTTGTATATATTTTTCTGACCTGTTTATACATTTATCTGGTCTGATCACTCTCTGTTTGTTTTCATGCGAGGGTCCGAGGATCGTGGCAGCTTTCTTCGGAAGCCAAAGCAACCACGGGAGTCGGAGGCGGCTCTCTTCTCTACAGGGCCGCAGGAGGATGCGAGAACCAAGCAGAAGTGCGGGAGCTATGGAATAGCCACGAGCATAGTTAGATTAGCCGTAGATTAGATTAGATTTATTTCCAGTCAGATTATTTGAGTTGTAATAATACAAGGACCGTACTTTCAGAGACTTAGACTTTCAGGGTTTGTTTCGCCGAGCACCGGTGTGCTTGGGGGACCCCATCGATTTTTCGTGGTTTTTACATGGCTTTTCCGACCATTTATTTACTGCTTGTTTTATTTACACGGTTTTCAACCTTAGCTTAGCATTTTATCTGATTACGACGTAATTAATTAGGATCCAAACTCCTTAATATCTGCCTGTTCCCATAGACCGAATAATTGGACCTAAATAATTAAATCACAAGAAAAAGCCGTTTATTAGAGCTCTGGTCCACGTGCCTTGAGGAGTCACATACAGCGCGTGCAGGATCCGTTGTAGCGGACACCGAGTGGCTCCCAAGATAGGACTCCAGACCTAGGCTCGAGTACACGGCTGTTGTTCTTCACGTGTAGAAATTGCTCTGCTAGGGACGGTTTTACCACGTGCATCATATAGGAAGTTTATATTCTGTCTTTACATTATGCACGGATCACCCTGATTGTAGGCTGCTGGAGTCAGGTATGCATTTCTTGCTCTGCATGCATCATTGATTTTCGCGCATCGGCTTTTTCGTCTTCTCCACCGTGTTTTGGATTAAAATAACCAAGAGAACCGAAAAATTCGTTAGGCGATTGTCTGATATTGAAAAATACATAAGAAGAAAAACTATAAAATTGGGACTGCTAACTCAACTTGACCCTAAAAGATGCTCACCATAAAAATTTATCTTGGGGAGACCAACCCCCTTATTGTCTGGTTTGCTTGAGCGAGAAAGTGACCCGCACACTAGGATAGAGCCACATCTGAGCCCCGATCAGACTACCAGCCTTTTATACGGGACAGTCTGTTCGGCGGATTGGATTCCCAACAGGTCACGTAACCGCTCTGCTATCATGACTTGATCACCTAATAAAAACCAACACGATAATTGACCGAACTCTTATGGTCTTCAGCTCGTGATGAGTAGGTGAATATGGGGTTTGCTTGTTGATCATATTTGTTACCAGATCCCATCCGCCTGACTCGCCAGATCACGATGATGGGCAGGAGGTCTCTTAGGAAGCCTCTGGCTGCACCGCTTTTTAGCACTCCAGCCCCATCTAGGTCGGTTCGTGAGAGCTTAGACCCGCTCTCCGAACCCGAGTTCGACTCCGCCCTGTTCCCCCTCGACCACCCTTCTACCATTTCCGAGATGCCAGTGCCAGATGAGAGACCACAGTCAGATGATTTATCGGCACCTGAGATTGGGTCTTTTGCCTTTGCAGAGACCATCGCCGGCAGCAATGATGACCGCACCGGAGGTCCCCGAGGAGAGCAGACATTTATCCTGGACCAGGGTGCGATCAACTCCACCCTGATCACCTCCCTTGACTCAGTTCAGCAGCAGTTGAGGGATCAGGGAGAATTCATGATTGAGATGAGGAGAGAGATGGAGCAGATGAGAGCCGATCGCGAGCAACGTGAGGACAGACTCGGTGGTGCGGCAGCAGCCACAGCCGCAGAAGCAGCAGAGCCTCCGAGACCGATGTGGGAGTTGTACAACCCCGGATCGACTTTGAAGTATCGTTGGGTGGTACTTCCAGCTACCGTGGGGGACTTCAACTTCCCCCCGAACACCTTGCAGCTTCTCCCCCGGTTCCATGGGCTGGCTACTGAGGAGCTCCATCTCCACCTTCAGGAGTTTCTGATGATCTGCAGCACAGTCCACGCCAGACAAGTGGATGAGGACACCATCCGCATGATTGCCTTCCCCTTCTCACTGGTTGATAGAGCAGCCACCTGGCTGAAGCACTTGGGGAAGTGTGTATATACCTGGGAGCTTCTCCGCACCGAGTACTTGAACAAGTACTATCCACTCGGGCGGACGAACGCAGTGAGGACCCTGATCAGCAACTTCTCCATGGTCCCCAATGAGCAGTTTCACGAGGCTTGGGAGAGGTTCCGTGAGTTGATAAACAGATGCCCGTACCACGACATCTCGAAACCGTACCTTGTTCAGAGCTTCTTTTGTGGGTTGACACCAGAGCTGTAGGGCCTGGTGAACGCTTCTTGTGGCGGGTCCTACTTCGCCAAGGATCATGATTAGGTCTGGGCCATCAACGAGGAGATGTCCGAGAACTACACAGTGATGTCACAGACCCGACTCTACACACAGAGACGCCACCAATCACAGTCCGTGCAGTACCAGAGGATAGCACGGGTCGACGTCGGTCCTTCTACTTCGTCGGCGGCAGCAGCAGAGGCCGAGTCCACAACCGCCGACATGGGCATCATCAGCGAGAAGCTGGACCGGATGGAGATCATAGAGAATAAGTAGTGCCAGGGTATCACGCAGATGGAGCAGATGGCACAGACTCTTAGTGACCTGAAGACACATCTCATGTGTCTCCAGGAGGCACATACGGCTTCCATGCCCCGTCTTCAGGCACGAGGCGATCCGAGTAGCACCAGTAGCTCGTCCCAGCGCTCCAGCCACCAGCAACCTAGACAGGTTCACATTGTACAGGCGGAGCCGTACCAGCAGCCGCAGCCTTACTACCAGGCACCACCATCCCCAGACACTCAGATGATGGTTTACCAGCCGGATCAGCCTCTGGCAGTACTCCCGCCCCTCTCTTACGAGCCTGAGCCGTTGATGGACGTCAACGGGATTTGGCACGACCGACCCCAGCCCGGTATCCAACGAGACCATCCCGGATTCCATTGATCGGGCAGAGGTGCCAGCTCCTAGCAGTAGCCTTCAGGTCAGGGTGTCCATTACGGCTATCAGAGAGATCACCAGTAGCAGCCGCCCCCAGTACACCAGCAGCAGCAGCACTGGTCTTTACAGTATGGTCCTCGTCCCTATCAGCAGGAACAGTCTTGGAGGCGAGATCAGCCTCAGCAGCAGCAGTATCATCCCCAGTCATACCCCTCTCACCAGCAGCACCAGACAAAACAGCAACCTCACTACCAGAGAGGCTACCCGTCAGGTTCTCATGGGCCATCCTTGTTAGACTTGTGAGCTCTGGGCGAACCATTCTTACAATAAATGTTATTGTAATATTTAAGTTTATCAATAAAAGTTATTGATGTTTCACTCCCTTTCTGAAATTATATAAATGAATGCACTATAAGGTCCCTCTGTACAATTAGGGTTATGTACCATGGCCAGCTTGATGATCATATAGCTGTTGTTTCATTAAATGAATCATAGAGGCCGGTGTTTGGATGAATATCTAAGGAGTTACATGGAGGACTCATCAAACACCGTCAAATGATTGTCAAGTGGAGATCTCCAGCCTGAGTAGGAGATGGCAATCCTTTCTCACATAGGCTGATATCTGACCGACCTCTTGATGCAGGTCCTCTGCATGGGAATAGTGATTCGGAGGAGTCAGATTAGTTAGGTCAATGGGTTGACCTAACGAGATCGAGATAACTTAAGTCCTATGTTGAATGCTGTCACAGCATAGGCATGCATCCTCTGACCGGAGACAGATATATTGCTATATATCTAAGTATGTACATTTGGCAGACCAATAGGTTGATGACCTAACCAAGGTCTATACACCGGCGAGCTGGTGTGCATATAAGGGTATATGAGCAATATGATCTCTCAAAGGGATCATACAGGTTCACTTGTGAACCGGAAGACATGAGCTCACTCATGAGGTATTGGGACCGATCAAATTCCATGCATGGTCGTCGTGCTTTGGAAGCATGACATGAATTTGAAGGTATGATATATGCTTTGGGAAAGCATATGATCGATACCAAATCCCAATGACCAAGATTGAGAAACTTAATGATTAAACCCTGAAGAAGACAGTATAAAATGATCTTGATCTTCGGGTTGATCATGGGTCTTCCAGTATGCAAGTTGTACAGGTATTGGGAATACCTGAAGGGTGATGTGATCATAAACGATTGTATATCCATGACGCTTCCATTCCGAGGGAGTGATGAAACAGGTCTGGATTTTAGTGACTCCTTTCAGTAGAGAAGCAATCCGATCTTAGTCCAAGTGTGGGACATTGATCTGAATGGGATTCAGATTCAATGAGAAGATTGGATTTGCGGCCTTGATTTAATCAAGCATCTGTGAGAGGTCCGTAAGATCTGGATTTGAGATGAGATCTCAACATCCAAGTCACTATACGTGGAATAATACAATCGCCCTATCCTTGTCTCCAAGTATCTGCGGAGAAAGCACATTATTCTTGAAAGGGTTCAAGAGTAATTCTTTTGATAAAATATCCAAGCAAGGACTTGATGATTAAATGTGATTTAATTATCAAGCTTAAATATGAATATGATTCATATTGATTATCTAAGATAATTAAATAAGATTTGATTATCAAGGATTAAGAGAATGTGGATAGCACTATCCATGATATATGTATGTTATAAATATGATTTATAATATACATATATATAAGAGAGAGAATTTATGTAAATAGCATTTGTTAATTAATAATGTGAATTGGATTCACATTTGTTAATTAATTGGAAATGCAATTTACTAACTAGTTTGGGTTGTGAATATGATTCACATAATATTCAATGGCAAGATTGAAATATTCACAAAATTAATTTGGAATTAATTTTGGCGAATAATTATTGTAATTAATTGAGGAATAATATAATAAATAAAATGGAGAAAAACCACCCTCATGGGTGGCGTCACCCATGAAGAGTTCATGGGTGACGCCCCCCCCCTTTTTAGGGGTTGGTTAACTCCACCTCATTTGTTATATTATCTCTTGATTAATTGTTGTTATTGAACAACAAATCCTAGCCATTGATTTATCATGGACCAAGCATATCCCTTGGATCCATGAGTCCCATGGATTGAGATCCATTGGATCCTAAACTAGTATATAAGGAGGGCTAGGGTAGCCTCTCCATGGTACATAATCAAGAGTTGTGAAAGACAACTTCTCTCTCTCTCTCTCTGAATCTCGTGTGGTCTCTCTCTTTGTATCCAAGTGGACGTCCACTTTGATCATTGAAGAAGAGAGGATCTTGCTTCGCCTTCGACGCTTGGATCTTCATCAAGGATTGCGGGAAGGACGCGACTCATCATCGTGCCCGCAAGTGCATTCTCCGTGGGTCGGACTCAAGATAGGAGGATCTCTACTTTGAGATCTCGCGATCACAACCACGCTTCAAGAGGTATTCCTTGTACTTTGTGGTTTGATGAAACGATCCGAGAAGTGTTCTCGTGATCATGTGGTTTCATCGTTTTGTTAAAAATTTTAATTTCCGCTGCATCTAGCATCTAGTACGACTAGTTGCTCCGATCGTATTCGATATGATCAACACGCTTCCGTGATGCGCTTGAGGATTCTCAATATCCTTCAAGTGGTATCAGAGCCATAGGTCGAATAAGGTTTTGGATGTGATCCATGAATCTTAGACGATTTGGTTCTTGAAAGGGTTGCGAAATTTTTACTGCATTTCAATTTTCGCACCTCTGTCTAATTGATTTTTCCGTACTGTTTAAAATGTTTAAACAATAAATTTTCAATTGGATTTTGTTCCCCATTAAACAAGGAAACCATAGGACTTGAGTTTACTAAATTTGGACTTTATTTGCTCAAGATATGGCTTTTTGAATATGACTATATCCACTGTTGCGGGAACTGCGGATTTGAACGTAATTAATGAGATGATTACGGTTTTAATTCGCCTTGAAATGCGTGAATTATCACTTGGGTTCTTTAATAAATCAAATAGGCAATCTTTGAAAACTGAGTTTGCATTTTTTGGATTTATATTGATCAAGATAAGTTAATTTTAGTGATTGGGGGTCACTGCTGGAAATTAACAATTTTGATCTTGAACCTTGTGATATGTCATTCAATAATCTTGATGAAAATTAATTGTTAATTTTCTGGAATAATTAGTGATAAATATTTGTGAAATATTTAAAGAAATAATTATTTCATTGAATGACACTTGCCTAAACCACAATGATAAGATATTAGATCTTGATCATTGCTTCATCAACAAACATTGCTTTCATAAAACCATAGTTTATCCTACAATAGTTGTAGGACAACTTTTACATGAAAAACCCTTTCTTTTGCTTGAATAGGATTGGGGATTTGTCTAGCAAATCTCCTTATAATCAAAAATGTTTTGATTTGTACTATATGGTATAACTTTCGGTTGAAAAACCGATGAACATCTCAAAATACATGATGGTCTATCTGGTATTATCCTTTCCCGAGGCGGATGTGGTGCCTAGTCGGAGAGCATTGGGGTCGCGGGTTGCAACGTATGTGGTCCGTCCCACTCTCGTCGGTACTGGCCATGACAGCGGGTAGGGATTGTATAATACCGGAGACAGACAATATGTATTTTTCTAATTATTAAAATTCGAATAATACGTATTTTGAGATTATACCTACTATTCAAGTAAAAGACATGTTTGTTGATGATTGGATTAATTATTAAATTAATATGATTAAATTAATCATATCCAATAAACACACTATTTTGAATAGATGTGTTTTTCCCCTTGGAAGAATTAATTATGTGAATATGATTCACGATAATTAATTATAAAATTTGAATATGAGGTGGAGGATCACATAAGTGACATCCATGGTCTCCCGTCAAGGCGAAGGGTTTCCGTCGCCAGGGATTGTATGTAGGAGACGCCTGTCCGAAGTGACAGCTCCTGTATGCAAGCGCATCTGGATCGGGCTCTTTGCTTCTCGAAAGAGTAAGGTCGTATGCGTAGTGACCCCAATATCGAGTCCTCATATTATTGGGGCGATATTGGATTGCACATAGCGAGTTCTAATCCTGTTGACGGTTGGTTCAATTAACAACGGGTCAACATCATCTTAGGGGTGGTGGGCCCGGGTGTTAAAGACCGAATTGGGAATGCAAGTTGGACTTGCAAAGGCGGAATGAGTTCCCGCTTCTTTTTATCGGAGTCGCAAGTTCTCATATTATTGGGATGTGACAAAGGATGGGAAAGGAGATCCCAGATCTTGCTTGAGATATAGCGGTAAGTATATCTCTTACTTTGAAAGACAATTAGGGAATAATCTTTCAAAGTCGACATGGCAGGACAAATTTGATTTAAAATGCCTTAATCAAATTATTCTTAAAATGAATATATATTTAATCTATATATTTTAATATAGTGCATTCTTAATTTCAGAAAATGAAGTCCATGAACCCACTTAGCAGGCTTCTAGAGGTCAACCAGTTGACCGGACCAAATTATTCGGATTGGATCCGAAATTTGGATCTTGTTCTCTGTGCAGAGCGCATCTCCTACGTGCTTAGCAAGGACAAGATAGCAGACCCTCTGACTGATGAAGATAAATCATATAATGAAAAATATGATGAAGATAATAATCTGGCAAGATGTTACATCCTTGGGTCATTGTCCAATGTGCTTCAGAAGCAACATGTGGAAATGTACCATTGCCAGGAAATTATGCTGAGTCTGAAAGAAATGTTCGGTGACATAAACCGCACACAGCGTTATAATGTGATGAAAGAGCTTATTCGCTGCAAGATGCAGGAAGGGACCTCTGTCAGAGAACATGTGCTCAAAATGTTTGGGTACCTCTCTGAGCTGGAAACCCTGGGAGCCTACTTGGATTCTGAAATGCAAGCTGATTTCATTCTCCTGTCGCTCCCTAAGTCTTTCAACAACTTTGTTGTGTCTTACCACATGAACAAAGGTGATTTCACAAACGCTGGGCTGTTGGCTGCTTTGAAGTCTGCAGAAGACGTCTTGAAGAAGGACGACCCCTCTGCTAGTGCAATGGTTGCACAGGCGAGAGGAAAGCGCGGGCGGAAGCAAGGTTCTCAGAAGGGCCCAGCCTCGAAGAGAAAGAAGAAGAATCAAGGAGTTGGTTCATCTTCTAGTGCTTCCACACTGATGACATCGAAGAAGACCGATGTCTGTCACCACTGCAAGAAGTCGGGGCATTGGCGGCGTAACTGCCCAGATTACCTGAAGTCTACAGACAAAGGTAAAGCCCCAGCAGGTATGAAATCTACTTTTATCATTGAAACTAGCTTTCTCGTTGGACGAGAAGGAAGTTGGGTTATAGATTCTGGTGCTTCTGTTCATGTATGCAATTCGTTGCATTTGTTTCAGGAAACTAGGAATCTGGAGCATGGGGAGATAGTTATCCAGATGGGATCTGATGCAAGTGTTGCAGCGGTCGCCATCGGGACGTGCAGACTATTGTTATCTAGTGGTCGAGTCCTAGTACTTAAAGAGTGTCTTTATGTACCTGAAGTCAGAAGGAATTTAATATCTGTATCTAAGTTACTTAGAAATGGATATTCCTTCATTTTCTGTAATAAATTAATCATAAACCGTTATGATAAATATATTGCGGATGGTATTTTGACTTCTGGTGGACTCTATGAATTGTGCATTGATGAATGTGTCATGAATGTTACTACCACTGATAATAAAAACCCCAAGAGATCCAGGGAGGATGGAAATCATTCAAACATGATTTGGCATCACAGGCTTGGTCATTTATCTGTTGATAGGATCAATAGATTGATAAAGGATGGACCTTTAGATTTTCTACAGGTTCAATCTTTACCTACCTGCGAACACTGCATTCGAGGTAAAATGACCAGAACACCTTTCCGTAACAAGGTTACGAGATGCGAGGGTATTCTCGACCTAATACATACTGATGTATGTGGTCCCTTCAATACCGCGACTAGAAATGGATATCGATATTATTTGACGTTTATCGATGACCATTCGCGATATGGGTTTATCTTCCTGCTTCGTCATAAATCTGAAACCTTTGAAAAGTTCAAAGAGTTTAAGGCATTGGTTGAGAACCAAGCCGACAGGAAGATTAAACGGATTTGGTCTGACCGAGGTGGTGAGTACCTCTCAGATGAATTCAAGGAATACCTTAAAGAGAGTGGAATTGTCTCCAATCTCACTCCTCCTGGAACTCCCCAACTTAATGGTGTTGCTGAAAGACGCAACAGGACCATCATGGACATGGTCCGTTCAATGATGAGTAAAGCACATTTACCTCTTAGTTTCTGGGGATATGCAGTAGAGACTGCAATATATATCCTAAACAAGATTCCTAGCAAGTCTATACCAAAGACTCCTCACGAACTCTGGTATGGAACCAAACCTAGTGTTAAACACTTGAGGGTTTGGGGATGCTTGGTCCATGCGAAGAACGTGGACGCAAGTAAGCTAGAATCTCGCACTCGTGAGTGCTACTTCATTGGGTATGTTAAAGATGGTATTGGATACCAACTTTATGACCCTGAGACCCAAAAGGTTTTTGTCTCTAGGGATGTGAAATTTCTGGAGGATGATTTCCTTAAAGGTCAAGACAAGAATGAAGTAGAGGAGCTCATTGAATCCCCTGAGGATTCTGAGATTCCTGAACCAGAAACTGAAGAGATAAATGAAGATGAAACACCCATACCTCTTCGAAGGAGTTCGAGGGTGGTTGCACCACCTGAAAGGTATGGATTCCATGTGTCAGGTGAGACTGACAATGATCCTTCTTCATATGATGAAGCACTTGCGGATCATGTCATGGATAGATGGATGCTAGCAATGAAGTCAGAGATTGACTCCATGCATAAGAATGGTGTATGGACCCTAGAGGATCCACCTAGAGGGGTAAAACCCATTGGGTGTAAATGGATCTTCAAGAGAAAGAGGGGACCTGATGGGAAAGTAGAGACTTTCAAGGCACGGCTCGTAGCCAAGGGCTACACACAGAGAGAAGGCATCGACTACGATGAGACATTCTCTCCTGTGGCCATGCTTAAGTCCATCAGGACACTGCTAGCTATAGCTGCATATCTTGGACTACGACATCTGGTAGATGGACATCAAGACGGCTTTCCTCAATGGATACCTCGAGGAGGATATCTATATGGAGCAGCCCCAGGGCTTCATAGCTGAGGACGGTAAAGTATGCAAGCTGAAGAAATCCATCTATGGGCTCAAACAAGCTTCTCGTAGTTAGAACATCAGATTTGACGAAACCATAAAGAGTTATGATTTTGTGCAAAACCCTGATGAACCTTGTGTGTACAAGAAGCTTAGTGGGAGCGCCATTGTGTTCATCGTGCTTTATGTAGATGATATCCTTATCATTGGGAATGATACAGGAATGATGACCAGTGTGAAGATTTGGCTATCCCATACCTTCGAGATGAAAGATCTTGGAGAAGCCTCTTACATCTTAGGCATGAAGTTGTTCAGAAACCGAGAAAAGAGAATATTGGGATTATCACAACATGGATACATCAAGAAGATTCTTGAACGATTCCGTATGGATAGTTCGAAGAAAGATTCCTCCCCTTAGGACATGGTATCCATCTGTCCAAAGGGATGGCTCCTCAAAGTGTTGACGAAAAGAAGGCCATGGCTGGATGCCCTTATGCATCAGCCGTAGGAAGCTTGATGTATGCCATGTGTACTAGGCCAGACATCTGCCATGCAGTGGGAGTGGTAAGTCGTTACCAATCCTGCTATGGAGAAAAACACTGGAATGCAGTAAAGAACATATTCAAATATCTAAGACGGACGCAAGATTACATCTTGGTCTATGGGGATGGTGATCTCCAAGTCTTGGGATATACAGATTCAGACTTCCAGTCAGATATTGATGATCGAAAGTCGACATCAGGATTTGTATTCCTGTTGAACGGTGGTGCTGTGAGCTGGAGAAGCAAGAAGCAGGACACTACGGCAGATTCAACAACAGAAGCCGAATACATTGCCGCATCAGATGCTGCAAAGGACGCGGTGTGGTTGCGCAAGTTCATCTTGGAACTTGGCGTAGTTTCCTCTGATACTCCCGTCCCGTTACTCTGCGATAACACTGGAGCCATTGCCCAAGCAAAGGAACCCAGGTGCCATCAGAAGAGCAAGCACGTGGAAAGGAAATACCACATCATTCGGGAGATTCAAAAGCGTGGTGATATCATCATCACCAAGGTGGCCTCTGCCGACAACATTGCTGATCCCTCTTACCAAACCTCTGACACAGAAGGTTTTGACCAGCATGTAATGAGTATGGGTTTACGGATTGTACCTGAATGGTTCTGAGGGGCTAGTGGGAGATTGTTAGACTTGTGAGCCCTGGGCGAACCATTCTTACAATAAATGATATTGTAATATTTAAGTTTATCAATAAAAGTTATTGATGTTTCACTCCCTTCTGAAATTATATAAATGAATGCACTATAAGGTCCTCTGTACAATTAGGGTTATGTACATGGCCAGCTTGATGATCATTATAGCTGTTGTTTCATTAAATGAATCATAGAGGCTGGTGTTTGGATGAATATCTAAGGAGTTAGATGGAGGACTCATCAAACACCGTCAAATGATTGTCAAGTGGAGATCTCCAGCCTGAGTAGGAGATGGCAATCCTTTCTCACATAGGCTGATATCTGACCGACCTCTTGATGCAGGTCCTATGCATGGGAATAGTGATTCGGAGGAGTCAGATTAGTTAGGTCAATGGGTTGACCTAACGAGATCGAGATAACTAAGTCCTATGTTGAATGCTGTCACAGCATAGGCATGCATCCTCTGACCGGAGACAGATATATTGCTATATATCTAAGTATGTACATTTGGCAGACCAATAGGTTGATGACCTAACCAAGGTCTATACACCGGCGAGCTGGTGTGCATATAAGGGTATATGAGCAATATGATCTCTCAAAGAGATCATACAGGTTCACTTGTGAACCGGAAGACATGAGCTCACTCATGAGGTATTGGGACCGATCAAATTCCATGCATGGTCGTCGTGCTTTGGAAGCATGACATGAATTTGAAGGTATGATATATGCTTTGGGAAAGCATATGATCGATACCAAATCCCAATGACCAAGATTGAGAAACTTAATGATTAAACCCTGAAGAAGACAGTATAAAATGATCTTGATCTTCGGGTTGATCATGTGTCTTCCAGTATGCAGGATGTACAGGTATTGGGAATACCTGAAGGGTGATGTGATCATAAACGATTGTATATCCATGACGCTTCCATTCCGAGGGAGTGATGAAACAGGTCTGGATTTTAGTGACTCCTTTCAGTAGAGAAGCAATCCGATCTTAGTCCAAGTGTTGGACATTGATCTGAATGGGATTCAGATTCAATGAGAAGATTGGATTTGCGGCCTTGATTTAATCAAGCATCTGTGAGAGGTCCGTAAGATCTGGATTTGAGATGAGATCTCAACATCCAAGTCACTATACGTGGAATAATACAATCGCCCTATCCTTGTCTCCAAGTATCTGCGGAGAAAGCACATTATTCTTGAAAGGGTTCAAGAGTAATTCTTTTGATAAAATATCCAAGCAAGGACTTGATGATTAAATGTGATTTAATTATCAAGCTTAAATATGAATATGATTCATATTGATTATCTAAGATAATTAAATAAGATTTGATTATCAAGGATTAAGAGAATGTGGATAGCACTATCCATGATATATGTATGTTATAAATATGATTTATAATATACATATATATAAGAGAGAGAATTTATGTAAATAGCATTTGTTAATTAATAATGTGAATTGGATTCACATTTGTTAATTAATTGGAAATGCAATTTACTAACTAGTTTGGGTTGTGAATATGATTCACATAATATTCAATGGCAAGATTGAAATATTCACAAAATTAATTTGGAATTAATTTTGGCGAATAATTATTGTAATTAATTGAGGAATAATATAATAAATAAAATGGAGAAAAACCACCCTCATGGGTGGCGTTACCCATGAAGAGTTCATGGGTGACGCCCCCCCCCCCTTTTTAGGGGTTGGTTAACTCCACCTCATTTGTTATATTATCTCTTGATTAATTGTTGTTATTGAACAACAAATCCTAGCCATTGATTTATCATGGACCAAGCATATCCCTTGGATCCATGAGTCCCATGGATTGAGATCCATTGGATCCTAAACTAGTATATAAGGAGGGCTAGGGTAGCCTCTCCATGGTACATAATCAAGAGTTGTGAAAGACAACTTCTCTCTCTCTCTCTCTCTCTCTCTGAATCTCGTGTGGTCTCTCTCTTTGTATCCAAGTGGACGTCCATTTGATCATTGAAGAAGAGAGGATCTTGCTTCGCCTTCGACGCTTGGATCTTCATCAAGGATTGCAGGAAGGACGCGACTCATCATCGTGCCCGCAAGTGCATTCTCCGTGGGTCGGACTCAAGATAGGAGGATCTCTACTTTGGGATCTCGCGATCACAACCACGCTTCAAGAGGTATTCCTTGTACTTTGTGGTTTGATGAAACGATCCGAGAAGTGTTCTCGTGATCATGTGGTTTCATCGTTTTGTTAAAAATTTTAATTTCCGCTGCATCTAGCATCTAGTACGACTAGTTGCTCCGATCGTATTCGATACGATCAACACGCTTCCGTGATGCGCTTGAGGATTCTCAATATCCTTCAATCCTATGAGAACCCCGCCTTAGACGACATAGCCTGCCTCCTTATCGATCAGCAAGCTATTTTCAGACGAGAGATGGATGAGTTCAGACAGGAGGTGCGGGAGATAGTGAGAGGGAAGGCCGCCATCCCTGCCCAGATTGAGCCGAACCCGAACAACCTGAAGAGGAAGTCTGAGCAGGTAGATTTCACAGAGTATGCCACTCCCAGTGATACATTTGGTGATTTGTCTGCATATCTGTTTGATACTGATTTTGTCACACTTAGGAGCGGTAGGACGCTAGTAAGAGGCATCTCGTCTGAGCGACACTCCCATGCTGCTTCAGGAGCGCCAGGCGAGGAGGATCGCGCTACTGATGCCGCGAGAGATGATGACGGTGGTACTGATGCCACCATGGATGCTGATCCCATCGGCGGTACTGAGGCCGTCGTTTCACCAAATGGAGGAGGTGGTACTGATGCCACCATTGTTGTCGAGCCAGAGCGTGGTGCTGATGCCGCACGACATGCAGAGGGTGGTGCTGATGCCACCGTTTCTACTTCTGCTAGTCCTGTAGTCTTTCCGTCTGTTCATGTATCTCATGACTTATCTGGAAATAAAGGAAAGGGTTTATTTTATTCTGATCCACCTGTGGTGCATGATGATGTATGTGTGGATTATGCCGTGCTTGAGCAGCCGAGACCCTCTCCTAGTCCTTCATCTGAGAAGGACCCTGTGATCCCCTTCCCGAGAGCACTCCACATGGGAAAGGGGAAGAAAACTGAAAATCCCAAAAAGAGACTGCAGGAAGAGTTCAACCAGCAGATGATCGACCGCTTCCACATTCAGCTGACTCTTCAGGAGGCCTTGCAACACATTCCTCTACTCCAAAAATCAGTCAGAGACAGGACCACAGTTAGGAGAAAGAGGAGGAACCACCAGCCAGAGATCCATGTGCTGACTAGAGCCACGTGTTTCGTGATTCAGAACCGTCTGCCGGCTAAGAGGCCAGATTCAGGAGCCCCGTATGTCATATGCCATATCAGAGAGCAGAGGTTCGACCACACTCTATTAGACAGCGGTTCTTCGATCAACCTACTTCTGACAACCCTTCTCGATTGCTTCAAGTTAGGCACTCTACGACAGAGCAGGACAGTCCTTCAGTTTGCTCATCGATTTGTCAAGAGGCCGAAGGGGTTGTTGAAGGACGTTGTCGTCACAATTCATGGTCTGCAATTCCCTGTGGACTTCGTTGTGTTGGACATGGAGATCCCTGAGTCAGTGACCCATACCCCCATCATTCTAGGTCGCTCGTTCTTGTCCACAGCCAAGGCAGTGACCGACCATGATAGCGGGAAGGTATACTTTCGCGTCGAGGGCGAGAGTGTACAAATAGAGACGGTCGAGGACATCAGAGTCAGAGATTCAGCTTGCTCAGAGACTACATCCGATTTAGAGAAGATGACAGAGACAGGGCGAGACATCCACCAGGACTGCGATTTTGTGATCACAGATGACGACGTAGTTTGGGCAGATCTAGACGCACAGGTCATCCTCTCACCTTGAAAGACCGTTGATGCAGAGACGCTAGCAGAGGAGAGCTTGGAGAGCGCATTCATGGTCCAGGATACTTTTCAGTCATCAGATTCAGTTCTCGATTGCGAGACAGATATGTTTTGTGATGATACAGATCCCTCGGAGTCAGATTTTGATTGGGCTGAGTTTGATGAGTTTATACCAAATCTGACTTCTACTGAGCCTACAGCAAAGAGGAGGTTGATGCCATGCAGCGTAGAGACAGTCCAGTTGAGCAGCCTTCTCCAGATCCAGTTTGTGAGAGAGAGTTCTCATTTTCTTGAGCAGATTTGGCAGCATACACTCGGATTCTTCAAAAGCCAGATTTGCCAGCACAGACATGTCCAGAGCTTAAGCCACTACCTGCGTCGTTGAAGTATAGGTTCCTTGTAGGTGAGCATGAGATGTACCCTGTCATTGTCTCCGCTGATTTGACCTGAGAGTAAGAATCTCATCTGATGGGGGTTCTTGAAAAGAACCACAAGGCGATATGATGGAGTGTAGTAGATCTTCAGGGGATCAGTCCGGCTCTATGCTCTCACCACATCTATCTCGAGGATGAAACAAAGTCGTCGTGTGAGTTCCAGCGGTGGCTGAACCCGAATTTAAGAGTGGTTGTCATGAAGGAGATCTCGAAGTGGTGGAGCATCGATTTTATCTACCCCATCTCCGACTCCAAGTGGGTCAACCCATTGCATGTGGTGCCCAAGATGACGGGCATCACTACTGTTGTCACAAAGTCCGGAGAGGAGATTGCTACCCCGGGGTACCCACTTCTTGACGGGTCTGCGTGGATTACAGACGACTCAACCAGGCCACCAAGAAGGATCATTTTCCCCTGCCCTTTATAGATCAGATCATTAAGAGACTGGCAGGGAAGAGCCATTACTGTTTCTTGGATGGGTACTCTGGCTACAATCAGGTGGCCAATGCGCCAGAGGACCAAGACAAGACCACCTTCACCTGTCCCTTCGGCACATACGCCTTCAGACGCATGCCATTTGCTCTATGCAATGCCCCAGCGACTTTTTAGAGATGCATGTTGTCTATCTTTTCGGACATGGTGGGGGAGTGCTTGGAGGTCTTCATGGATGATTTCTCGGTCTACGGCGACGGATTCGATTCTTCTCTTGACTGCTTAGACCGTGTCCTTCAGCGATGCATAGAGGTTCGCCTGGTATTATCTTGGGAGAAGAGTCACTTCATGGTGACTCAAGGGACGGTGCTTGGTCACATCATCTCCAACAGGGGCATGGAGGTTGATCCGACCAAGGTGGATGTCATTAGCAAACTCAATCCACCGTCCAACTTGCGGCAGCTACGGTCTTTTCTGGGGCACGTCAATTTCTATCGACGGTTCATTCATGATTTCAGCAGGATTGCCCCACCGTTGACTGATCTGCTGACGAAAGACACCGAGTTCCTTGTAGATGATAAGTGTATTTCGTCGTTTGAGACTCTCAAGAGATGTGTGATAGAGGCTCCTGTCCTTCAGCCACCTCATTGGTCTCTCCCATTCGAGATCATGATGGACGCCTCCAATTTTGCCGTGGGGGTCGTGCTTGGACAGAGGAGGGATGAAGTCCCATTTGCCATTCACTACGCTAGCCGTACATTGGATGCCGCGTAGCGGAACTACACAGTCACTGAGAAGGAGATGCTAGACGTAGTTTTTGCCCTAGATAAGTTCAGATCATACATTATCAGATCTAGAGTGACCATCTTTACTGATCATACTGCCATCAGGTACCTCATGGCAGATAAGGATGCCAAAGCTAGATTGGCCAGATGGATCCTTCTACTCCAGGAGTTTGACATAGAGATTAAGGGTAAGCCTGGAGTGAAGAATGTGGTGGCGGATAATCTCTCCCGATTGGAGTATCTTGAGGATTCTGAGCAGATTGACCCTATTTGTGAGACCTTCCCAGATGAGGCGATCCTCGCTATCGCCTCGCTCCCATGGTATGCCGATATTGTGAACTATCTTGTCGCCAAGAAAGTTCCACAAGATTGGCCCAGGCAGAAACTTGAGACCTTCCTCGCGAAGGCCAAGTTTTACCATTGGGAGGATCCCGTCCTTTATCATGAGGGAGGGGATAGTATCTGGCGTAGGTGCATTCCTCAGGAGGAGCACCACAGCGTCCTTACTTACTGCCACAAGCTTGAGGCAGGAAGACATCACTCAGGGAGGACAACGGCATAGAAAGTGCTCCAATCCGGCCTATGGTGGCCTACTCTCTTCAGGGACTCTGATGAGTTTGTGAAGAGGTGTACTGACTGTCAGAGGATGGGAACTTGTGGAGAGCGTGATATGATGCCGATGCAGCCCATTCACTTCTGTGAGGTTTTTGACGCATGGGGCATCGATTTCAAGGGTCCATTCCCTAAGAGTCAGGGATTCGAGTACATTCTATTGGCCGTGGATTATGTGAGTCGTTGGGTTAGGGCCATCCCCTCCCGAACCGCAGATGCTAGGACTGTTTGCATATTTTTGAGGAGGAATATCATTTCACGGTTCAGGATGCCTAGAGCGTTGATATCTGACTGGGGGTCTCATTTCGTCAATGACAAGGTAAAGGCCCTTGCTAGCGAGTTCACCATACACCATCGAGTTGACACTCCATACCACCCTCAGGCCATCGACGACCCTCGAGGCAATGACCCGAGCTCCAGGAGCTCATCCATCGTTGTCTTCCATCGATTCTTTCTATATTTCTCTTATTTTCGATTTCGCCCAAATCCATCCATCGTTGTCTTCCATCGATTCCGGTCACCCTGTCCATCCATTTTATCGATCGACTAGACCATCATCTTTGTCGTATCGTACTCCTCCGCACGTTCTCCGCCCATCCATCCAACCAAGTTCGCCCCGAAACTGGGAGTCGATCTCCCTCGCCGTCGCATCGCCGGAGATCATCCGCCCCGACGCACCATACACCCATTTTGCCTCTAACTGGGTTGAGGCACTTTTTCCCTCGACCCAACAAGCTCCCTGTGTTGTTTCCAGGTTAGTAGAGGCCCATCTGAGGACCTCATCTTCAAGGCACAGGAGCCCAGCTCCGCCGTCGTCGCCCGGGCCCCTTGAAGCTCCTTGGCGTCATCGGAGGAGTCTATCATCTGCGGGAGGCCGTGACGATCCTATTCCACCATTTGTAGCCCCCGAGGAGGACCAACGCAACAGTGGTGCTCCGGCAAAGTTTACCGGAGCCGTGTTCTTCCAAGATCCTCCAGAGCCGTCCGTTCAGCCCCGACTCACCAGATCTCATCCGGACCGCTCGTTCCAGGCGAAGAAGAGGCCCTCATCAGCCACCGTCCGATCAACACGTGCCCGCTTCTCCGCCATCCATCCAGCGAAGGGTTAGCCCTCGATCCTCCGTCGTCAGATAGCACATGTGGCTGACCCTTCGCCCTCGGATAATAAGGGGTAAATATCACTTAGGCCCCCTCATGTTTCACTTTTATTGTTTAGTCTTGTAATTAGTTTCAGTAGTTGTTTTTATTTTGTAAAAATTGCACTGAAGACCTGGTTGTTTATTTTATTTGCATTTCCATCCCTGTGAATGTTAAACGCATGCATCGTCACGTGGTTTTTGTGGAAATTGCATGATATGGGCTTGTAGATTCTGCTTGTTATGGAATGAAATATAGTTTTTGATATTTGCACTTATGCCCCTGTGAATGCTTTTATTTGACATGCGCCGAATATTCTGAGTAAATTGCAATTAGTCCCCTGGGCTTTTAGCACCTGTTGCTAATAAGCCCTAGGAACTTATTTTTCTTGTACATTGGTCCCTCTGTGCCCAGACCACGTGTCGCGCACGTGGGGACCTGGAAATTTTGTACGAGGACCCCCCCCCTCGGTTTCTGGATTTTTCCTTTTTAGCCCCAGGACTTTATTTTTATTACAAACAGGTCCCTGTGCACTGTGGGATCTTGTTTGATTTAAATAAAATATCAATTTTGACCCAATTTGCGTGAAAATTTAACACGTGGCTCCTGCCACTGTGTAGAATCTTCACCAATTTTTAGGAACATTTTTGAGCCCATTTAGTATTTTTAAAAATTCAAAAACCTTCGTTTTTCTGTCTGTTCAGATTATAAAATCCCAAAAAATATTAAAACTCTTTCAAAAATTCTAAAAATATAGGAGTTGTTAATTTTTGTGTGTTTGAATTTCTATGCATTTTTGGATATTTTTGGATATATAAAACTCTAAAAATTGAAAAACCCCTTAAAACTCATAAAAAATCTAAAAAATCACAGAAAATTCCAAAAATAATAAACTCTTTTCCTGAATTTTCTTCATTACTTCTATTTTTCATAAAAAATACCTCCAGGCTATTTTAGAATCATTTTATATTTTAAATTGGTCTCCAAGCCTAACTGGACAATGTTGTGTTTTTTTTGCCTTCTTTCATTTTTAGAAAATTCCATAAAAATTATAAAATTCTCAAAAATTCACCAAAAGTGGTAAAAATTCCATAAAACCTAAAAATATTTTTGTTGGAATTTTTGGACCATTTTTGGGCATTTAAATAATTGGTTGAATGTGATTTTTTACCTTTTTATATTTTTCTTCATAATTAAAAATCCAAAAAATATTAAAAAATATTAAAAACCACCAAAAAATTTTGTTTTTGCTTTCTATTCATTATTGACTACTTCATAGGTTGCAAGGTCAATTCGTGCTCCCTGAGTCCGACCCTGGGTGCTATACCAGGCTAATCTCATAGCCAGGGCCACTATTTGATTTTCGTGTTTGATTTCTCTGTTTGGTGGTCTGCTTCTCTTTTTCTTGATTGACTGATTGATTTCCCGAGTGATTGAGGTCGCAACGACCCGAGTTATTTTTATTACTTAATCACTTGTTGATTTTTCTGGTCATCAAGGGTCGTCGCCCACCCTTGTCTTCCACGGGCAGCGTCTGTAGCTGCTTCAACGGATGGCTCGCACGGCTTGGAACTATAGGTGGATGGCGATGGCTACTCCGCCCAAGGTGGAGCTTTGCGTCGGCGGTGCATCGCAGTGGGTTGATCCTCTCTAGGCGTGGCGGATGAGGGCTGAACCAGAGATGCACTTGAGTCGACATGCGGCTGATGGCAGAAGATGTGCGCGGCTTGTCAAGAGAAAGTGTTAGCGGTGGTGTTGATGGTGGAGGGAGGGACGGTGAAAGGTGTGGTGGTTCATATGGTGATGGAATCGGAGGTCCATGGCAGTGGCACTGCAAAGGAGCGACTACTCGCGACGAACAGCAGGTGGTTGAGAGGAGATTCTTCTAGGTGTTGCAATGGGACAGCGTGGGAGGTGGCTCCCTGGAGCTTGTGTGGCTGTGGTTGGTAGTGGCTATGTCGGCAGAGGCGATGATGCTGGGCTGGCAGCAGGCATGCGAGCAGCTGGAGCGTGCGTGCTGAAAATTATTTTTTATTTTTTTAAATTTTATTTGTAAAGCAGAAACAAAAGATATAAAAAAATTTGATTTACTTTTTTTATTGGTAAGCAGAATAAAGAAAACTTTTTTAATGATTTTTTCTAATATTTTTTTATTTTTTTATTTTTTATTTCATGCAGAACAAATGTTAGAAGAAAACATAAATTTTTTATTTTTTTATTTATAAACAAATCGAAAGGTAAATGAGGATTCGATGAAACGTGAGGAATCGAATCCGGTTCTTTGACCTCCACGCGTGGTTAGAGTTGATAGATCGTGGAAGATAGAAGATGAATGCGAAGAGATCAAAAAATTGAGATGAACGTGAAATCAATGCCGGATCAAATCATGATGGTTCTACGATCTAGAAAAAAATAATTGATAATGAAATAAAAATGCGAGACATAAAACTACGATTACTATAAAAAATAAGAAAAAGAATTATGTGGATCTCACCTTAGGAGCGGAAAAGACCTTGATCACCTCAATAAAGGCCGACGCGCTGTCACCGGACGACTTGGATGCTAGGCACCCTTGTGTGACAAGAAGACTCTCGGAGATCGGGCTCCTCTCATAAAAGATTGATCAAGGTAGAATGAGGGAGAAGGAGCCATATAAATAGAAAACATAATGGAGATGAAATTCGAATTTTTGACTTTTTGGATAAAGAGATAAGAGAGATGAAATTTGAAATGAGATCAAGATAAAGAGAGATAAAACAATTCACAAAATTAACTAATTTTCTTAATTTTCGTCACTTTATTTATTTAAATAAAAAATGTTATTTTTTTATTTTTTTATGGTGGTAAATTAAGAATAACAACTATATACATATACTATATACATATATGACCTTATATAAATGGGTAAATGAGCAAATTAGCTTTTCAAAAAAATATTTTTTATTTTTATTTTAAATAATTAGTATAAATATTTACAAATATATACAAATACTATATATATAAAATACATGAGAAAATTGCACTAACCCCCCCCCCCCCAGAAAACCAACTTTTTAGTTGTAACTCAAAAAATTATGAAAATACAACCATTTTAAAGATAATTTAATTTAGAATCCAATGGAAGTGAGATTGGTTATATTATGAGTTCATATAGGGCTGGAATTGGTCTTTCAATTAGTGCTTAGTGGTTTTTTCCAAGTGTGGTTGCTTTCATTTTGTACATGATTTAATTGTGTCATTATCTTTATTAATTAGAACACATTTTTATTTACAACTTTGGCTTTGAAAGTTATTTAATTTGAGGTCAATTAATGTATTAATAAAGTAGTGTAGTATACCAATATACACAGCTCACAATATTTTTGGATTTTCTAATTGAGGACCCTATCTCCCCATACTTTATTCCTGGTCGATGAGGTGAAGCTTGACCTTATCTCAGGGTTCGGGTCAACTTGTATCTAATACATATATACAGTCTTCCTTTTTTATTTTCTTTTCTTTATTTTTACTTTCTTTCTCTATTTATTTATTTTAGGTTAATTAATATACAAATATGCAATATTTACACACAGATGCAAGTTAGTAAGAATATGGAGTTATTGTTATATACAAGTGTTTTATAAAGGATTTTAAGCTAAAATAAATGGATAAAGATGAGGAATTTTAGATTCATCAGTGTCCCCTCTCCACGTTATCCCGAAGAAGTAGAGAATTCAGATGATCACCAATGAGGAGGAGGTAGAGAGAGCAACACAAGTACCCACGTCGTCGCTCTTATGTATCGACTACAGGCGCCTGAATTCCACAACCAAGAAAGACCACTTTTCCTTGCCATTCATCGATTATATCTTGGAAATACTCATAGGGAAAGCATTCTTCTATTTTCTAGACTGGTACATTGGTTATAACGTGGTGGACATAGCCTCTGAGGGCCAAGAATAGACCACATTCACATGTCCATTTAGCACTTACGCATTCAGGTGCATGCCATTTGAGCTCTACAATGACCCAGGCACTTCTCAATAGTGCTTGACCGTCGTCTATGCAGATATGGTGGGCGATTTCCTTGACTTATTCATGGACGACTTCTTTGTTCATGGTAATTCCTTTGATACATGTTTAGCACACTTGGAATGAGTCCTCAAGCGGTGTAGGGAGTTGAATCTGGTACTCTCCTAGGAAAAGAGTCACTTCTTGGTGATGGAGAGTATCGTGTTGGGGCATGTCATCTGCAAAAGGGGAATGATGGTCGACCCTACCAATGTGGAGATGATCAAGAAACTCGATCCACCTACAAACGTAAAGTCAGTGCGATCATTTCTAGGGCATGTTTGATTTTGTACAGATTTATTCAGGATTTTTTGAAGATTGCCCATCTACAGACTGAGCCCTTAGGGAAAGACACAGAGTTCGTTGTATATCACAAGTGTCTGGAGGCCTTTGATCTCTTGAAGATAAAGATTTGTGCCTTGCCTATCCTACAAGCTCCTTACGGATCTCTCCCCTTTGATATCAAGATTGATGCTTCAGATTTCACTATAGGAGTTGTGTTAGGACAACAATGAGAGGGACTCCCATTTGCGATCCATTAGCGAGCAAAATATTAGACCCTAGAATGAAGAATTATAATGTGTCTAAAAGGAAATGCTCATTGTAGTATGGTCCATCGAGAAGATCAGGTCACATGTTTTGTGCTCTAAGTTGACAATCTATACTGATCACACAGTCATTCGATATTTAATGAAAAAGAAGGATGTGAAGGCGTGTCTTCTTAGGTGGATTTTACTCCTCTAGGATTTTTATTTGGAGATAAAAAATAAACTTGAAATGAAGCATGTTGAGATAAAAAATAAACTTGAAATGAAGAATTTTGTGTCCGATCATCTTTCTCGGATTGAGATTAAGGATTTTCCTGATTTTTAGCATATTAGAGAGACCTTTCTAGACGAGTCTATTTGTGTTATCGACTCACTCATGTGGTATGCCAACATGGTCAACTTCCTTGTCTCCATGCAAGTTCCGCAATGTTGTTGTAGCAGCAGCATTGACTGACTAAAGTCATTGTCGAAGAGATACCATTGGGACGATCCGTTCCTTTTCTTTGAAGGGTCGGATTGTGTTTGGAGAAGGTGTATTCCTCAAGAGGTATACTAGAGTGTCTCACGTTTTGTCATTCTCTAGAGGCTGGAGGACACCATTTGGGGAAGAGAACCACTCACAAGGTACTCCAATGTGGATTGTATTGGCCGACCCTATTCAGAGATGTTATTAATTTTGATCGGCCATGCCTGATTTGTCAGAGGATGGGAAGGACTTTACTTAGAGAGATGAGATGTCCATGTAGCATGCCGTCATTTTTGATGCATTTAATGCATGGGGTATAAAATTTTTAGGTCATTTTCCCAACAACCAAGGACACGAGTGCATCTTTTAGGCAGTTGACTAAATATTTATGTGGGTGGAGGCTATCACAATCAGAACTGCAAACACCATGGCTGCTTGTAAGTTTGTGAAAGATCATATTATTGCCATATTCAAGGTGCCAAAAGTTTTGATATCAGATAGGGATATCCACTCCATGAACCAAGATGTGAGATCTTTAGCTAAGGACTATGGGTTTGAGCATGGAGTCACTAGTCCTTACCACCCACAGACCAATGTTATGGCAGATATTTCAAATAGAGAGGTGACGAGTATCTTGCAGAAGTCGGTTCGTCCTGATAGGGAGAACTAGTCCCTGCTCTTGGACCAAGTTATGTGGCCTATAGGACGGTCTACAAGACACCATTGGGTACTTCACTAATCAGAATGATCTATGGCAAGCCATGCCATTTTCCTGTAGAGCTAATTCACAAATCCGAATGGGCAATCAAGAAAATTAATTGGAGGTATCACCTAGGGAAGCTCTATTAAGACTTGAACTTGAACGAGCTCATGGAAATCCGAAACAGAGCATATGAAAACCATTTGATTTATAAGGACAGAGAAAGAGATGTCATGATCAGCATATTAAGTGCAAAGACTTTGTCCCTGGGCAAAAGGTATGGCTATTTAATGCCAGGCTAAAGATGTTCCATGGGAAGCTCAAATATAAATGGATGGGTCCCTTTGTTGTCAAGAAAGTGCACAACAATAGAAGTGTAAAGATAGCGAATCTTACAGATGGTGCATAATCTCATGTGTTGAATGGACAAATATTGAAGCATTTTCTTGATTCTAAGTAGAAATTAGTCCTAGACGAGGTCATCTACTTCATGCAGAGTGAGCACAGAGCACATACATCAGACTACTCTTTATGAAGATACCGCATCAAGATTAATTCACTATGAAGGATATGGGAAAATCCTTAAGCGCATCACGGAAGCGTGAGGGTCGATCGAATGCGATCTGGAGAAACTAGCCGCACTAATTCTCCGAGCAACAGAAATAAAAATTCAATGTGATGAAACCACATGATCTAAGAACATTTCTCGGATCATTTCATCTAAACCAAAAATAAGCATTTGGGTTAAATCTTGAAGAGTGGTTGCGATTGAGTCTCTAAACGAAGATACCTCATGTCTCTAGTTTGATCCAATAGAGAAGACACTTGCAAGCACGTTGATGAGACGTGTGCTCCTCACAATCCATGTTGATGATCCATGTAACGAATATCCAGATCTCATCACATGAGATCCAATGTCTTCTTCATGAGCGAGGCACACAGAAGGAGATGAATATCCACGAGCAAACAATACAGCTGCATAAGATGATGCTCCGATGACGGCGACTCTCTCTATAGCTCTAGAGTGGAAAAACACAATGAAAGAGAAGGAGAGAGACTTGGCATGTAGAGAGAGAAGGGAGAGAGCTTATTGATTGATGTAACTTGAAGAGCCAGTGGTGCCTCTTCTTATATAGTATTTTGGGATCCATGGACACACTAAATCAATGGACGAGATTGATTTGTGTTTCTTTCAATGGACATGATCTTATTGTAAAAACACAACAGCAATTAATTTAATTTAAATTAATATATATTGAGAAATAAATATAAATTATTTTTCAAATGAAATCAATTATCTTGTAGATAATTGGAAGGAGATAATCATATATTAATCAAGAGGGATGGCCACCCAATTCCATTGGTTTTGGTTGCCATCCACTGCTTTTTGGTGGATGGTAGTCTCTTTTTTAATGAGATTACATTATCTCATTTCCACCATTTCTCATCATGATAATTCTCAATTATCTTGAGATCATTGCAATCATGCCACTGGAAATTTGTGAATCATATTCACAACCCAAAATAAAATGTAGATTATATTTTCAATTAATTATCCAATGTGAATCCAATTTACATCAATAATAATCAAGAAATATATATTACAATAGGCTCTCTTTGATATATTATAATCACATTATAATATATTGAAAATTAATATGAATATTACTATCCACATTATTCATATCCATGGTAATTAAATCGCATTTAATCGTCTTGGATCTCTTTTCTCATGAGCCCAAATAATATGAATCACATTCACGTTATTCACATCATTGATAATTAAATCACATTTAGTTATCCTACATAACTCTCCTTATAATATAAATCAAATTCATATTATTCATGATAATTAAATCACAATTAATTATCAATTTTCTCAATACTCGGATATATAATATCAACAATTTAAGAATCTATGAGAGATCCTCAAGATCTAGATTTGAGATGTGATCTCAATATCCAAGTCACTATAAATGGAACAATACAATCACCCTATCCTTCTCTCCAAGTATCCGCGGAGAAAGCACATTATCCTTGAAAGAGTTCATGGATAATTTCACCTTACCCACGAAGCAACAAATATAGTTATCCCATTGAATCTAAATCACATTCACATCAATGCCCAACATTTGGACCAAGATCATATCACTTCCCTACTGAGGGGAGTCACTAAAATCCAGACCAATTTCATCACTCCCTAGGAATGGAGGCATCATGGTTATACAATAGTTTATGATCACATCACCCGGAGGTATTCGTAATACATGTACATCATGCATACTGAAAGAATCATAATAAACCCGAAGTTTTAGATATCTTTTAGATCGTCTCCTTCATGGTTTGTATCATTAAGATTCTCATTTGACTATTGGGAGTTGGTATCAATCATATACTTTCTAAAAATATATATCATACACAGGTGTTCATAATATACTTTCCAAAAGCATATTTCAAAGTTACATATTCAGTCAAGCTTCCAAAGTGAGATGACCGTGCACGGAATTTGATTCTTCCCAATATCTCATAAGCGAGCTCATGTCTTCAAGTTTAGTATATGAACCGGTATGTCCCTTTGAGAGATCGTATTACTTGTATGCCCTTGCATGCACACTAGCCTACCGGTGTATAGACCTTGGTTAGGTCATCAACCTATTGGTCTACCAAATGTACATACTCAAACATATAGCAATACATTTGTCTCCGGTCAGAGGATGCTTGCCTATATCGTGACAGCATATGACATAGGTCTTGGGTTATCTCGATCTCGTTACATCAACTCATTGACCTAACTTATCTGATACCTCTAAATTTCTTTTCCTATGCAGAGGACCTACATCAACAGTTCGGTCAGATATCAGCCTTTAGATAGGATTGCCATCTCCTTCTCAAGCTGGAAATCCACTCTGCATGATGAGTCCTCAATCTAACTCTTTAGATATTCATCCATGCACTAGCCTCTATGATTCAACAATTGAATCAACAATTGTATGGTCATTAAGATGGCCATGGTACATAACCCCAATTACACTGAGGTGCCTATTATGAAAATTAGTTATTTTCATTTCATATCGAGAAATGATATTTGCAATAACATTTATTGCATAATGGCCCATCATGGGCCCGCATGTCCCCTATGGTACACATCCCCATTCTCCTATAGACTCCTACTCATGTTTGAATTAATGTACATTCAATTACCTTCAAAACAAGATTAAATTCAAAAGAATCGGAGTTCGTATGTGAAACTTGGGTCTTGGGCCCCTATTGTATGTTGTATATTTACTAGAATACCCTTTATTTTGTCTTTTTATTTTAAATCCAAAAAATAGATTAAGTTGTAAATATTCATTCCATTTTTTGTCTAATTTTATTTTGATTTTTTATAATATTTATAAATGATAAAAAATCTACAAAAGATAAAAATATGGTTCTTTATATCTATAATTTACCCTAAAACTACTTTTTGTACAGATGCCTTCTTTTGATTTCTATCCCTCATGAAAGTTGTAGATATTGTTGAGCTTTTGTGACAACTTTTTAATTTGACCCCTTTTGTTATTTCTTTTTATTTTCTTTACATGTAATTTCACAATTTTTTTTGGGAATGACACATGGTAACTCCTAGAGCTACCACATGTCACCCCCAATTTTATTTATTTATTTTTTATTATTAATACTTTAATTTGTTTATTTTAATTATTATTAATGATTTTAATGATTTATTATTTATTATTAATATTATTTACTTTAAAAAAATCATATTTTTATTCGCCGTGTGGCTGCATCCCTAAGCGTCATGTGGTGCCTCCTCCTTCCACCAACTCATCACATGCATCCCACGTGATGCCCCCCTCTTCCGCTCTCTCTCTCTCCTCCCTTTCTTCCTCTCCCCCATGCATATCCCATGCACAACCCATGTCGCATTCCCCCTCTCATGCACTCTCTCTCTACACCTACTCTCTCTCTAATCCCCACACCCTATGAACGTAATCAATCCTCTTCTCTCTCACGCTATCTTCTTGTATCTCTCTCTCTCTCTCCCATCCATCCCTCTCTAACTGACCGTGTTTCCCTCCCATGTGACCCACCTCATAACCATGCTTCACGCGATGATGTGCTTGCCTCGCACAACCAACCCCTTTTCTCACGGCCCCTCTCTCTCTCCATATATATATATATGTGTGTGTGTGTGTGTGTGTGTGTGTGTGTGTGTGTGTGTGTGTGTGTGTGTGTGTGTGTGTGTGTGTGTGTGTGTGTGTGTGTGTGTGTGTGTGTGTGTGTGTGTGTGTGTGTGTGTGTGTGTGTGTATGTATATGGGTCATATGTGGCTGCCCCCTAGGGGCAGCCAACATGGTTGCCCCCACCTTATTTGGGTAATGTTTTTTGAAAAATAACACCATGTATATTCATCCTATATCCCTCCTATATACCATTCGAATTTCGTCAGAAACAGAGACTCCTACGGCCTCCATCTGGACAGTAACTTTTTAATGGTAATAGGATTTTTTTTAAATCGATACCATCGAGATGGAGGCCGTAGGAGTCTCTGTTTCTGACGAAATTCGAATGGCATATAGGAGGGATATATGGATGAATATACATGGTTTTCTTTTCAAAAAAATAAAAAAACGCCGAAAAATGTATATATATAGGAAAAAATGGGGCTGCCCCCTGGGAGAGAGAGAGAGAGAGGTAAATGGGGCTGCCTCCAGGGAGTAGCCAACTTGGCTACTCCCACCCCTATTTTTCCCTCATTTTTTCATTTTTTTGGAAAATAAAAATTTGTATATTCATCATTATATCCCTCTCACATTCTATTAAAATTTCGTCAGAAACAGAGTCTCCTACGGCCTCCATCCAAACATGGTCGATTTAAAAAATCCTGCGACCGTTAAAAAAATGACGTCTGGATGGAGGGCTTATGAATCTCTGTTTCTGACGAAATTTTAATGGAATGTGAGAGGGATATAATGATGAATATACAAATTTTTATTTTCCAAAAAAATAAAAAAATGAGGAAAAAATAGGGGTGGGAGTAGCCAAGTTGGCTACTCCCTGGGGGCAGCCCCATTTTACGCATATATATTCCATCATCCTCAACTAGGCGCTAGCCAGTCCTGCAGGACCCGGACAACGCACGCCTCCCTCGCCTCTCTCCTCATCCCACACCCCATCACGATCTACATCCTACACCTTCGCTATTTTTGTGTCAACAACTGCCCATAAATATCCTCTGACTCCTCCCGTTGTACACAGTATATTCCATTCTAACGAAGTGAGGAGCGATCTCCGGCATCCCTTAGATGACAGCTAAGGAACTCCACCGTCGATAGACAAACCCCTCAAGGGAGGATCATCTTCCTTCTCTGTTGCATACTCTTCCCGCAAGAAGGTTTCTCAAGCTCATCATCCCATGAAATGACTCGAACAAATACCTATAGGAGCACGAGTTCCAGCACCCAAGGAAATCTCCCTCCACAACATCTAGGTAGTTCCTCCTCTTTTTCTTCTTTCTTCCTTTTCGTTCTCCTTATTCTTCTCAATTTTTCAGCTATTGTTTGTCTTCTCCATCTATGTCCTCTTTGATCTGACTAAACCTAAACACAACCTGCTTCTACCAAACATTACCATCTTCTCCATACTTCTTAACCGATCACCATCTTATCTCTTCGAGATCACCTACTACCTCTCCGCTTCAGCCATTGTTCACAGACAAGCATCGCCTTCGGCATCACCTCACGACACACGACAACATCCACCCTTCATCAATTCACACACCATCACTTTAGTTGGAAAATTGATGCTCGCTCTTCACAGCAAGAGCTTCAATGCCTTTGCTGCTTCGAGTACGCCTCTAGCTACATTCTCCTGCTAGATTCACTGTTAACCACTATCTTATTGCCACATCGATGCTTGCCTACACCGCCATCGTCCTTCCTTTGTTGCCATTAACACCACCGTCCGCTCCTCATCGCCTCCATCCACCGCCTGCTGCCTGATCCATCGTTAACCTCCACCTTACTCCACATCAACGCTTGCCCGCAGCGCCACCAACCTTCCTTTGTCGCCAGCAGCACCACCGTCAGCTCTTTGTCGCCTCAGCCTTAGCCTTGGGCTGAACACATGCGATCACACCTCATTCATCCACGGAGCAAGGATCCTCTACTGGGCAGTAGAGGCCTGCTGTACCGCGGGGGCCGCTCGATCATGATCGAGCGGTTCACACGCAAAGGGCCACTTTAACCCTGAATTCGTGTGAACCGCTCGATCTTGATCGAGCGGCTCACGTGGTACAGCAAACTCTGCTGGCCAGCAGAGGAGCTACTCTATCATCCACGTACCAACAAGTTGTCGACCTCACTGTCGAGCGTGTGTTTCCCCCAACCTCCATGTTCAACTGTGCTCTGAGCTCCACCACCTCTCGCAAATCTGGACTTCCTTAGAGCCTTGCATCACAACCAGAGGAACCCCATGCACCTACACTATGCATTACTACAGTAGTACTCGCACCATCCCCGCTCATAGGCATCACCACCTCCTGACTCTCATGTATCGCACACGTAGGGGCAGGACAATTACATCACCCATCCCCCGTACTTTCCAGAATAGTGAAGAGGTCCCTTGTTCTAGACCATGTGTGTGCAGCATGTGTGGTATGGGATATTTGCAGAGATAACCATCCATATTATAGCAACTGCACACGAGTCCCCACCAACTGAAGTCACGTACAAGGCATGCTCCTTCCTAGAAAATTGCAAGGAGGTCTCTCGACTAACTGGTAATTAAAGAAGCGCCCTTATGCATTATTTTACTTTTTATTTTTATTTTCTGTTTTGTATTCGTACCCATGTGTTTGGACATTAATTTGATTAATCATTTCAAATCATTTTTAAGTCAAAAATAACATGTTGTAGAGCAACTCATTTTCTGTTTATTGAGAATTTATTTACATTGTTGTGATCAATGGATTATTTGTTGAAATTAATTTGGTAAAAACTTGCGTAGTTTAAGCCCATTATGTTCTGAAATTCATATTTCATTAATTCTCAATAATTCACAATAAGTAAATTTTAGGTTGTTTAATAGTGTGCCCAAATTTCATCTCATTTACACGTATATCTAGGATAAAATAAATGAAATGGTTAATCTAATAATTGATATTTAATTCATTCCTTATTATTTTAAGGAATTAAAATTTGTTATGGATATCTCTCACATAGACCTGTCTAGGATAAATTAATTTCTAGAAAATATTAACATTTGGTATTTATTAAAATTAATTTTGTCAAAAATCTCCTAGTCTGCGTATTTTATTCATAATTAATCCATTTTAATCAAAATAATACAATATACTAATTTCATCAAATCTCACATTTGGCCAAGTTCCATAATTTTTGGATACTGCTTGAATGAAAATTGCATTAAAATTCACCAATCTTTCATTTCGCTCATTTATTGAATTTAAAAATTCCAAAAAATGCCTCTTTGAAAATCTAAGCTCTATATAGACTTTAAAGAAATCTAAGGAGATAGTATCCTCAATGAATTCGACCTTGATCTTGCGTAAGTAAAAAAAATTGACCACTCGCTTTAATTGGAAAAAACATTATGCAACGAACAAATCAAAGTTAACTTTGTATTATTAACTAGGGCATTTAAGGGTTTGTCAATCTCTCAAAGGAATCTTATAGGTTCAATACTAAACCGGAAGAAATGAGTTTACTTATGAAATATTATAAACCAAATTTTATGCATGGTCATCTTGCTTTTGAAAATTGATTGAATTTGTAGGTTTGATTTGCTTTTGGAAATGTATATGATCAATATCTAGGTATGATATATGCCTTTGGAAAGTATACGGTCGATACCAACTCCCAATGATCAAGTAAGAAACTTAATGATAAAACCCTTAAGGAGACAGTCTAAATTATATCTAAAACTTCATTTTTGTCATAGTATGCAATATGTACATATATTTGGAATACTTGTGGGTGATGTGATCATAAATGATTGTATAATCACGACACTTCCATTCTGAGGGAGTGATGAAACATGTATAGATTTTGGTGACTCCTCTCACAAGTGAAGTAATCTAAATGTTGAACAGTGATCAGAATGCGATTCAGATGCAATGAGAAGATTAGATTTACGGCTTTGATTTAATCAAACATCTATGGGAGGTCCTCAAGATCGATATTTCAGATATGACCTCAATATCCATGTCACTAAACGTGGAAAGTACAATTGTCATGTCTGTATCTCCAAGTATCCTTGGAGAAAGCGCATTATTCTTGAAATAATCCAAGGATAATTTTGTTGTTGATTATGTGTCTAAGCATTGAGGAAATTAATAATTAAATTTTATTTAATTATTATGGAGAATATTTATTTGATTCATATTATTCAATCATAGAAGGAGAGTTATTTATGATAATTAAATTTGATTTAATTATCAAATATGTGAATAATGTGAATGTGATTCATGTTATTTGGGCACATGAGAAGAGTCATCTTGGATAATTAAATTAATTTATTTACCAAAGATATGATTAATGTGGATATATATATATATATATCCATAAAAATCATGGATATTATAAAAATGATATGAAATATGCTGGAGAAATTTAATTGTAAATAGAATTACAAATTATATTTTGTTGTGAATTGGATTCACAATAAATAATTAATTGTAATCTGATTTACATATTATGTTGGATATATGAATATGATTCATATTTATCAATGGCATGATTGATGTTTTCACAAAATTAATTTGGAATGATTTTTCTGAAGATAAATGCAATAATAATTATTGCATTTGAATATATATATATATAGGAAGGCAAAACTCCCAATAAAGGTAGTCATCCACCTTGACCAATTGAAAGAGAGGATGACCACCCTTTTTTGTGGTGGCGGGTTCCTCCCTTATTATATGTTATTATAATTGAATTAAAATGAATTAATTTGTATCTTGATAAAGTTATATAACAATTTAGTTTAATTAAGTTATTTGTTGTAAATTTGTAGTAACAAATCATGTCCATTGATCAATATCCTCTTAATCTAAATCATTGGATTAAGAGGGCACATGGATTATGATCCATATACATTCAACTAGTATAAAAGGTAGGAAATCCCTTACTTTTTAAATAATAATCATTTCAATATGAATTAAACTCTATCCATATGTCCCTCTCATGCCCCTCATTTTTGTCTCTATTGATATTGTGGTTTTCCACATTTTGACTTTGAGAAACTCGTAGTCAATGCAACATCGTTGTGTTATCGGATTGACCACTTGTGGATCCTCATCTCCTTCAGTGCACCTTGCTTGTGTAGAAGATGTCATATCTTGTGAGATGAGATCAGGAGATTCACTACTTAGATTAACATTCAGGATTGCGAGGAACATGTGTTTCATCAACGCGCTCAAGCGTCTCCTTTACTCAATCGGACTTGGGATAGGAGGTCTCTTTGTTTAGATACTCGATCGCAACCACGCTTCAAGAGGTAACTATAATATCTATTTTTGGTTTAGATGAAATGATTCAAGAAGTGTTCTCAGGTCTTGTGGTTTCAGCGCTTAATTAAAAAAAATCACTGCCCCGAGCAACTAATATGACTAGTCGCTCTCAATCGTATAGTATGAGATCTTCATGCTTTCATGTTGTGCTTAAGGTTCTTCCCATAACCTTCACTTTTTCCTTTTCCTTTTAGCTAGATCTACTACTTTTACTAAGTTGCCCTACACTGCTCAACAAAGCTTTATGCTTCATCACACCTTGGCACATAGGTCAATATCAAGAGATAACATAAGAACTTGTTCTCACACTGGCTAGGTTGTTGACAATCATATTTCATGAATCTTTCATCGACTTGATCACATCCTCAAGCATCATAAAATCATGTCTAAACTCAAATCTCAAATACCAGCCCCTCAAGTGAAACCTCAACTCATCTCATCATTCATGCAGTTGTGTAGGTGATGTCCTGAACATATTCTTAAAGGTAGAGATGAAGTGTGCAATATAGCACCCATATCTTTCAAACTTGAGAAGTATGGATTATTAAGTCTCAAATACTAATGACTAAGTATGGTTAACTCATATTCTTAATACCTCATAAATCAAGTGTTCCGAAGTCCTCAAACCTTGAGTGGTAGTAATTGTGTCCTGGGTACACCAACTCAATAGTTAATGTTTTTTGACTTTTTTTGAGAAATAATGAATGGCTTGATCTTATATGACTAGTTACATCTACTTTTGGATAGATGGACATGGTTACCCCTATACTTAGGTAAAGAGTAGCCTAATTATGTTGAATATGGAACTAAGGATGGGGAACTTGGACACCATTTAGGGTTAGAGTGGAATGAAGAATATGGGAAAATATTTAAGTGTGTTACAAAAGTGTGTTTATCGCATCGTATGTGATCGGGAATGGCTAGTCATCCTAGTTGCTCGGGGAAACAGAATTTAAAAAATTTGAACGATGAAACCACATTATGCAAGAGCACTTCTTTTTTTTTCATATAAACCACAAACAAGTATTAGGTTTATCGCTTGAAGTGTGGTTGTGATTGAATCTCTAAATGAAGAGACATCCTATTTCTAGTCCAATCCAACGGAGGAGACACTCGCGAGCACGTTGATGAAATGCGAGCTCCTTGTAATCCATGTTGATGATCTAAGCGGCAGATCTCCTGATCTTGTCGAAGGGATCTGACATCTTCTTCATGAGAGAGGTAGACCGAAGGGATGGAGATCTACGACAAATGATCCTGCAACGTATTGACAATGCAGTGATGGAGACTCTCTCTCTCTAGGGATCCATTATGAAAACCACATTGAGAGAGATAGAGAGAGACTTGGTTTGTAGAGATAGAGAGAGTGAGAGAGGAGAGATCATATTTTCCATTGTCTCAAGAATAGCTAGGGTTGCCTCTTCTTGTATGATATTTTTGGAGGCCATGGATTCCAATCCATGGACAACATAAATCCTATGGTTCATATTGATTTGTGTTTCATTTAATGGTCATGATTTTGTTGTAAAAACACAATAATAATCAATTAAATTAAATATATATACTAAATGATAATTAATATAAACTATTTTCACTTAATCAATTATCCATAGAGATAATAGGAAGGAGGCTAGCCTTCTTTCATAAATAGTGGGACGACCACCCATTCTTGGTAGAAGATGGAGGTTGTCCACCCTTCCTTTAAGGAAGGTGGCTTTCTCCTCATAAACTATGAGATTGAATTATCCCATGAAAATCTCAAATATTTACAGCAATATTTGTTGTGAATTATTTCACAAAATAAATCCAATTTACTTTGTGAAGATTGCAATGATGTGTGAATCACATTCACAACCCAAAATAAAATGTAAATTACATTTTTCAATTAATTGTACAATGGGAATCCAATTCATATCAAATTTATATTGTAAATGTTATTTACAAATTACACTCTCTTATATATGATAAATCACATTTATAATACATATGATTAATATGGATAGTATTATACATATTGTTCATATACATGATAATTAAATCACATTTAATTGTCTTGGATATATATTCTCATGTGCCCAAATAATGTGAATCACCTTCTCATTATTCACATCTTTGATAATTAATTTACATTTTTTATCTTAGATAACTCTCTTTATATATCCAAATAATAATAATCAAATGGATATTATTCATGATAATTAAATCACATTTAATTATCTATTTCTCAACGCTCAAATACATTACCAACAATGAAATTATCCTTAAACTCTTTCAAGTATAATGTGCTTTCTCCACAAATACTTGGAGATAAGGACAGGGCGATTGTACGTTCCAAGTATAGTGACTTCGATATTGAGATCAAATCTCAAATCCATATTTTGAGGACCTCCCATAGATGTTTGATTAAATCAAAGATGTAGATCTAATCTTCTCATTGTATCTTAATCACATTGAGATCAATGTCCAACATGGACTAAGATCAGACCACTTCTCTATGAGAGGAGTCACTAAAATCTATACACGTTTCGACACTCCCTTGAAATGAAAGTTTCATTGTTATACAATCATTTATGATCATGTTACGCTCAGGTATTCCTAATACCTGTACATTATACTTACCGGAAAACCTAGAATAAATCAGAAGTTTTAGACCTATTTAGGCTATCACCTTCACGGTTTTATTAGTAATTTTCTCATTTAATAATTAGGAGTTGGTATTGATCTTATACTTTTCAAAATCATATATCATACCCATGTATTGATCGCATACTTTACAAAAGCATATATCAAACCTAAAAATTCAGTCAAGCTTCCAAAGTAAGACGGTCTTGCGCAGAATTTTAACCCAATATCTCATGAGTGAGATCATGTCTTCTGGTTCAGTAAATGAACATGTATGATCACTTTGAGAGATCGTGTTACTCAAATGCCCTTCTATAAACACTAGCGTCATGGTGTATAGACCATGATTACGCCATCAACCTATCGATCTGCCAAATGTACATACTCAGACATATTGTAACACATGTCTTCAGTCAGAGATGGTGTGCATATATCAAACAATAAATGACATAGGTCTCGGGTTATCTCGATCTCGTTAAGCAATTCTTTGACCTAACTAATCTGACACCTCCGAATATGTATTCCTGTGCAGAGGACCTACATCAAGAGGTCGGTCAGATATCAACCAAAAGAGAAAGGATTGCCATCTCCTACTTTGGTGGGAGATCTCTTAATAATCATTTTATGGTACATGACGAGTCATCAATCTAACTCTTTAAATATTCATTCAAGCACCAACCTTTATGATTCAATAATTGAATCAACCCTTGTATGATCATTAAGATGGCCAGGGTACATAACTCTAAATGTACTAAGGGACCTATTAAGCAAATTAGTTATTCTTCATTTCAGATCAGGGACTGATATTTGCAATAACATTTATTACATAATGGCTTATCGTGGGCTCACATGTCCAATAATCTCCCACAATCCCAAGGAGCTATTAATGGCCTAATCTTTAAAACTAAATTCATGTGCTAATGATAAACTATTTAGAAAAATATCTAAGTAAGCTGGCCAGTCACTCTGTTCTCGAGAGACTATGCCAAGTCCTTTTACGGTACTTGCATATCTCCTAGTAATAGTGCTCGACTCCAATGTGAATGTTGCATCTTATGCAACCAATACTCAATTTTAAGGCAGTTATAGTGTCTCTAATACTACAACTCAATAATTCACAGTCAATATATAATTTCTATCATCATTATCAAAATACCCTTATTCCTAGAGTTCTTTATCTCCTAAGACTAAGACACATTCTTAAGTATTATAAGGCATCTGCAGTTAAGACCATTAAGATCACTATCTATCAAGTCTTAAGTTCTTGAAGATAATGTTATTGCTGTAATTAAGTGTTTTATCTCCATAGTAGGATTGGTAACAGTTTACTACTCCCGCTACATGGTAGACATCTAACTTTTGTACACATCTAGCATACACTAAGCTTCCCAAAGTTGATGCATTATGGCATGTAAATTTAGTATTCACATCCTCAACTCTATGAGGTGATATCCCTTTATATAGGTTAGTAACATATCATAAGGGAAAGAAACCTTTCTTGGGATTTTCCTGAAAATGGAACATGTCCAAGGTGTACCGCTAATGTGACGGTCCCAATACCCTCTTTTCTTTGCTTCTAAATGACATCAGAACTATCATCTAAGAGGTATCCTTAATATCATATCTCAAGGTATGGAAAAACCATAATTTAAAACAATTTTATTATCCATATATCTTTCCAAATGATTGGGATATTATCTACATTTAGCATGATGAACACAATAGCACTCCCACTAAGCTTCACATGGTTCATCAAGATTCTATTGAAGTCAACACAATTATAATTTCATAAAATCAGATGTTCCACCTATTAGAAGCTTATTTGAGTTTATAGATGGAGTTCTTCATCTTGCACACCTTGTTTTCCTCAACCACGAAGCCCTGGGACTACTTCAAGTGAATATGCTCATATAGGTATTCATATAGGAATGTAATATTGACTTTCATATTGAAGATATCATAGTCAAGTTGTGTAGCTATAATTAGCAATATTCTGATGGGTTTAAGCATGGTCACTGAAAAGCAAGTCTTATTGCAAATGATGTCTTCTCTTAGGTGTTCAGCTCATGGTTACGAGTCATACTTTGAAGGTCTCCACTGATGAATCTCATATTCATCATGCTAAATATGGTCATTTAGGCTCTGTCCCCCATCATCCACTTGTGATTAATCATTAATAGAGCATTATTAGCCATCATGCATGTGTAAATAATATCTGCATTTCATCATGCATAAATTGCATTAAAAATCCCATGTGTAAATTAGCCCAAAAAGCCGCTAACTTCTCACTTTTTTTAATTAATTCATCCTAACTCCGATTGACCCCAAACCACCTTCATTGTTTAGATATTACTAACTTTATTAAATAAAAAATACAAAAAATACTAACCCCAATAAGTGTCAAATAATCCCAAAGTCTAATTTCACATCTGACGGACTAAATTGAGCATATCTCCTACAAACAGTGTCCAATTTTGGTCTACTCACTTTTAAGGTACTCCATTTTCAAATACCTTCAAAACAAGACCAATTTCGTAAAATTCGGAGCTCATATGTGAAAGTTGGGTTTTGGGCCTCTTTTGCGCATTCTGACTTTTTGCCATTTTTGACCTGAGTTTTTATGTACATAATTAACCCTTTTAATTTTATTTCTTCTTCATTATTGTTCTTTGATGAAAGTTTTATTAAGCGACACAAAAATCCAAATCTAGATCAAAACTGAAATCAAAGAAACTAACTGAGTCCAAGTGCCCGTTGTCAGTCTTTGCAAAAGTTGTGTGTTTCTGACTTCTATTTTATTTCCCTATTTTCTTATTTATTAAAAATCCAAAAAAATAGATTAGTGTGTAAATAACTTTCTTGTATTTTATATTAATTTTTCTATATTTTTATCGTCTCTAAAAACACCAAAAAAATTATAAAACTCCAAAAAGTCGGTTTTCTATACACATGGAGAACCGCCAAAAATACCACTTCTCACAGATGACCTCTTTTGCTCATGGGTTCTTCATGAAAGTTGTAGTCTCGTCGAGACGAATAACTTTCGTGAAGGAAATTTTTCGATCCGAGGTCATCTTCTATCTCTTTTTCCTCTTTGAAAATCTGAAATTTTTTTGGTGCCATGTGGCAGCTCCAGGGCGTGCCACGTAGCACCCCACCTATCTCTCCAACCCCTCCCCTCCAGGTCACGTGCCTAGCACATGACCCTGTCACCTTCTTCCCCAACGCACGCATGGCTCCTCCCAGCCGTTTCCCCCTCCGCCATGCGCGGCCATTAAGCCGCCATGCATCTTTTTCCTCGCGCGTAACGTCAACCTTCTCCTCCTCCTATAAAGCTCAGCCCCCGCACCAAGGAGTTGTATCCGCCATCATTTCAAACTCATCGCAAGGGCTGGTGACAGTAGCCCTCGTCGAGTCGTCGGCGTGATCCAGGGAGCATACTCCCTGTTGCATAACGACCTTCTGCAGAGCTCAAACCCCCTTCGGCAAGGGTTCATGAGCAAGGACAGCCAGGAGCTGTTCCTCCCCTTCAGGCGAGTCAACACCCTGACCCCCTTCTCTCGATCCTTCTCCCTCTCCTTTCTCCATCAATTCCAATCACCCAAATCCACCCCGACTCTTGCAAAGAGTCGATATCCTCCATATATCCAGCTCTGCTCTTCTCTCGCTCCTCTCCGTTGTTACTAACAACTGCAGGTAGCCAAGGAAGCCTCTGCCTCGTCGTCGCCCTCCTCTTCCCAACTGCAGGCCGCGCTCTCTGCCTCGCAGCCCGAGCTCCTCCGAGCCCCAGCAGCCAACGCCGCCCTCGCGCCGTATGTCGGTCGAGGGGCAGCATCGCCACCTCCGTCGACCTCCTCAGCATTCAGCCCTTCACCGCTCGCCTCCGACCCCGCTCGTCGTGTGTCGCGCCGCCTACCACCGCGCCCACACGCTCGGCCGACCGCTCCCCTTCGTCGACCGCCACCGCCTTCGCCGGCACCTCCGCTTCGGCCGTGCACCCCCCGCCGCTCTGCCCTCGCCACGATCTGCGTCGCCCCGACCTCACAAAGCACATATACCGTCAGATCGGGCAGGCGGTCCTTGATCCGACGGTCCCCAGCGCTCCACGACAGTTTACCCGAGCCTAGGCCCCAGACTAGAGGCACGGGCTATCCGAACCTAGGCTCGGAATTGTCGAGTCTCCACCCGTAGCCACTTAGGCGCGGACCTCCGATCCTCAGCCTCGGTCGCCTGACCCTCTGCTCCACTCCCCGAGCCTCCTAGCGCACGTGCTTCGTACGTGCGCGGTGGAAAATCACACGGACGCCCCTAGCTTTTTCAGAAATTACAGAAACACCCTCGCTAGGGGTAAATTACATAAGGGCCCCTCAAGTTTTTATTAATTACAGATAAGTCCTCCCAGGGACCTATTTGCAAATAAAACTTTATTTTATTTACATTTTAGTCCCTGAAACTTCATTTTATCACATTTTTGTCATACGGACTCCGATTTTAGCACATAATATGTCGTTTTGAAGCTAATTCCGTGCTCTTCCATTTAGCGTAGCTTATGAACAGATCTGAGGTCATTTGTTAAGAATTATTATTGAGGATATTTGTTGGCTTTTGCAGGCTTATTTTGACATATTTATGCCACAATTCCCTTGAGAGAATTGATGATTTATTTTGCAGGGATTTGTTGGAGTTAGATATTATTTGAAGATATATTTTATGCAGGGGTTAAATGAAGGAGATTGAGTAGATATATTGACTTGTAAACTGCAATTTTTTGAGATTAAAATAAGAAATACTTAAAGACAAATTCATTGCAGGATTAATCTGAGATCTCTTCACTCTTATTTGCATTAGGAATTAGATTGATACATCTTGCTGAATTACATATTATTTGATCTGTGGTTTCATTTCGAGGATATTGATTATTTTTATTTAGATTAAACATCGCTAAAAATCGCAGATCCTGGGCATAATTCACTCTGTTTAATTTCTTTGCATCACATTCGTATCATTGCATTGTACATTTCCTCAACACATAAATTAATCGAACATTAATTAATTATTTAATTTGAAGCAAGACGACGCAACTAAAAATCACCATTCCTTATGTTCGACCTTGGTAAACTTACCAAGTAAAAATATTCCACAACATTCAAAGCTTGTGGTTTTGACGAACCAAATTTGGCTCCTATACTACGATAATTATTCATTTTTAAAAGACGTCCACCTTCTCATCGGGTTCTCACTTACTCTTGAAGATCTGTTTACACCTAACAGGTTTTACCCTTATCGGTGTATCCTTGAAGGTACATATACAACATTTGTATATGAAGTCTACTTTAGATTTTATTGCTAACATCTATCTTTCCATGTCATGATCCTCAGATACTTCATCATATGAAATCAGATCATTGTCAAACTTAACAGACAGATAGAATCCATCCTCAAACTCATTTGAAGAGGTATGTGTGTTTCATCTTTAATTGTCTTTTTAGTTTCTGATTTCAGGATCCTCATTACCTTTTCACGATTAAATGAGTACCTTCACTTCATTATTATTTTGATTTTCAAGAGAGACATCCTCTAAAAATCATATGCTTGGAGATGCGATCTTTTAAGAATCTCAATGTCATAAAGTAGGTATCCAATACCGTCCTTTATTTTCCTAATGAAGCAGCACTCTCTGGTGCTAGATTACAGCTTACTTGCATCCATGACAAACTTATGGACTAAGCAACCATAAATCCTCAAGTGTCCAACACTAAGCTAGGTTACAAATCATAGCTTATGGGGATGTTAGAGTTTATATTTTCATGGAATCTTATTACGGATATATATATTGTAGTCTCTATAACACATATACCAGGAAACTAAGAGATAATTATGTTAAGATTCATCATTAATCAAATCACGCCACACATGATCTAGTTGCATCTCCCTACAACTCTATTGAGTTTAGGTGTATCAGAAGGAGTGTGGTAGGAATGATATTCATATATCCATAAGGTATTATTTGAATTCATCTAATAGGTACAATCTACCTAGGTTAGATCAAATTCATTTCATTTTCCTACAAACTTTGGTTCTAAACCAGAATTGTGAAAGCTTGAACACTTCAAAGGTTTTTAATGTTAAGAGAAGAAGTCTCATATCACAAATAATCATAATCGTATATCACATATCATTAATGTTTATTATGAAATAGATGATCCACATACATCAATATGTATGAGATTTTGAATACCTTTAAATCTTACAACATTTCCAGAGAAGGATGTATTGGGCATTTTACTTTTTTAATACAATATTCACAAGTATGTAAGATTTGAAATTTCAAAGAATCTGAAATTTATCTCTTAATAGTTTATTGATGTCATCAATAAACATATGTCCAATGTTTGATGCCAGATCATTGTCACATGATCTTCATCCCCTATTGATCTTTAATTGTTTAATTTTCAATATTTATATATGTTAACGAACCATTCAATAATTTTATAATTTATTAGAGTGTTCTAGATGTTACATTACTATCCGAAATATATCCATCATAACTCTTTATGATAGGTTTATTCCAGAATTCTTTCTTATTTCCATCATTTTGAAATAAACCCTATTGATATTTAAAGACTTTTGTTTCATGCATGTACTCAAACATTTTAAGTATATCATCTCTTATCGAGCCACCATTCTGCATAATGCAGAGAACCATGTCATTCATGATTAAATGTCAAGAGAACATATGTCTGCCAAAACATCTTCTTAGATTTTACAAGGACTTTTTGACAATTACCATCATCATCGACTTGATACTTCCAAAGCACACTCGATGGGAGATCAAGACTACAGATACATGCAAACCCTAGGTTGTTGTCCAATTTACTATTTTATTGTCATTCCTCACTATTATGAGGAAACTTGCACACTGAAACTACATACATTATGTAACCAACTACAAGTACAATATCTTTATTATGGATCTAGTCCATGATAATTTACTAGTTATTATTGAGTATAGTATTGAATGGGTTTAATGCGGATTATCTGAAATAATAAATTTGCATAAACATATTTATACTTATTTTACTTTCATTTATAAACTTTTATATCAAATTTTCTTGCCTTGTCCACTCTGAAAGTTCGTTCCCCTATTCACTTTCAAAGTAAGAGATATACTTACCATTATATCTCATTCCCTTACTCACTTTCAATGTAAAATATATACTTACCATTATATCTCAAGCAATATCTGAGATCTCCTTTCTTATCTTTGTTACATCCCAATAATATGAGAACTTGCAACTCGAATAAGAAGAAGTGGGAACTCATTCTGCTTTTCAAGTCCAACTTGCATTCCCAATTCGGTTTTAACACCCAGGCCCACCACCCCTAAGGTGCTGTTAACCCGTCGTTAATTGAACCAATCGTCAACAGGATCAGAACTCGCTATGCACAATCCATTGTCACCCTAATATTATGAGGACTCGATATTGGGGTCACTATGCATATGGCCTTACTCTTTCGATAAGCAAATAGCCCGATCCATATGCACTTGTATGAATGAGATATCACTTTGGACAGGCATCTCCTACATATAATACATGGTGATGGAACATTCCGCCTTGATAGGAGAACATGAATGTCACTTATGTGATCCTCCATATCATGTTCAAATTCTAATTAATTATTATGAATCGTATTCACATACTTACTTCTTCTAAGAGAAATACTAACCTATAATAGAGATTTAATTTTAATTGGATCTAATTTATTTAATCATATTAAATCAATTATCAATCCAATCAATCAACCAACAAACAATTTCTAATAGTTACTTGAAGGATGGTATAATCACAAAATATATATTATTTGAACATTAATAATTAGAAAAATATACCATGATTTCTTCAAGCATTATCCTTTCCTTACATGTTGTCATGGACAATACTGATGGGAGAGGGACAAACTGCTCATTGAGCAACCTGCTACCCCAATGCTCCCCGACTAGACACCATATCCACCTCAAGTCATGATAATACGATTTGATCATTTTGTATTTGAGATAATAATCGATATTTCAACTGAAGTTATACCTTATAATATTTATCAAAATCATTTTGATTAATATTATAATGAGAACTACTAAACATATCCCCAATTTTATTCAAGCAACTATGTTTGTTGGTATTGATGTAACCAATTGTTATCTAGATCATATCTAATCAATTTTGGTTAAGGAAATAATCAAAATAAATATTTCACAAATATTCATGAATAATTATTTCAGGGGATTAACCATTAACTTTAATTAATTGATTGAATGACAATCACAAGGTTCTTGATTGGGAAAGTAATTTTTAGCAGTGACCCATGCTTACTAAAATTAACATATCGCAATTGAAATCTAAATTACGCAAAATAAGTTCCAAAGTTTGCTAATTTTATTATTAATAGAACTCAAGTGATATTCACACATTTATAGGTGTTTTAAAATGGTAATTAACTCTTTAATTATGTCATGATTTACCATCCCCGAAATAGTAGATACTTGTTCACTAAAAAGATCATAACTTGAGCAATCAGATTCCAAATCATGCAAAATCAAGTCCCACGATTTTCTTATTTAACGAGAAACATAATAAAAAGGATAATTTTATGTTTAAATAGTGTTAAATATTGAGAACAAATCAATCAAAATAGGGTTGCCTGAAGGAAATGTCATAAAGCATCACACAATTAAAAATGTCCAAGTAATCTTAGGTTTATGGATCATATCCAAAACCTTCAACCTATGTCTCTGATACCACTTGAAGGATATGGAAAAATTCTTAAGAGAATCATGTAAGTGTGATTATGGATTGTATGTGATTGGCATCGAGTAGTTGTACTATTTTCTCGGGGAAGCGAAATGTAAAAATTTTGAACGATGAAACCACTTGTTACAAGAACACTTCTCGGATTGTTTCATATAAACCACACACAATTATTAGTATTAACTCTTAAAGTATGGTTGTGATCGAGTCTCTAAATGAAGAGACCTCTTGTCTCAAGTCCGAACCAACGAAGGAGACACTTGCGAGCGCGGTGATGAAACATGTGCTCCTTGCAATCAATGTTGATAATCCAAACAACGAATCTCTTGATCTCTTCACGTGAGATCCGGCATCTTCTTCTTGAATAAAGTCCACCGAAGGATACGGAGATTCATGAACAATTGAACCGGTTATGTAACGGCGCAGTGATGGCGACTCTCTCTAGGGCGACATGGTGGATGACTACGAGAGAGAGAGAGAGAGATTGGGTATATAAAGACAGAGGGAGAGAGCATATTTTCCATTGTCTCGAGAAGATTTGGGGTTTCCTCTTCTTATATAATATTTTGGGAGTCCATGGATCCCAATCCATGGACAACACAAATCCAATTATTCACATTGATTTGTGTTTCTTTTAATGGACATGATTTTGTTCTAAAAATACAAGAACATTTAATTAAATTAAATATATATATTGATTGATAATCAATATAAATGAATTTCAATTATATCAATTATCCATTGAGATAATAAGGAGCTAGCCTCCTTCCGTAAATAGGGGGGACAACCACCCATTCCTAATACGATTCGATGGTCGTCCACCCTTCCTTTAAGGAACATGGTAGTTTTGTCGCAATACATTAGATTGCATTATCCCATGAAAATCTCCAATATTTACAACATTTGTCGAAAATTATTTCACAAAAATAAATCCAATTTATTTTGCGAACACTGCAATCATTCAATTGTAAATTTGTGGTTCACATTCACAACCCAAAATAAAATGTAAATTACATTTTCAATTAATTGTCCAAATCAAATCCAATTCACATCAACATTTAAATTGTAAATGTTATTTACAAGTAGCTCTCTCTTATGTATTATATGTCACATCTATAATATATATGATTAATTTGGATAGTGTTATCCACATTATTCATATCCATGATAATTAAATCACATTTAATTGACTTGGATATATATACTCATGTGCCCAAATAATATGAATCACATTCACATTGTTAACATCTTTGATAATTAAATTACATCTAATTACCTTAGATGACTCTCTTTATATGTCAAAATAATATGAATCAAATTCATATTATTCATGATAATTAAATCACATTTAATAACACATTTCTCAATGCTCAGATACAGTAATAATAATGAAATTATCCTTGAATTATTTCAAGGATAATGCACTTTCACCATGGATACTTGAAAATAAGGACATGGAGATTGTACGCTCTACGTATAGTGACTTTGATATTGAGATCAAAACTCAAATCTAGATCTTGCGGACCTCCCATAGATTTTTGATTAAATCAAAGCAATAGATCTAATCTTCTCATTATATCTGAATCACATTCGGATCAATGTCCAACATTTGGACTAAGATCATATCACTTCTCTATGAGAGGAGTCAATAACATCCATACTTGTTTCATCTTTCCCTCGGAATGGAAGCATCATGGTTATACAATCGTTTATGATCACATCACTAGGTTATTCTTAATACGTGTAGATCCTGCATAATGGAAGACATAGAATAAACTCGAAGTTTTAGATTTATTTAGATTGTCTACTTCAGGGTTTTATCGTTATGTTTCTCGTTTGATCATTGGGAGTTGGTATTGATCATATACTTTCCAAATGCATATATCATACCTAGGTATTAATAATATAATTTTCAAAAGCATATATCCAACCTACAAATTTAGTAAAGATTCAAAGCAAGATGATCGTGCATGGAATACAATCCCAATATCTCATGACTCAGCTCAAGTCTTCTGATTCAGTAAATGAACATGTATGATCCCTCTGAGAGATAGTAATACTCATATGCCCTTATATGCATATCAGCGCACCGATATATAGATCTTGATTAGGTCATCAATCTATCAGTCTACCAAATGTACATACACAAACATATAGTAACACATATGTCTTTGGTCAAAGGATGTGTGCCTATATCGTGACAACATATGTCATAGGTCTACGATTATCTCGATCTCGTTTAGTAAGCTCTTTGACCTTACTAATCTGACACCTCTGAATCTCTATTCTTATGCGGTAGGACCTGCATTAATAGGTCGGTCAGATATTAGCCAATAGAGAAAGGATTGCCATCTCCTACTCAAGTTGGAGATCATCTCTTAATAATCATTTGATGGTGCTTGATTAGTCATCAATATAAATATTTAGATATTCATTCAAGCACCAACCTCTATAACTGTTGTATGATCATTAAGATGGCCATGGCAGATAACCCTAATTGTACAAGGGACTTATTATGTAAATTAGTTATTCTGCATTTCAGATCAGGGAATAATATTTGCAATAACATTTATTGCATAATGGCTCGTCGTGGGTTTGCATGTCCAACATGGAATGGATCTACAAGATGGTTTAATGGTAGGAAATAAATGAATATATATATATATATATATATAATAATGGAGTCTCCAGTGTCACGAGAGGGTTAGGAAAAATACACAATCAAAGCTCAACTATTCAAGCAAAGGCCCTTAGTTCACCAACTCACTCATGAGGACCAACAAATGTCGGTCATTTTATCTTGTCAATTTTATTGGTTATCAAAAATATATGTCTGTTATACAAGGTTTAATCATTGGTTTTAGGCACTATCCTAGGGATACATCCTCACCTCTCAACATGCAAACACATCCTGTGTACAATGTGGGTATTGTTGTCCCATAATATAAGTGTAATTTAACTCCATTTTATTCATGTTAACTTGCATTATTAGTCCTGATTTTATTATAGGTTTTCACTGAATATAATGTGAGCACTAATCAATCACTCATCATCTAACAACTAGTCACCACTCCATTTAGATCCTAAGTAATGAATCAATGTAGAGAAATTGAGAAAAAACAGATGCATGCTTAAGAGAAAAACTTACAATGCCATCACCATTATTCATACAAGTGCAAGACTAAATTAAATTTATCACTAGATGCATGCAAGTAGCGGGAACCACACCTAAATATGATACTATTGCGGGATGAAATCAATTGATTTTGTCTAAGTAGAATGATCTTTGGTGCATCTCATGAATCAAAGGAGATGATGTGAGTCACCCAGATTCAAATTAATGCAGCCTACCTGCTATCAAGAACAACAAGATATAGAATAAAAGAAGCTTGAAGATCTATTTGCCTAACCTTAGATTGGATAGAGTTTAACTGAAGCTAAGAGTGGTGATCATGTGGCCTCAGAAGGCGGACCACAAACATTGAAGTGACAGCTCTCTAGCCCAGTAATTAACACAACAATTAACCCACATAATAAGAATTAAACAATGCAAGATGCATCAAAAGTTATTATAACCCTGCAATAATTGTGTGTATAGTAACAAGCAGAGTAGGATGTCGAACATAGGGAGACAAGTCGGTTGAGCTGGTATATTAATTATAAATAAATAATGAATAATTAATGTAGTTATATTTGTGAAACATTTTTCTCAATTAATTAATTAATATTTTGTAGGTTTTTATTTTTATTTTTTTAAATTTAAAATTTTTTTCATCGTATAATTTTCTTATTTTTTAATTTTTTCTTTTATTATATAATATTGGTCTATATATAATTATATATATGTAATACGTATAATATAAGTGATATATATATTATAAAATACATAATAAATGTACAAAAATTAGAAAAATACCTAAAGAACTGTCTTTTTTTATTTTTTTAAGGTTTTAAAATAATTAAAATGCATTTATATTAATTAATAGTAATACTAATTATATATAATTATATATAGATATATTATTTTATATAGGTTATTATAATTATAATATTGCAATATATAGTCAAAAATTACAAAATAAGGTATTTTTTCTTCTTATTTTTTATGATTTATTGGGAATTTTTACTATTTTTAGGTATTTTTAAATCCAATATATATATAATCAAGGATTTGTAAAATAGGCCAAATTTATTTGAGACTTAAATATTGAAAAAAGGTTCAAAATTTCTCGTAATTAATTTTAATAAATAGATGGTTATATAAAGGATAAAAACTAATATTTTTGGGTTTTTCAAAAATATTTCACATTTTTTAGGGTTAGAAAGGGTTTTCTAATTTTGGGGTTCTATTTGATATTTTTTTGAATTTGAGTGTGGAGTAATAAAATAAAGTAATAAACACTAGAAATATTTTTGGAATTTCTAATTATGGTTTTATATTTTTATTTTCTAATGCGAATAGGGAAAAAACTTTCTTATTTTAATTTTAATAAATAGAAAAAGTGCATCAAATGCAAAATAAAATTTATAGTGTGAACAAATTATTAAACAAGCACATCATCTTATTTTTTGTAATTTTTGGAGCGCAGATGGTACTTTTAGAGAAAAAAACTTGCACAAAAATAATTAAGCTAGGAAGGTCATTCTTGAAATAAAAATTAAAGTATAGGGGGTCATGTGCAAAAACACCAAAACTTTTCTACTAAAGTTTGATTTTTAAATATTAATGCAGATATTCAAAACTTGTTAAGGTACAAGTGTAAAATACCTAATTCACGTGTGGGACCATGTGAGATAAGCTGTTATGGGATCTTCATGCTATTACGAATAAGTATCGGGGTTTGAATGCTTTCTGTCCTCAAAGCTTTAAACTTAATAAAATACTCACAACACTTTGTTCGAAATGCAAAGAAACGGAGGGGGTTTATATCCAACTTACCCAACAAAAGGGAATGATCTAGTGGCTATCGAATTTTCATATGGACATGTGGCGGCTCTGGAAGGCATAATGATAGTTCGACAATCGGCGGCATGGATTAGATATCTTGGAGAATCTTACGATTAATTTTTTTCCTAATCCAATGGTCACCCTTCAATCTGGGGTGGAGACGCAATCCAACAGGCATTGCTTCTCTAGAAGAAGAGGGAGGAACATTACAGCTAAGTTCCGTCAATCGCTCCTCCCTCGCGACTCCGGCTGAATTCTTCGCTGATCTGGTGCTCGAGATATCGCTGGAGGTTGTCCGCAGCTATTGAGGGGAACAAGGAGGACCAAGACCAATTGAAGAGGTCTTGATCACATGAAGATGGTCAGGGCTCCTAGGAGTTGAGATGAGAAGTGCACGGGCCTCAAATGGCCCCTTTAGGATCTGTAAATGATATTAGAAACAATGGCTTTGCGATGGGGCAGGCCCTGGATATTAATTATGGAAGTTCGAGGATGTAATTGAAGGCGGGCAATGTCTAACAGAGGGCAATGGAGATGGACTTCGATCTCCAAATCTAATACAAATCTGGGTGGATAGTGAGGAGCGATGGTCAAGAAATGTAAGGGTATGGTGAGGGAGCATCTGGCGGGGGAGAAACAAGGATGATCGGTGATAAATAATGGTCGGAGCTTCTAATGATCTGGCGGTCTACTAAGCGGTTGAATCAACAAGAAAACAGCTTAAAAAACGAAATGAAAATTCTAAAAGGACATATCGGACAAAAAATTACCTAAAAAGAAATGAAGAGTACATCAACTTGGATGGAGGTCGAGGATATGGAACTTCCTGAAGTCATCTCCGACGATGGGTCGGAACCTACTCCTCCCTCCTCACTGCTAATCAGTGGAGCAAGTCTTCTGTCACCAGACTCATTCATTCAAGCATGATTTGAGGGGATAAGGTTAAGAACCAAGGCGAATAACCTCCAAATAGTGGAGAATGGTAGTGTTTTAAGGGTGGAATGGAGTAAAGTTTGAGGGGAGGTGGCGTGCGAAGGGAAAAGAGATGATGATGGGTGGAGGGTTGACGACGATCATGGAAGATCAGATCTTAGAGGTGTGGAAGGTTTCGAGAGGGAATGGATATGGCGGAGGCATGAATAAGGGGGAAAACATGTGGTTCATGGGTTCTCATTAAAGTCATAAGGGGAGTGTACATTTGACCCAAGGTCAACATTTGAAGCGATCCGGTTGGTCCACGTGGACCAATTAGATAAATCAAAGGTAGAAATGACGTGTTAAACGGACAATAAATAATTAATTAATTAATTTTAGGTTACAAAACAAAAATGTTTATGAATTTATGTATTATTTTATATTTTTTTTGAGGTAATTTATTAGAAGTCAATATTTACATGTATAATCATTTGTATATTTACCTATATAAGTGTATTTTATTTTTATTTTGAATTATATATTTTTATTATTAACTGGTTTTTTATATAACTTTAATACAAGTTTAGTTATTTTGTTATTTTTTCATAACTTTGTTTGTACATTTAGTTAATTGGGTATATATACATTACATGTATATACATGTATATTTTATATATGTATTTGTATGTACCATTTATTTTATTTTTAATTTAAAAGTTTTAATTTATCAAATGATGCACATGTGTTTTAAATAAATATATACACATTTATAAGTTAAAAGAATTTGAATTATACAAATAATAAATATACTGAATAAAATAGACAGGTAAATTGCACAATATTGGCCCAAAACCTAAGTTTTGCATCTTAACTCCAAATTAAATGAGACTAACTTCATTAAATAGCCTATTAACAGTTATATAGAATTAAAATTGATTTTTGGTCCATTTTGATAGATTATGAATACGATGCAGGTCTTTTAACTTTTTATTGTGACTTCTTATTTTGTGTGTTTGGGGCACACTATGCATTATTTTTATATGAACTCAATTTTGCATTTTTGCTCGTATTTTTATCTATAATGTTCATGGTCAAAGTTTATGCATTCTGTGTAAAAATAATAAAGAATAAAATAGATCTCAAAAATTACTTATTGATGACTTCGAAATTAGGGTTTTTAGGTATGAATGTACAATTCATCTGCCCTATCTCCCCCTATTTTATTTCTTGTCGACCAAGTCAATCATGATGACTTGGTCTCTGGGTCTAGGGTCACTCAACAGCTATGGTCTCTCATTTCTTTTTATTTTCTTCTTTTGTTATTTTATTTTGGCATTAATTATAATGTTTTATATAGTAATTAAAGTATTAATAATGAATGTTATTTTGTACAAATTAATGTCATATACATGTATTTAGCTATGGACTTAAGGCTAAAATAGAAGAATAAAGGTGATGAAGTGGAGATTATTCACCCCTATACTTGCATTTACTAGCCCTTAGCAAACACTTATTCCGATAAATGCAAAAAAAGAGACATAAAGAAATGAAAAGAAATAAATTAGATTTATTTCAAGTTTCAAACATTTCTTCATAAAATCAAAGTTTGGAGCTCCATCGGACCTTTGAAAATTAGGTTTGGTTGGAACCTTATTTGGAAGTGGTCTTGAAACACAATAGCCTCTGAAATTTACAAAACTCTACCCAAGTCTCCTCAAAAGCTAGGTCAGAACAAATCGAGGTTATACACTGTTTGTTATGACTATGAGTCTATCTTATACAGTTGTGTGATATGTAGCTCATCTCGACTAAAGCGATAAAGTCAGTCTTCTCTAACATGGTGACCCTAATTCCCCAATCCAATAACTCTTTCCTGTAGAAGCAGGATATTCCCTTCTAAGTTCAAGTATAACTAGCTCAAGAGTATGAGGTGAAGAGAAGAATGGACGATAACCAATATAGCTACCTATCCTAAGATGCTTGATCGGTGTAGCCAAGTCATCCGGATGTAGTCTTACTTACATGTTGACTTCGAAGACCAAGCTAGCTTATTTACTATATATATGCTCCAACGGGACTTTATTTTTCTTTGACTTTTTCCTATCTATTTTTTTGAAATTTTTTATTTTGCATTTTTTTCTTTTTTTTTAAATATATATAGCATAATTTATATATGGACTTTTTCCTTTTACAACTGTAGACTATCCTTCTTTTGAATCATTATTGCAACTTACAACTTGTGTACATATACCTCATGTCTACTAGTTCAGGTTGGAGTACAATAGACACAAATGTGTGACCTCCAATGTTTCCATTGGCTTATGTCTCATGTCGGCAAATCCAGTCATATATAACTTCAACTAAGTTGAGCAAAGTGCAAAGTGTAAGTGTGCAAGTTAGGTCATTGTCAACAACATTCATGCATGTGTTCTGAAATATTTTATTTAGATAGTCAAGAAAACACTGAACCAAGTCTTGTGGTCTCAAAGAATTAAGTCTAGCAGACCTAAAGTGCTTCAATTCCAATTGCTATAAGGTTATTGTGATTAAGTGGATTAAGGTCCAACCAAGCTCCAATCTTCCGATTTTATTTAGACTTACTCAGTTATCATTACCAATCCGAAAAAATGCAAATGCTATACACAATGGAAAAAATATTTTTGCGATGCACTTTTCTAGTTTTGAACTTTTTATGGGATTTTGAAAAAGTTTTGCAAATTTTTATGCAATTTAGAAATCATTTTGCAAATTTTTATAGATTTTTTATTTTGCAAGTTTTTTTTATTTTGAAAAGTGAAAGAATTTTGGAAAATAATTATGTGTTAATGTTTACATGGGAGTGTATCTGTTAATTACAAGTATTAAAGTTGAGAGTATACATAAGGTATTTATGAGTTTGTAAAGAGCTTTTATTTGTTATAAGTGTATACATGTTTCTCAAAGAAAATGAAAGAATTTTTTTGAAATATTTTGAAAACTATATTTTGAAAGTATTTTGACAAAGAATTTGTACAAACATTTAAAAACTTTGAAAATCATTTTACAAAGATTTTTCAAATAGTACGTACATGTTTTTCCAAAGATTTTTAAACCCATTTTCAAAATCATTTACAAATAGATTTTAAAAACATTTTATTTAAACAAAGACAATAAATTTTACAAACAAAACATTTTAATAAAAGGTTTGTAAATATTTTACAAAACATTTTCCAAACAGTTATCAAATAATTTTTCAAAGTGATTTTACAACTATTTTTCAAAAAATTTGCAAAACATTTATAACCTGTTTATTATTTAATATATATACATATATAAAGAATTAGATGTATGTTTTTAATTCTTATTAATTAGCCATTTTAATAAAAATACGTAAGTACGAGCTATGGATAAAGTATATACAATTTATATACGAGCCCCCCATACTTAGCTTGAGCTATGTCCTCATAGACTATAAAGGGAAAGAGAAGATATAACTCGTACTAAGTATAGAAGAGCCCATACTACAATAACAGCATAAATAATGAATGAATGAGAAGCAATCCATCTCCCTATAATTGGGATCAATTAATCCTAAGTAAAGCAGATTGTATTCTACATGCAGGGAGGGTTGAGGGTGAGAATAAACAGATCACAACTCTATCTATCTCCCCCTATACATAGGATAAGTTATCCCTAAGTACACACAGAAGTGTTAATAAGAGAGGACAGAGATGAGGAGACCAATAAAAACCGATAAAAAAAGTTATGTTGGAGGAATGTACACATCTCTCACCCTATATGTAGGGTAAAAGAGCCCAAACTATAGGCAACAAGTAATGAAACAGAGCAATGGAAGAACACTCGACTCATCCACCTGCCTATACTTAGGACAAATTATGTCCTAAGTAAGGCAAACATGTATGAGGTGGATGAGTGGAACAGTAGATGCAAAGAAATAAATGAAAGTGAATATACAAAGTGGAGGCTATATATAGATCAAAAAGGTAGAAATATACCTTCTTGCATGACAGATGAGGAATGGATCTAACAAGGTACAAGTCAATGTCAGGGTCGTCACATGACTCAACTGATTAGGATCTACATGGTATAGATCCTCAGTATTCTCGAAGTGAAAAGAATGAATTGGTCAGTGGAAGTGTGGTCAGGTTCAGCCTGGGAAGACTCTGAAATCTCAAAACGGAAAGGCATAAACTTATTGATGGAAGTAGTGTGGTCATGTACGGCCTATGAAGTCGTTCCTATGCACTAAGATATCTATGGTGTAAATGTTGAGGATGTCATCAATGCATCGCCACACACATGAAGAGGAAAATCCAAGGTCTATGCTATGAGAGTCTTCCTCCCTAAATAGGAATTCTCAGTTCTCAATGTCATCCATGATAAAACAAGCCTATTTGATATTACCAGATAGGTCATAGTCCTCGGGGTCGTCTGACACAAGTGAACTCTCATTAGATGTGGGTCTTAGGTCTGTGGTGGTTGTGGTGATCAAGATGCTCTTGTTATCAGAACGAAAGCATACCTTTCCAGATCCATAATCAATAACAACTCTCACAATGGCAAGAAAGGACCATCCCAGAATGATTGGAGAATGCTCCACGGGGGTGTTGGTCTCCATGGGAAAGACAACAAAATCAATAGTGAAGCTCATGTTCTGGATCTAAATGACGGCGCTCTCAAGAATACCATTTGGCCTCTTTATGGATCAACCAACGAATTGACAAATCATCTTGGTCTTCTTAAGAGATCCAAGATTAAGAGATTGTACCAAAGAGAAAGGTATTATGTTAATATATGCACAACCATAAAGAAGAGTATGATCACATATGTGGTCAGAAATGGCACATATCATGAGTAGTGTACTAGTGTCCCCATTCCGATAGAGCGGACGGTGGGTGACGACGTGGGTAGTGGTCATGGAGATAAGTTGTTGCTTAGATCTGCTTCATCACTTTCTTTTCTTGGACGGGGTGAACATAATTGGTTCATGGACTTTTGAAGTGGTTCCTCAATAATATGATGAATAACCACAAACATTTCCCGATCAATCAATATTTTTTAATTTTTTCTATCTCTTCCATACAAGGGAAGAGGTTGGAATCATCATCTACACAAAGGATGACAAAGAGCAGTATGTACATTGTCATCCTTTAGGGTAAAGAAGGTGGGAATTATGGTAGATGTGTGGGCAAATGATGTGGCATGGGTGCCCTCTCCTCGTAAATCAACCCAGCTTGGTGTCTTCATTATTATCTTTTTGTATTTTTGTATTTTTCTTATTTTTTGTATTTTGGGAGATTACAAGTCTCATGGGTGTCCTCTAGTGATCCATGGCATAGGAAGGTGAAGCGTCAATTTGGAATTTATTTAGACTAGCGAGGTCATTTATCCTCCGCTTCATTTACTCCACTACCCTGGTCATGTACTCAAGAGCCGTATCAATAAGAGGTGACTTCAACAGTTCAGTCTCGGGTGGGTGAGATGGTGGGCAGTGTGATGGTGATTGTGATGGGTAAAAATAAAAGTCTAATGCCTGACTGTGGATGAGGTGGATATGTACAAAAAAGGAAAATCATGAGAAAAGTTCTCCTAATCAAATAGAGGTGAATCGACTGGAGAGTACGAAGGATCTGCAATGTTCGGATAAAAATAACTCCAGTCAGCCATCTCCTAAACAAAATATGGGGATCAGGATATCACGATGGTCAATTATGGATATGAAAGATAAAGGTGCAAATGCATAGAGAAGATCGAGTATGCACACAAAAAACACAAATATAAACAATCAAACCCCTCAATTCACCAAATTAACTCAGTGATGACCGTGAAACTTCAATCTTTTTATGTTGTCAAATTTTAGAGTTAGGGGATAAAATAAAATATTTACAAGCTCCCAGGTGTAGTCACTATAGTGATTGCGTTCTAGCCGGTGGTGCATACCTACAAGATAATCAGGACCACTTCTCTAATGTCAAAGGCAAATGCTTCCAACAATAACAAGGTCCTAGAGCCAACCCAAGTACTTAAGGCACAAATCCAGGGTAGGGGGCTTTATTCCTTATGTGTATATGCCTAATTCAGTCTGAAAGAAACATGTGTACAAGGAGGTGACCCCAAAATAAGATTAGTCTTTTTTTATTTTAGAGTTAAGTAATATTAATAGTCTTAATTTTATTGGTCATCACTTTTTTGGATATGTTTAAATAAATGCATTAATCCTGATGAGATATCGGTTCCTTTAGTATCCTACGTGGTCAAAATCAGAGGGAGCGAGTTGAAAAGGCAATGCAAGTGTAAATCAATGACACATTCTAATATAGAGATGCCCATCTTGCCTCCATTTCTCTTCTTGCAGGATGCTATAAAGAATTGAAACATTATCTATATGCAATGCAAGCCTATGAAAGCACCTTTAATAGGAGTTGCTATTAGCGTGAATAAACAAGTGTTGATTATCTAGAATAGAAGCCTAAAGTTCAGTCTTGGAGTCTCCTCGGTGCTCGCTACAATGGTTTCTGCAAGCGCTATGTGGATTTTCCTGCATCATGCAGTTTCAAATCTTAGTAATCAACAATTTAGATTTGACCAGATCCAAGCGTAAATCTATAGGTACATGCAATTCAATATGGGATTTGGACCTAATCTATCGATCAAGGAATTCCTAGGCTAGGGTTCAATCATAGAATACAATTGAAAAGAAAGTCGAAAAACTCAAAATACATGAAACAAAGAAAAAGAAAAGTGAGGAAAATAGAGAAAAATCCAAATAGGCCCTGGGTAAACAGGCATCTAGGAAGTAGACCTCATGAAGTGTGAATGTCCAAGTCCAAAATTACTACAATTTATTTTACAAAAATAAAAATATAACACTTTCTCATAAAATAAAACAAAAAAATGATATGTAGGGGTAGCTCTTATCCCTCTTTATCTCTCCCCTGCTCTAACCTAATTGGCTTAGGTGTGTCAACCTCCTAAGAAGTCACCATTGTTGTTCAGTCCCTCGCAAGAAAGATCAACAAAGAAATAAGTGGTCATAATAGTCAAATAATTATCAAAAATAAACAGAAGAAATATAAGGGGAATAATGTATAAAAATCTACACTATGTTTCTCCCTAGAAAGGATGCCATTTGTTTAACCGATAAAGCTGAGCGTGGCAATCTTGTGGAGTCATGAGGCTGACCACAGTCGCTGAAGTTAACGCTTGCTAGGCCTAGTGATTAAAACCACAATTAACCCACACAATAGGAACCAAGCAAGGCAACATGGATCAAAATTTCTTATAACCCTGTAATTATTGAGTGTATACTGACACGCAGAGTAGGATGTCGAACACAGGGAGACAAGTTAATGTAGTTATATTGATTATAAATAACTAATATAGGTATATTTGTAAAATATTTACTCCATTTATTAATTAATGTTTATGGGTTTTATTTCTATTATTTTTAAAATTTTATAATTTTTATTTTATTTTTATAATTTTCTCATTTTTTATTTTTTCCTTTTAATATAATATTGGTGTATATATAAATATATATGTAATATGTATAATATAAGTGATATATATTATAAAATACATGATAAATATACAAAAAAAATAAAAAATACCTAAAGAATTATCCTTTTATTTTTTAAAGGTTTAAAATATTTATAGCATATTTATAATAATAAATAGTTATATTAATTATATATAACTATATATGTATATTATGCAATATAGGGTATTATAATTATAAATATAACAATATATATTTAAAGATTATAAAATAAAGTATTTTTTATCTTTTATATTTTTCTTATGTTTTGTGATTTTTCAAGAAATTCGCTAATTTTTTAGGTATTTTAAATTCCAAAATTTACAAAATCGGGGACATTCAAAATAGATCAAATTGTGTTGAGACTTAAAATTAGCAAAAAGATTTAACTTTTCTCCAAAGGAATTTTATTATATAAATTATATATACCTATATAAATATAGAATAGAAACTAATATTTTTGGGTGTTCATTAATATTTTGCAATTTGTTTAGGGTTAGCGAGGGTTTGCTAATTTTTGGGGTTCTATTTGATATTTTTTGTAATTCATAATCTGGAGTAATAAAATAGAATAATAAACACTAGGTATTTTTTTTGAAAGTTTTATTACGATTTGATAATTTTTGGTATTTTCTACAGAAAAAGAGGGAAATGCATTCTTTTGAATTTTAAGAAATATAAAAAGTGCATGAAATACAAAATAAAATTTATTGCATAAACACGCAATAAAATAGACACATCATCCTATTTTTTCATGATTTTTGGAGAATGGATGGTATTTTTAGGAAAAAGATAAACATGAATGAAAACAATTAACCTGGGAAGGGTATTTTTTAATAAGAATTAAGTACAGGGGTCATGTGCAAAAACACTCGAACTTTTCAACTAATGTTTGATTTTTTACTTTTAAAATGAAATATCCAAAACCTGCAAGGGTACAAGTGTAAAATTCCCAGTAAGTGACCAAGTGGGATAAGCTGGTAGGAGACCTTCTTCTAATTGCAATAATAATAGGGGTTTGGATGCATTTTTTTGCTAAAAGTACTAAATTTCATAAAATATTTACAACACTTTATTCATAATACAAAACGGGTAGGTGGTTTTATGCAAATTACCCCCAAAAGATTAAGATCCAATGAGTTTCAATTCTTCACTTGGACACATGGCGGCTCTGGATGGGACGATGATGGTTCGACGATCGATGTCATGGATTAGATCTCATGGAGCACATGACGATTAATGCACGGCATGATCCAGTGGTCATCCTTCAACCAGGGTTGGAGACGCAATCCAATGGTCGTTACTCCTTTAGAAGAACAAGGAGGAACGATGCAGCTAAGCTCCTTCGATCACTCCTCCGTCGCAACTCTGCATGACTCCTTCTTTGTTGTGGTGCTCAAGAGATCCTCGGAGGTCGTCTGCAGCTACTGAAGGGCAAAAAAAGGATTGGGACCCGTCGGAGATGTCATGATTGCTCAAAGAAGGTCGGGGCTTCTAGGAGTAAAGATGTGAAGTGCCTCAGCCTCAGAAGGCCCCTTCAAGACTTGCAAATGAGCATAGAAAGAACGGTGGTGCGATGGGTCAGGCCCTGACTATTATTGGTGAAAGATCGAATGTGAAATGAAGGGATGGAGAAGTCCAGTGGAGGGTGATAGAGATAGACTTCAATCTCCAGATCTAGTACGTGCCAAGTGGCTAATGAGGAGTGATAGATGGAGAAATGGAAGGATACGGTAAAGAAGCATCTGGTGGGGGAAGGAGAAAGATAGATCGGTGATAAATGATGGTCAGAGCTTCTAAAGCTTTGGTGGACTACGGTGAGGTTGAATCGATACGAAAACAACTAGAAAACATGGAATAAAAATTCTAAACAAAAATACGGGACGTAACGTTACTGAAGAAGTGACAAAGAGTACCTCAACATGGACGGAGGCCAAGGATATGAACCGCCAGGAGTCACCTCCTGTGATGGGATGGAACTTCCATCTACTCCTCCCTCCTCGCTGCAAATTGATGGAGCAAGTCTCTTGTCGCAAGACTCGTTCCTTCAGGCATGATTTGTTGGGAAAAGGTTGAGCACAAAGGAGAACAACCTCAAAACAGTGGAGAATGACATAGCTTTAAGGGTGGAATGGAGTAGACTTTGAGGCGAGGTGGTGTGCGATGGGAGAAGAGATGGTGATGGGTGGAGGGTCAGCAAAGATCATGGAAAATCAGAGAGCAGTGTTATGGAGGGGCTTGAGGGAGAAGGTGCATGGTGGAGGCATGAATGAGGGGAGGAAATAGGTGATTCACGTGTTCAGAAAGAAGTCAGAAGGGGAGGCGTACAGTTGTCCTGAGGTCAACATTTGAAGCGATCTAGTTGGTCAACGTGGAACAACTAGATAAATCTAATGCGAAAATGCCTTTTAAATGGACGATACATAATAAATGAATAAATTTATGTTAAAAAATAAAATGTTTATAAATTTATGTAGTATTTTAGACATATTTTTTATTTATTTTTTCAAGGTAATTTATTAGAAGTTAATACTTACATGTATAATCATAGCTACAATTACCTATATATAGTTTAATTTATTTTTATTTTTAATTCTATATTTTATTATTATTTACAGGTTTTTATATAATTTAAATTTTTTTGATACATATTTAGGTATTTTTTTAAATTTTTGTAACATCATTTCTACACTTAATTGATTAGGTATATATACATTACATGTATATACATGTATATTTTATCTATGTATTTGTATGTATTATTTAGTTTAATTTTAATTTATGGTTTTAATTTATTTTGATAATATAAATGTGTTGTGAATAATATATACAATTTTATAAAAATAAAAGAATTTGAAAAATATTGATAATAAATATATTGAATAAAATATACAGGTAAATTACACAATATGGGTCAAAACCTAACTTTTGCATCTTAATTCCAAATTAAATGAAGCCACATTCAGTAAATAGCTTACTAAAAGTTATATAAGTAAAGGTGATTTAGTCCATTTTGATCTAATATGTTGAAGATACATGTCTGTGAAGTTTTTATTGTGGCTTTTTATTTTGTGTATCCTAGACACATTGTCCATTATGTTTATATGAACTCAATTTTGTATTTTTCATCATATTTTTATATACATTGATAAAAATAATAAAGAATAAAGTAGGCACTAAAAAAATAATTATTGATGAATTTGAAATTAGGGTTTTATGTGTAGATTGTACAATTCATCTGCACTATCTCCGCCTGCATTATTCCTTGTCGCCCAAGTCAACATGATGACTAGGTCTCGGGGTCTAGGGTCACTCAACACCTAAGGCGTCTCACTTCTTTCTCTTTTCTTTTATTTTAGCATTAATTATAGTATTTCATATAGTAATTGAAGTATAAATAATGATTGTTATTTTATACAAATTAATGTGATATAAATTCATTTAGGTAGATATTTATGGCCAAAATAGATGAATAAAGGTGATGAAATAAAGGTTCATCGTACGCTCAAGTGGAGCCCCACCCAAGTGAGAGGTGAAATAGGATTCGTACACGACATGCAAGTCCAAGTCCATGAATACACATGCAAGCCCTCAAACGAGGACTGCTACAAATGCAATTATGACAATTATATATACAACACTAGATTGACTAATGTGCCCAAGTCAACATGATGACTAGGTCTCGGGGTCTAGGGTCACTCAACACCTAAGGCGTCTCACTTCTTTCTCTTTTCTTTTATTTTAGCATTAATTATAGTATTTCATATAGTAAGTGAAGTATAAATAATGAATGTTATTTTATACAAATTAATGTTATATAAATGCATTTAGGTAGATATTTATGGCCAAAATAGAAGAATAAAGGTGATGAAATGAAGGTTCATCGTACGCCCAAGTGGAGCCCCACCCAAGTGAGAGGTGAAATAGTATTCGCACACGACATGCAAGTCCATGTACATGAATACACATGCGAGCCCTCAAACGAGGACCGCTACAAATGCAATTATGCCAATTATATATACAACACTAGAATGACTAATGTGCTAATTTTTCTCTCAGACTCTAAGGTTTCTTCTGTGGCGCATCATAGAGGGAGCTCCAAACTCTCACCTCCATGTCTTTTGAGCATCCTGGTCTCCACAGGTTGTGTCACAGAAGCTAAGTTTTAGATAAACAACAAGATATAGATCTAGTAATATCAATAGAACACAACAATGCAAAACAACTCAACAAATAGATTGACCTAGACATCAAAAATAATCAACTCAATTAAAACATTAAAATCTAAGAAATCAAAAGGATGAGTTGTGTCTCCGGCAACGTCGCCATCTGATGGACCCATTTTCACCTCTTTAATAATCATGTTTTATCGTAGTACATGAGGTGAAAATGGACCATGTAGAAACAACACTTTTGTATATTTTAAGAATTTTAGCATGGCAACTGTACTAAGATCGAACACAGAGACATGAGATACCTTCATAACTAATCAGATTTGAAAATCTACACCAAGATTAAATTGTCTATCTAGGTCAATAATGAAATAACAGGACATCAAATGCCACATACGATGTAGAAAACAAGCACACAATGAGAAGCATGATATAATAAATAAAATAATTCTATTTAAGTTAGTAATACTACATGGTTGATTATTAAGAATACAATGCACGAATAGTGATGAAATGAGGCAAGAAAAAACAATCAAAACACAAGATATGATACAATGCCACAAATTGCATTTTTTGGATTTTATGAAACTTAAGATATAAATAAAAAAAGTAACATAATAATGTGTGATGCAAGACTGAAGTTAAGTACCAATATGACCCTAACTTAATTGCATAAATGATCAATAAAGATAGATTAATTTCGTCCAACATTGAAAGCACTGAAATGTCTCCATACTGTAATTAAGGACATGGAAACGCAAGGCAATGCGGCACTGCATATATCGTATTAAATGTCATGTTTAAAATTCAAATACAAGAATTAATCCAAACCAATAGATAGAGCATCAAACAAACATTACCAGGAAATTTAAATCACCTAAATCAGAGTCCATATTCTCAAGATACTAATTAAAGGGTCTAATGGTATATCTACAATAAAACTATGAAAATAACTAAAGAAATGATCACAAATAGGCCCCTGGAGGGTATGAATAAAATTATCAATAACCATTGGGCTATCCTTATAATTGTTTTGATGTAGAAGGTCTTGTTTGCAATTTCTAAAAGCAGGTGGAAGTTCTATGCAAATAACTAAAGCACAACATGTAAGGCACACACACTTGGACCTATTTGCCATTTGAAAATTCTGATATGGGTTGGATGCAATATTCCCAAGCAGATGCGTGCTAGGAAAGCGGGCGGTGGCTCGGGCCACATGGCCGACCTGAGTAGGTTTGGTGGAGGCACGAACTCACCGAGGCATCTGGTTTGGAGCAGAGGTGTGGAATACATCTAATCTGCTCGATCAAGGCTATCTGACAATAATTGTTTATCGTGGAATCCTTCCTCCACCTTTGTGCGATGCTGATTATAGGGAATCGAAGAAACCTATATCGCTTCTTTATCATCCTTTTTACTTTTTGGAATTCCAACAACCTCAATTGACACCTAGCCAAGGGTGAGGGAAGACCAGGAGTTCCTGGAGAAGCTTGGAGCAGTGGGGCGATGCATCCTCATCAGAGCATAAACTCTAGATTTGATCTTTGTCTGAATATCCGATCAATGAAGGGGGAAAGTTGCGAAAGTGGATAGCTAAGGTCGAAGTAGTGTGTTCATGTTGAGTGGAGTGGAGTGGAGGACCAATGAGGTAGAGAAATGGAGGGTCCGAAATGGGTTCCTCTACCATTGCTGGAGGAGAAAGTGGGAGAGGTGAATTATGTTCTAGAGGAGGAAGAAGGTTGCTCAGAGCGGCTTACAAAGATGAGAAATATATGGGGAAGGTGAAGGTGATTGTGCTGCTTAGAAAAAATGGGTGAAATCAAATAAAAAGGAAAGAATCATATTACATGGAGCATCGACAAAGAAGAAGGTGGAGCAGTGTGGTTTGGAATGAGGTTCGGCTCCAGCCTCTGGTTATTTCTATACTTGGTCAACCAGCCCAGGGAGCTCTAACAATAGCTAAAGCACCGTGATATGGTTGAAGAAGACCATGGGTCTACATTCGGGCACAAAAGGGGTCCCCCCCACCTCAATCCTCAACCCATTGTCAAAAGAAGGAGAAGTGAGGCTTGACCTTTGACCCTTGAATGGTGTATGGGAGTGTCAGAAGTGTTGGACATGTGAGCCCACGGCGAGCCATTATGCAATAAATGTTATTGCAAATATCATTCCCTGATCTGAAATGAAGAATAAATAATTTGCATAATAGGTCCCTCTAGGGTTATGTACCATGTCTATCTTAATGATCATACAGCTGTTGATTCAATTATTGAATCATAGAGGCTGGTGCTTGGATGAATATCTAAAGAGTTAGATTGAGCACTCATCAAGCACCGTCAAATGATTGTTAAGATGTGATCTCCAGCCTGAGTAGGAGATGGCAATCCTTTCTCACATAGGCTGATATCTGACCGACCTCTTGATGCAGGTCCTCTGCATAGGAATAGAGATTCGGAGGTATCAGATTAGTTAGGTCAATGGGTTGACTTAACGAGATCAAGATAACGAAAGTCCTATGTTAAATGTTGTCCCAGCATTGGCATGCATCCTCTGACCGGAGACAGATGTGTTATTATATGTCTGAGTGTGTACATTTGGCAGACCAATAGGTTGATGACCTAACCAAGGTCTATACACCGGCGCGCTGGTGTGCATGTAAGGGCATATGAGTAATGCGATCTCTAAAAGGGATCATATAGGTTCACTACTGAACCGGAAGACATGAGCTCACTCATGAGATATTGGGAAGAATCAAATTCCGTGCACGCTCGTCTCGCTTTGGAATCTTGACTAAATTTGTAGGTTTGATATATACTTTTGGAAAGTATATGATCAAGACCTTGGTATGATATATGCTTTTGGAAAGTATACGATCGATACCAAATCCCAATGATCAAATGAGAAACTTAGTGATCAAACCCTGAAGAAGACAGTGTAAAATTGATCTTGTTTGGGTTGACCATGGGTCTTCCAGTATGCAGGATGTACAGGTATTGGGAATACCTGAGGGTGATGTCATCATAAACGATTGTATATCCATGACGCTTCCATTCCGAGGGAGTGATGAAACAGGTCTGGATTTTAGTGACTCCTTTCAGTAGAGAAGCAATCTGATCTTAGTCCAAGTGTTGGACATTGGTCTGAATGAGATTCAGATACAATGAGAAGATTAGATTTGCAGTCTTGATTTAATCAAGCATCTGTGGGAGGTTCGTAAGATCTGGATTTCAGATAATATCTCAATATCCAAGTCACTATACATGGAACAATACAATCGCACTTTCCTTATCCTCAAGTATCTGCGGAGAAAGCACATTATTCTTGAAGGGATTCAAGAATAATTCATTTGATGAACTTCATATCCAAGCAAGAAGAACTTGATGATTAAATGAGATTTAATTATAAAGCATAATATCAATGTAATTCATATTGTGAGAATTATTATCCAAGATAATTAAATGTGATTTAATTATCAAGGATTAGAGAATGTCGATAAAGCTAACAATAATATTTGTGTGTTATAGATATGATTTATAATATGCATATATTGAAGAGAGAGAATTCCTGTAAATAGAATTTGTTAATTATTAATGTGGATTGGATTCATATTAATTAATTAATTGGAAATGTAATTTACAAATTAGTTTGGGTTGTGAATATGATTCACATATTTTCAATGGCATGATTGAAATATTCACTAATTAATTGAGAATTAATTTAGTGGATAATGTTGGAAGATAAACAAGAGATAATGATATGAATTAAAAGGATGAGATAATCCACAAAATCTCATGGATGGATAATTGTCTTTTTAATTATCCATGTGATTTAGGTGGATAATTATCTTTTAAAATTATCATGTCATTATCTTGTGTTTATTGATTTATTTATTGAATTAAATTATGTTGATGATAATGCAATATATATTTAATTTAATATAAATTAATGTTGTTGGTTTTTAACCAACAACGATCATAGCCATTGATTATTACATAGACCAACTTGGCCATTGGATCTATGTGTCCCATGGATTGAGATCCATTGGATTCTAAACTAATATAAAAGGAGGGCTAACCTAGCCTTTCAAGGGACGTAATTAAGAGTTATACAAGGTTACAACTCTCTCTCACATATTCTCTCCCTCTCTCTTTCTCTCCTTCAAAAGATGGCCATCCATTTGTGTTGAGAAAGGAGAGACTCTCGGCACTCGCCTTTGACGACTCGAGGATCTCCTTCTTCTTTGGAGTTGCTTACTCTAAAGGAAGACGATGGATTTCGTTTGACGAAATCAGGGGATCCATGGCTTGGATCTTCATCGAGGATTGCGGGAGGAACGCGACTCATCATCGTGCCCGCAAGTGCATTCTTCGTGGATCGGACTTAAGACAGGAGCATCTCTTGTTTGGGATCTCACGATCGCAACCATGCTTCAAGAGGTATTTATTATACTTTGTGATTTGATGAAACAATCCGAGAAGTGTTCTCGTGATCTTGTGATTTCATCTTTAGTTTTAAAAATTTTAATTTTCGTCGCATCTAGTGACTAGTGCGATTAGTTGCTCCGATTGCATACGATGCGATCGACACGCTTTCGTGATGTGCTTAAGGATACTCAATATACTTCAAGAAGGAGGGAAGGTATTCTGTAGGTGAAAATGGTAGTTACAGGTGTTAGGAATGGTGTGGATTGTAACATCCCAAGGGATTAAGTCGTGGAGAGTTGGGGTTGTGTGAGGTAGAGGGAGATGTGGGCGACATAATGGAGGTGATGGCCAGTGGAGAATGGTCATGGGGTGAGTTAAATAATTTGAAGACAACTGGTAAAGATAAGTATTATAGGGAGAGAAGACGGTTATAGAGGAAGATGATGATCGGTGACTGTTGGATCTAGTGATCCAACATCCAGAGGAAGGCGTAAATGGGTGCTCCAAATCAGATAGGATTATCTGATCATGCGGTGAGGAAATTAGAGGGCATGGATGACCCAAATAAAACCTAGGGACATGATCGAACGGCTCAGGGGCTTTGATGAAAGCTTAGATCAATGAGGGATCTTATCATAGGGTCTAGGAGAGTCTGTGGTGCCTGACAAGTCAGGTCTAGCAATCGTTGTGTCAACTGCTCTCTTGGCTCTCAATATCCTCAATTAAAGCACGCCAATAATTAACCCACACAAATGCTCAATTAATGAATAATAGTGAGCTAATATTTATTATACCCTATATAATGAAAGCATAGGTGTTGAACCACAAAGGAGAAACGAGAATATAATACAAAAATTGACTAAAAAGACAATAAATGTCTTTGTGTTTTATAAGGATTTTTATTTTTGTTGGATTTTTAATTATTTGTTTTTTTGAATTTTTTATTTATATTTTTTGGTTTTATTTTTACATTCATTTTTTATATTTTTTTATTTTCAATTATTTTTGAAATATATGTAATATGTAATATAATGTATATAGATAATATATAATATGGAAAATACATAAGATATAAATATAAAATCTGGAAAAATATCCTAAGGTGTAGTCTTCTTTATTTTTAAGGTTTTTAAAAAATTTAGGATATTTTTAATAATAATAATAATAATAATAATAATAGCAATGATATGGGTAAATATAGCTATATGTAGAATATAGATTAGTATATATAGTTATAAATATTCAAAAAAAGAAAAATTAAAAAAATTTATTTTTTTATTTTTATTATTTTTAGTGTTTTTCTCAGAATTTTGGCAAATTTATTTTTTATTTTTAGATGAATAAAAATGTCAAAATAGTGACTTATATTAATATATCGAATTTTTTTCAAAACTTTTCCAAAATTAATTTCAAAATTAACATAAAATATGTTTTTGAACTTTTTCACTATTTTTTTAAGTTTTTATAACATTTTTAGGGTTTTCTATTTTTAATGTTTTTCTTTTAATATTTTTAGTCATTTTTATTTATAAGTCAAGAATACCATAATAAAGCTACTTGGTTTCTTAGAATTTTAAAAGATTTTTCTAATGTTTTGTATTTTTTATGCAAATAAGGAATAAATGCGTATTTTTTGGATTTTTAAATATAGGAAAATATGTTAAATGACCTTTATGTTCTTTTAAAAAATGTCATGCACTTAAAATAAATTCCTTTTAATTTTTTATGCAAAAATATATTTTTAATGGAAGGAATAAAAAAGAAATAAAATTAATAAACTAGTAAGGATCTAATTGCACTATAAATTAACTAAAAAAAATCTTTCCAGAACACAAAATAGAGCTATAAAGTCCTCTACGCAAAATTCCCCGAATATTTGTTTCATATAGTGCTGGTAGGGGCATACATGAAATTTTTAAGAAGATTCGGGGCATATAAATAATATTTCATGGACTGAAATAGAAATACAAAAAAACTAAGGGGCATATGGCAGAATAACCCCTATGTGTGCAATCGAACGATTGTGGCTTCTCGACTTGACACTTGACGCGCTCACAATAGTCGATGACAGCTGGACGATGAGCGATTGGGATTAGGTACTGTTAGGCATCCAACAGTGTAAGGCGATGAAGATATGCGACAATTGGACGTTTTAGAGGAGGAAACAGATCCGACGGCGGAGAGGCACATAGAAAGAACAAGGAAGAAGCTCTATGTAGGAGAGTTTTTTCTGATGAGATCTCTGACCTCCGGGGGGCTACATGCACTACTAGATGGTTCAAAAGGTTCCTGGAAGTCTTGCGCATCTGTTAAGGTACTTAAGCAAGGTCTGAAGTTCCACGGTAAGGCTCTTGAGGTCGAGGAAGGTTCAAGGGACCTGGGACCTTCTCTTGGTTTAAAATCAACATAGATGGGGTCATTGACCTCTAGGACCTGCAAGGTTAGTCTAAACACACAAAAAGAAGGTTTTGACAGTCTTATTAATGGCGGAACGAAGCGAAATAAAGTAGGATGGCGACCTCCGACAAACAATGACGGAAGGAGATCTGATCTCCTAATCCAGAGAGGATTAGGATGAGTGAGATGGTGCGGGCATAAAGAAGGTGCATGGGAATGAAATGAGGGCAAAAGGCGATTTGGGGGACAATAGGAGTATACGATGAAATGGTCGCCAGAGAGGAGCTCCGACGAACTACGAATTTGTGATTTTATGAAATAAAACATAAAACCAACCGGAATGAAATGGTTAACTATGATAAACTAGATCCTAGGAAAGGAAATAGGGAGTTAGATATGGCTCAACCTCTATGGAGAAGAAGCAGGTCAGAGCTCTATTGGTGGTGGCCGGTGATGATGGATCACCACTTCCATGCCTCTTCCTCCATGCCAAATGGATCAAGGAGCTTCCTACTATCACCAAGAAGATGTGGCACGAGCTAATTTGTGGATTTTGAGGGTCTAAATGGATCAAAAATCAAACGAAGGTCGGATGGTTATATGTACAAGGTCAACTTAGCTCAGGCAGAATGCACGGTTTAGCGACCCATCGACCGAGGAGTGAAACTGGTGTGAAAGACCATGGATCAATGGTTGAAAGTTGTGAAGAAATTGATTAAAAAAATAAAAGAATATTATCGGAAAATCGAGGAAATCAAGGAAATAGTTCTTACATACGCAAACCTATTAAGGGTGGGGAATTGATAGAGGTCAACTCTAATCGCGTCTTATTGGTCCATGTAGGACGGAAGAAGACAAAAAGTAAATAAAACCTTTATTAAATTGATTTAGAGTAACAAATTATTTATTATTGTTTTTTCAAAACATGAAAATACTTATTATTTTATTTAGTATTTTATGGTGATTTGTATTTATTTTTCCAAGTTGGTTTATTATGGGTTAACTTTTGTATGTACACGTATAGGTATATTTACCTATACATTAGGCATTTGATTTTATTTTCTATTTTAGATTTTTATTATTTTATATACATAATGTATACATTTATAACATAGTTAAATACACATAAATATAATTTTATTATATTTTTCAGAAGTTATATCAGTTTTAAATAAATATGAGAATTTATTATATGTATGTATCTATGAATTTTTGTACACCAATTTATGTTATTGGAATTTAATATTTTTTTTAATTTAATTATATACACATATTATAAATAATATTGACAAAATTATAAAAATATAAGAAAAAATATAGAGTAAATAAAATGATTATTTTATTCAGGTAAATTGCACAATAAAAGCCCAAAACCTAACTTTTGTATCTTAACTCCAAATTGAGTGAAACCTCCTCATTAAAAAGAGAATATAATTGTTAGGAACAATAAAGGTGAGTTTTATTAATTTTGAGTTCATATGGAGAAGATAGAGATTTGTGATGTTTTTATTTTGGTTTTTTATTCTTAGTGTCTAGGGAAAATTGTGCATAATTTTTGGATGAAATAAATTTCGTATTTTTCTGTGTATTTTTATCTACAAGTTTCATATACAAAGTTTATTGATTTGAGTTATAACTAATAAATAATAAAAATGGTCCCAAAAGTCATTTATTGGGTAATAAAAAATTAGGGTTTAATTTATTTTTGTCTCTTATCTCCCCTACTTTATTCCTTGGTTGTCCAGTCATCATGATGCCTAGGTTTCGGGGTTTAGGGTCATTCAATACCTACGATATTCCATTTCTTTTTCTTTTCTTTTTTTCATTATTTTATTTTTTCATTTAATATAGTATTACTTACAATATTTACAGCACGAATAATAGATGTTATTTAATACAAGATAATGATATATACATGCATTTAGCTAGGGTTTAAATGCCAAAATGATAAAATAAAGATGATGAAATGGAGATTCATCATGCTTAAAGAAGGACCGGCCATGTGATACCTCTAAAGAGAGATATGTGGCCCAATAGGATTATTATAAAATCAAAAATCAAAATAAATAACTACAATTTGAACTATAAAAAAATGCAAAACCTGAAAGTTGTATATCTCAATGAGATCTACGTGTTTCATGTTGAGCAAAAAGACAAAATAGGCAATATAAACAAATTACAATTTTTGCAAGCATTTTTACTTTATTTAAAGATTTTGCTATATTTTTTGTACTTATATTTTTTAGAAAAACCCAAAAATAATACAAACAACATTTATCTAATTTTTAGGGATTTTTTATATATAGGAAAATAAAAGAAATACAAGAAATAAAGAAGTGTTAATTATATGTCATAATTAAGGTTTGTTATGTACAATTACTTAGTAGTCAATATTAGTTAATTAATGTTAGTTTTTATTGAATTATTTAGGTCAGGAGAATAATAAAGAACAAGAAAATGATTATTCTCATTTTCATGAGTAGCCAAGTCTCCAACTGTAGGAAACCTTGATGTCTTTGACTTTGAAGCACAATACCTTACTTATTAGATACATACTCCAAAGGAATTGATTTTTCATTGAGTTTTTGTCCGTCTACTCTTTTAAAGTCTTTATTTTGTTTTTTTTGTTATTATATCCAGTTGCATTTACATAAGGAATTTTTCTTCTTGAGCCAATAGACTATCCCTCTTTTGAACTTCTCTTTCGACATCCATGCTACTAGATCAGGGTGTGGGCATTGGCCACCTATTTGGGCTACGTATGTTTCCATACATTTGCTTCTTAAGTTAAGGAATCTGGCCCTCGTTGCCTCATTAGAATTGAGCTAAGTGCAAAGTGCATGTCCAAGTTTGGTCATTATCAGCAACAATCATGTGTGTGCTTAAAAATACTCTACTTAGTCTAATCAAGATGACATGTGAACATAGCTTTGTGGACTCAGAGAGTTAAATCTCATTGTCTTGAAAAGTCTTAATTCCAACTCCTATAAGGTTCTGTGAAAATAAGTAGATTAAGGTCTAGACCAAGCTCCAATCATCAGAATTTAATTAGATTTGTTCAAATATCAACATCATTCGGAAAAATTCTTATACAATTCAAAGAAAATATTTTTGTGAAAAAAAATTGGTTATTGAAATTTTATGTGAGATTCCAAAAGGTTTTGCAATTTCTATGGAATTTTAAAAACTTTAAAAATTTTAGGGATTTTTGGAAGGGTTTAGTGAATTTAATGTATTCACAAGTGATATGTACATAATCACAAAGATTTTATGCATATTAACAATGAATTTTACATAAGTTGTGTACATGCTTTATTTGAAGAATTTTTACATGGATATTATCTAAAAGTTCTTCAAAATAATTGGGATTTTTACCCGGCAGACCCTGTAATCTTTTGCACTTACCGCTACGACCTCTGAAACATCCTAATTCCTCTCTCGACCCCGTAAACATGCTCCGTCTTACCCCACGAACCCTGCCGTCAATTTTAACTATATTTGAGTCAATTACTTGGGTTAGTCTTGAGTTAACCTAACCAATTTAGCATCCAACGGTTGAGATTAGTCAAAATAATAAAAAAATAAAAAAATCATGAAGCTTGAGAGGGGCAGGGAGCATCGGCCGGGGGAGGGGGTTTCCATCGCTGGGGGAGAGCATGGAGCAACATCTATCGCTGGAGAGGGGGGGCAGGGAGGAGCATTGGCGCCAGGGGGAGCAGGGAGCTGAGGCGCGGCTCTGGGAGGGGGGGCGGGGGGCGATGGCGGGGCTTCTGGGGTTGGGCGCGGCTCTGGGGGGCAGGTGGGGGACGAGGTTCCCGGGCGGGGAGCTCCAGGGGACGCGGGGCTCCGAGGCTCCAGGGAGCGCGGTGGAGACAGCTTGAACAGGGGAGCAGCATCGGCGGCAAGGGGGTCTCTATCGTCGGGGGGAACAAGGAGCAGAGCCGGGGTGCAGCTCTAGGAGGACGACGGCGGTCGAGGCTCCGGGGGGTGGGTTTGGGCGCGACTGTGGGGGGCGAGCTTCCCAAGCAGGGGGTTGGGGCTTCAGAGGGCACAGGGCTCCATGGAACTTGGGAGGGCGGGGGGCTTGAAGGGTATTCTATCGGCCGGGGGGGAGGGAGCAGGGAGCGGCGATGGCACGGGGATGGGCCTCCATCGGCTGAGGGGGAGCAGGATGGCTGGGCGGTGGGGGCGAGGACAGGGACGAGGAGGAGGGAAGGAGCAGGATGGCTGGGCACTCAAATGTAAATTTAACGAACAAATTGGGTATAATATAAAAGAATATAACGGAATCCGGTTAATTTAAACGGCTAAATGAACGGGAGTTAACCACAGGGTCTGCAGGGTAAGAGTTAGCAAGTTTACGGGGGCAGGGGAGGAATTACGATGTTTCAAAGGTCGTAGCGGTAATTGCAAAAGATTATAGGGTCTGCCGGGTAAAATTCCCAAAATAATTTGGAAATATTTTTGCTTTGTCCAACGTTTTGAAAATTTATTTTGCAAATAATTTTACAAATATTATTCAAACACATTTTTACCAACAATTTTTACAACTGTTTTTCAAAGACATTTTTTTCAAAGGTTTGAAAACATTTTACAGAGAATTTTACAAAGGTTTTCAAAAGATTTTTCAAAACATTTTATAATTAATCTGCAAAATCATTTAAAACAATTTCAAACCAATATTTACAAACATTTTTCAAAAAATTTTATACATATTTATAGATGTTATTCTTTACAGTTCAGTTATTCGTATACCCTTACCCATGTATATTATATTATAAATATTAGTGAAAATACATAAAGTACGAGTTATGGCTAATGTATATATACATATATACAGCCCCCCCCTATACTTAGCTCGGACTATGTCCTCATAGTGTTCAAAGAGAAATAAAGTAAGGCATAACTCATGCTAAGTATAGAAAAGTCAGTACTACAATGACTTAAATAAAAGAAGAATAATTCGATCACCCCTCCTCCCCCATACTTACGATCAACTAATCTAATGTATGTAAGACTGCACACAAAGCAAGGATGATCAAGTATTAGAATTTACAATGAAACAATGACTCGACTTGTCTCCCATAATACTTAGGGTGAAATATCCCTGACTAAAGAAAATAATTATCAACAAGTTAGAAGACAAGTGAGGGAATGAACGAATCTTAAAAATAAAAACAACTAAGAAAGAAAAAACACATCACTCCCCTATACTTACAGTAAAAGATCCCTAAGTATAAGCAACGATTAGAGTAATGAAATAGAACGAAAAGGAATAACACGATATGCACAACCCCTATAGGATAAACTACATCCAAAATATAATCACAAAGACTTGAAGGGATCGGGTGTGACAACAAATGGAAGAATGAAAAGATGAAACATGTATATACAAGAGGTAGCCAATTTTGAGGTGCCTCTCTGCATGTACTAGGTTTCATTCCTCTAGCAGAGCGCAAATGTTAGGATAACATTGTATCAAGATTCATGAGGCCTCTGTAAAGTGATGTCATACTCATATTATGGTCTAAGTGTGAGAACCATAAATAATACAACAAATAATAAAACACTTGGATATGCAATCATGTGGGTGCTAGATACAAGCGAAATAAAATAGACAACTGTAATGGGAACCAGTAGCATCAAAGGAAGCACTTGTGGTCAGAATGGAGTGGGTAAATGAATCCAATACAGTTAAAAGCGGAGAAAGAAGGATTGGAGATGGAGTCCTCCACGTCAATCATCCTCTCAAACAGTTATACACGGTCAAGATCAAGAGATGCATACTCAGAGTGGATATCGTGGTGCACATGGAAGGAATAGGTCAAGAGGTCATCGAATACCACAAAGCAAGGCTCATCCTTGTGAAGGTCGTCAAGGAGAGAGAGAACTCAAAGGACTCGATTTTGTGATCCAATAGATCGAATGCAACTAAGGAAGTCAAACAGATTGTGCATCCTCCCGTATATAACCCTTGAGGATTAATGCAAACTCATTTATGAAAGTAGGGGAAATGCTATCCTCTATCTGCTCCACTTAAAATCCATCAATATCATCAATCATGAAGATGAAAGGCTCATATGAGTATCTATCTAAATCAGAAAAATCCCAAACGAACACCCTTATATATCTCCCTATGTTGAAATGGCTCAAGATATTGAACTCAATTAGGCAAGTGCCTTAGAATACTGGGAACAAGAAGATCATGACACGGGAAGTGGGTGATAAATCCTAGATTTATCTACTTTATCATCTATTTTATCTCTTTAGCTTAAGAAAATCAACAACATTCATTAATAATTAACTCTTATTAATTACTGATTTCTTGGAAATAATTAACCCTAATTATTGTATATAAATAACTCTATTATTGTGCTTATATTTTATATGTTTTTTATTTATTAAAATTCAAATACAAATTAGAGTAATATTGTATATAATAAATTTAACATTAATCATTAATTAAAAATAGAAAAAATAATAACAAAAATAAGGAAGTTATTTAATTACTTTGAAATTGGTTACAAAAATATTATTATGTATATATAATGTATTTTCTCTTTGAGTTCTACATGAAGTTGTAGATCTCATTGACATATACTACTTTCATGTTTATCATTTTTTCCTAATTTAAACAGTAATAAATTCATTTTGATTTTAGACTTATTTATCTATTTTCTATTTATTTCATTGTGCCATGTTGCTCTCTTTGGTTGAGCCATGTGACATGGATCTTCATGTTGACCCATTCCTCGTTTCTACAATCTGATCAAATCAAATCAGATGACCAGCATCCATCTTTTGCACCCTCCTTTTAGACCACACGATACCCTCATCAGATTGCTTATCATTGCTTATTTATGCCAAATTAAGGACGATCTGATCATGATCAGATGGACCCGGTCCATCTTCAACCACCAGGACCATTCATCTTGTAGACGACAATTCACCAATCATTGTTCCTTCTCATTATTTTTCTAATCATTTCTCATAACATATCCACCAACTTCTACCTCTAAATCCTTCGCATAATCTCCATATTTCATGCCAATATCCTAACTTACCTAATCCCTAACTCCCCTAGTCTCTAATGGTTGTTGAAACCACCATCAGGAGATATAACTTCTATCTCCCATCCTATTCAAATAATCCTTCGTCGCTGCTAGAGGCGATTATCCAACTTTACGTGAGCAAAGGTCTAGAATATCTCAACCTTCCTCTAGCAGAGGAAGGGCTGATTGGCAATGCCACAATAACTTTTTGCCCCAGTGTCGACCCATGGTTCAGATGCTATGTGACGTCCATGAGCTCGATATTTTGAGCTCTCCGTTAAGGCTGTATGGATCAAGCGACGACCCCTGAGGCCGATTGAGCCTTAAGCCCAAGCCACTACCTTTATCAAAAGCTTCTCTTAGATTCAGGTAATCTAGGATTTGATATTTCATTTGTATTCTTGGATTTATCTCGCTTTGTATATAGATCTTCATAATACTTCAAATGGCCATCGACCTCCACCATGGACCTTAAATCCACGAGAAAGATTCCACCAATCACTTTCCCATCTCCGGATCTTCCACTACTTCGATCCCTTCTATCTGTCAAAGGCAGAAGAGAACCCACCAGGCTAACCACGTTCTTCACATGACTTGGCCTCCAATTCTTTCTGCTAACGCATGCACTCGCTTTTGTTTTGGATATGTTTTCCCGAATAATTCCGGGTTCCCATCACCTCATTGGCCAGAATTTTCGAAGAGCTCTGTTCTCCTTCTCCATCGTCGATGGAGCTCCATCGCTTCAGTCTTTTAGCAATCATCAGAGCATCTCCTCGACACCTTCAACATTTCCACCTTACCAGGAAGGTGGTCAGACGTTTCAAGCTCCTAGAGCAGCTAGCAGTAGGAGAATCGACTTCGCCGGAGCCCTACCATGTCTGTTGCAAGTGAATGAGTTAAATCGCAGGCATGGGTTACATGAACCATCTGATCTTCTTGATCGAATAGTTCGAAGCATTTTTCGAGCCTTCTATCTGCAACTACCCCCTCAGAGTCACTGGGCCAAAGCCGAAGCACCTGACTCTTCCACATGGCCTGAGCCATAAGCTTTCCACCTAAACCTGGACCGCACGTGCATCACGCGTACGGGCCTAGGAGTTTTGCAGCACCGACATGCTAACTATCCATAATTGCATAAATACCCCCACATAGGGAGTATTCAACAAAATAAGCAGAGGGTTTCTCATATTTGTGTTTTAGTCCATATAGGGACATGATTGAACATTTTATGTTGTGTTTATTTGCATGTGTGCCCCTGCTTGCATGTTGAATAATTGTAGTATCTGATATTATTTTGATGTAATTTCAATTCCATTGTGAAGCTCTCTTCTTTATCTATAGGATGCCATGTTTGATTTTCTGATTTAAAGTCTAATTAATTACCTATTTATCAGATTTTATACGTTCACTCTTGTTCATATTAATTGTTATCTAGCTTCACATTAATGCATGAATTGGATCTTTATCATTATATGAATATTTCTCGAGTCATGTTTATAATTTCATGGTATAAATTTAGTGTCCATGTACATGTTTCTATTTAGATTCCTTTTGTCCATTTTGTTCACTATCTGACATAAATAAAAATGCATTTTGTTCATATTTCTTTGTAATACGTTGTGATACTTCTTTTGACCTAGGTAATTTATTAATTACTTAGCATATTTATTAATGTCTAATGAATTTTATTAATAGTATGTGTCCACAATTGCCTCCTTGGAGTCGCCGAGCCAAAGCCGAAGCACACAACGCTTCCACAGCCCCAATCCACGAGCTTTCTACCCGATCTTGGATCATGCGTGCATTACGTGTGCGAGCTTGAGAGTTTTGCAGTGCCATCCAATCAACTATCCATAGTTACAAAAATAGCCCCATACATTGGGAATTTAATAAAATAATTAGCAGCTTTTTCATATTTACATTTTAGTCCCTATAGGGACCTAATTGGGACATTTTATGTTATGTTTATTTGCACTTATGTCCATGGCTTGCATGTTGGATAATAATAGTATATGATGTTATTTTGATATGATTTCAATTCCATTGTGAAGATATTTTCATTATTTTAGAATGGCATTCTTCATTCTCTGATTTAAAGTTCAATTAATAGTCTAATTATCAAGGTTGATATGTACACTCTTGTTCATATTTGTTGTCATCTAGCTTCAAATTAATGAACGAATTGGATCCTTATCTTTGTTTGAATATTGCTCAAGTATTATTTATTATTTATTGGTATAAATTTAGAGTCTATATACCTATTTTTATTTATGTTCATTTTTTCCATTATGTTCACTATTTGACATACAAAAAACCATAGGAAAATGCATTCTGTTTATATTATTTTGTTATGCGTTGTGATGTTGATTTTGACCTAGATAATAAATTAATCATTTAGTATATTTATTAATGTATGATTAATTTGATTAATAGCTCTTGTTCATGTGTTCGATCATGGATTGAACAGGTTATAAATTAAACTAAGTCCTCCTCGCAGAGATCTTTTCACTTGGTTCTATTGATTTCTCTTAGCCCATGCTACAACGAGCACATTTATATTATCCTATTGGTGATTCATCAGATGGTTCCATTTCCAAGGAAATGACTTCTTTGATATTATTAATATTTTTTTATTTAATACTTTTTGTTAAGTTGATAAATATACAATTTAGGTCAAGCTATTTATATTGAATTAGTGCATTATTTTTACATGTGATGTGCATTAACTTGTCTATTTTTGCTCTATTTTTAATCATTTCTCTTTTACTCAGGGCACGTGGACTCTAGGATGCTTGGAGACTTGCAGAGGCTAGTGCTTAGAATGCTAAGTTCCAACTGAGAGGAGACATAGGAGATCCCTTTAAGAGAGCTTGAAGATTATAATGTTGTTTTTTTATCTGTTATATAATATCTAGGGTTGTATATACTCTACAATATTTGTACTTGGTCATTATGTTTTGTGTCGAGTCTATTGCACCATTGTTAGCGTGGGACTCAACTTGAGTGCTTGACTAAGGGTTTTGGTACACTGCTCTTAGAGCAATCTTTAGATTTTATTCTTTGTGCTTGAACCATAATTTATGACACACTAATTACATCTCAAGAGATTCATATATCTCTTAAGATTCATGAGATGTACTTAAGCTATGTTTGACCTAGCCAAATTAATTCAAATTATATCCTGCTTATTGAATTTCTTGTTAGGATGCTGCTTTTGATCGACTTGCATGCATTTAGATATTAATTTTATTCAGTCTCACATGTGCATGAAGAGAGCTGGGATTACTGTAAGTATATTTGAACATAAGCATGCGTTATAATTTCTCGTATGCATTGGCTTTTTCTCGAATCCTCCCTTGATTTATAACTTAGGTATTTTAAAAAAAGGGAATGGTCAGTAGACGTTGGATTATGTGTTCAAATAATTAACTAAGTGATAACCTAAACTCTAAAAAAATATGAAATTTAAATGCATGTTGACCTAATTAAAATGGAACAAAAAATTCACCTTATATTGGGAGAGCGAACCCCTCATTATTCATTGGCACATTTTTCATATTGAGAGGCGAGGGTGTATCGTTAAGATAGTTCCTAAATCCTATTTGAAGCCCTACTCATAGTGGTACGATATATATTTCATATATAATTTAGCCATAGCTCATATTTTAAAAATTTTCAAACTTTTTGGGCTATGTATATCGTATTATTTTTTGGAACTAATTTTTGTAAAAATGTTTTGGAAACTTTTATATGTGGTTTTAAAAAATGTTTTACATTGATTTGTAAAAATTGAATTTTACTCATTTTCGAAAAATAGCTTATTAAATATTTGGAAAATCTATATTTACGTAAAAATGTCTTTAAAAATGTTTTACTTAAGATTGAAAAATGGGGTTTTACTTATTTTGGGAAATCTTTGTAAAATGATTGGAAAAATATATATACTTATATGATAAGGTTTGTAAAATATTTTCAGAATCATTTTCAACTTTAAGGGTGTAAATTGAGACTAATAGTTATTTTATAAATAATCCTAGCTCTCTAATTTAAATAAAAATGGAAAAATAAAAAAATCACATATATATACTAACTATTCAATGGTGCTTCCCTTACACATACACCTTGCACTCAAGGCTTTTTGAGATCTTTAACATTTGATTTATGAGGTCCAAAGACTTAGAATTAACCTATCTTGATCATTAAGGTCTTATACTTAATAATTTACACTTCCCTAGTAAGAAAGATTTGTGTGCTATATTGCATGGTTAATTTCTTCCTTAAAAGAATATGACCAACACTCACTTACACGATTGCATTCATGATGAGATGAGAAGAGGTATCATTTGAGGAACTGGTTAAGTTGAACCTGATTTTATGATACTCAAGGATGGAATAGAATTAATGAAGAATTCAAAATCTGAGTGTTGGTAATCTTAGCCAGTATGAAAACATGGTTCTTATACTAATCTCTTTATATAAACTTAAGTGCCAGGTGTGATGAAAGTAAATCAAAATGTTTATTAGTGTGCACTAATTCTTAGTAAAAGTAGTGGAGCAGGACAAAAAAGAAAAGAGAAAAAGTCATTTATTACAATGTCAAATCAAAGAGCTTATACTAGTGGTGAGCACTACCAACCTTTTAAGTGCTAAATTTGGACCAATTTCTTAAGATTTTATGAGTCGGGATAGTACCCAAAAAGTGTTCTGCGTCGTATAGTGATACAAGTCTATGTATAGAAGGTATCTTACATACTTAAAAGAGACGAATCCCTGTGCATTCCCAGAAAAACAAGTACAAACAACTCAACCTCTTTTGATGGACACATTGATTGGCAACAAACAAATATATGAGTTGAGTTAATAAGGCACTTAAGAGAATCCTTGTTCTAATGACAAGGAGAGAAGAAATGACACAATCACGTACCGTCTATCATCTAGCTATCCATATACATTGTTTTAAGTCTAATAAACTAAGACACGGTGGATTGAAGCAAGACTGGATTTATTCCCTAGTATTGAGGACTGAGTCCATAGGAGAATCTCTTGCATTGTAACTATGAATGACATTTCGATTCGATTCTTGTGAGTCCAGTCAACACATTAAGCCATACTTATTACTATATATGTATACATGAAGAATCTGGCGATTGGAGGAGTTGAATTCCTTTTATTAATACTCAATTTAGCTTAGAATCTTATGATTTCTAAAATTAAGTGTTATTGATCGATGAAACCTTGTCTTATCACTTGCACAAGTCAGGGAATTCACTAACTCTTTAATTCACTCTTTATTTATTAGCTCGAGGACGTGCATAGAATAAGTATAGGGGGTGATAAATCATAAACTTATCTACTTTATTCATATATTTTATCTCTCTATCTTAATAAAAACAATAACATTCATTAAATATTAACTCTTATTAATTATTGATGTGTTTTAAATAACTAACTTTAATTATTGTATATACATAACTCTATTATTATGTTTATATTTAATGTTTTTATTAATTATTAAAAAGAAATAAAAATTATAGTAATAATTTATACAATTAATCTAACATTAATCAATTAAAAATACGAAAAAATAATAGAATAAAAAAATTAATTGCAATACTTACAAAAATATTATTGCATATATAATGTATTTTCTCATTAAGTTCTACTGAAAAGTTGTAGATCTCATTGAGATCGACAACTTTCGTGTTTATCATTTTTTTATTATTTAACCTCTAAAAAAATATTTTTGATTTTATACTCATTTATCTGTTTTTTATTTATTTCATTGGGCCACATGGCTCTCTCTGATTGAGCCACGTGACTCGGCTCTTCAGGTTGATTTGCTCCTCATTTCCATTATCTGATCAAATCAAATCAGACGGCCAAGCATCCATCTTCCGAGCCCTTCTTATGGACCACATGATCTCCTCATCAGACCGCTTATTTGTGCCCAATTAAGGGCCCCTCTGATCAGGATCAGACAGGCTCAATTCATTGTCAACTCCCGGCCCCTTCCTCCATATGACAGTTCACCAACCACTGTTCCTTCTCCTTATTTTTCTAACCATTTCACATAACCTCTTCATCAACTTCCACCTCAAAATCCTTCATATAACCCCCATCTTTCATGCCAATATCCTAACTTCACTAATACCTAACTTCCCTAGTTTCTAATGGTGGTTGAAACCACCATTAGGAGATAGAACATCCGCCTCCCATCCTCTTCAAATTCTCCTTCACTGTTGCTTGAGGTAGTTGTCCACCTTTACGAGGGTAAAGGCCCAACATATGTCAACCATCCTAGCTATTTGATGACACCACGATGACTTTTTACCCCAATGTTGACCCATGGTGGATATGTCATGTGACGGCTATGAGCTTGGTCATCCATGATTTCCATTAAGGCCGGATGGATCAAGAAACGACCCATAAGGCTGACCGAGCCTTAATCCCAAGCCATTGCCTCCATCATGAGCTTCTCTAAGATTCAAGTAATCCAGGATTTTATATTTCATTTGTATTCTTAGATTTTTCTCATGTTGTATATAGATATTCGTAGTACTTCAAATGGTCAAACATTCACCGTGGATCTTAAATCCATGTGGAAGATTCTACCCATCGCTTTCCTTTCTCCGGACCTTCCCCTACTCCAATTCCTTCTCTCCATCAATAGTGGAAGATAACACATCGGGCCACCCACCTTATCCACACGAGTTCGCCTCCATTTCACTCTCTTCGCTCATGCACACACTCACTTCTGCTTCATCTATTCTGTCCCTGACAATTGTAGGTTCTCATCACTTCATTGGTTGGAATTTTTAAAGTGTTGTTCTCCTTCTTCATTGTTGGTGGATTTCCATGGATTCAGACTTTTAAACATCATAGGAGCACCTCTTGTTCACTTTGATCGTCGCCACCTCACCACGAAGGTGGTCGGACCTTACAAGAGCCTGGAGAAACCAAGAGAAGGAGAATTGACTTTGCAGGATCCCTACCAAGTCCACCATAGGTGGAGGAGGTAAAGCACAGGTGTGGATCTGTCCACAACTACCATATTGGACTCGATGAACCGAAGACAAAGCATCTTACGCTTCTACATGGCCCAAGCCATGAGCTTTCCACCCGAAGCTTGATCATGTGTGCATCATGCGTGCGAGCCTGAGAATTTTGCAATGCCACCCCTCCTACTGTCTATAATTTCAGAAATACCCTCGCGCATGGGGTATTCAATAAAATAAGTATCGATTTTTTCATATTTGCATTTTAGTCCATGTAGAGATCTGATTGAGACATTTTTATGTTATGTTTATTTTATCTTATGCCCCTAGATTGCATGTTGAATAACTAGAGTATATAATGTTATTTTAATGTGATTTCAATTCCATTGTGAAGCACTTTTTATTATCTTTAGGATGGCATCTTGATTCTCTATTTTAAAGTTCAATTAATGATTTATTTATTAGAGTTGATATGTGCACTCTTGTTCATATTAATTGCCATCTGGATTCAGATTAATGCACGAATTGGATCCTTATCTTTATCTAAATGTTGTTGGAGTCTTATGTGTAATTTAATGGTGTGAATTTAGTTTCTATATGCATGTTTCTATTTAGGTTCATTCTGTCCATTATGTTCACTATTTGACGTACATAGAAACCAAATAAAAATGCATTATGTTCATATTGTATCGTAATGTGTTGTAATGTTGCTTTTGACCAAGATAATAAATTAATCACTTGGCCTATTTATTAATATCTGATTAACTTTATTAATAGTGTGTGTCCCTGTGTTCGATCATGGGCTTTCCCATGTTATAAATTAACTCAAGTTTCCTCGTGGAGATCTTTGACTTGGTTCGATCGATTGCTTCATGGCCCATGCTATAGTGAGAACATTTTATCTTAGACAATTGGCTATTCATCAAATGTGTCAGCTCGTAGGATAGTTAAAACAACAATTGAAGTTGGACAAGTAAGAAAAATCGAAAGCTCTCCAAGGTTATATAATCATTCGTAGTCAGATTTATAACATTGAACATGTCCCATGACTAGTTCTCATTCACTGATTCATCAAGAAGCTCATCACACCGATCTTGTACTACATGGCCCAAAAATTGCACTCTCATTTGAGTCTGACAATCTCTTGATTAAATATAAGTAGTATCCCAATCACATTCTCCAACTAATAAAAAGCTTGCCCCGAAGAAAGTGAATGCGATACGGGTGGGAACAAAGAGGGTGAGGTAGTATGGAACACTATACCAGACAAGAAGTTGATTACATAGGGATCAGACTCACACCATACATGATAAAATTGTAGTTCAAGAAGAGATTCATTTTGAACCGGATTAGGGGGATGAGGATGATGTGGTCCAAATGAGAAGGAAACTGCAAAATCCAGTTGACCCATCATTATATCACAAAAAAAGATGAAAGAAAAGAAAAGACACAAAATGTGAAAAACTAGAAGATCGCTAGACTCTAAGAAGGGAAAAACACGATGGATCACCACAATTAAACACAAAGAAAACACCCAATTCACTTACTCGACATAGTGATGATCGTAAGAGTTCAATCTTTTATCTTTTCAATTTTTGAGTTAAATGATTCAGACAGTTCTTTAAATCATGCTCTCTAGTGTAGTCTCCTAGAGTTGATCGTGTACGAGTGGTGTACACCAACTTTAATGCAATACCACTTAGTTAAGGTCTGAGGCATGTGATTGCAGTAATAATAGGACCAAAGAGTGGGTGCTTAGGGCATGACTTCAATGCTTGGGGATCTAATCCTTAAGTGTACATGCCTCACTCAGTTAGTAGGTACTATGTCCAATGAGGAGGTTTCTCTTCTCAAATCAGTGAATCGGTTATGTTTGTTTTAAGGTCAAGTAGACTTAGCAGTCCAGATTTTATGGTTATCACATTTTGGGGTATTTTCATAAATATATGTCTTAGGGTTTTTCCAATCCATTTATTCAACCTAAGTCCCGAAATGGGAGAAAGTGAGACAAGTCGATGCACAAAAATTATTGATGCATGCGCAAGATAGAAAACGTACCTGACTCCAGTAGTCTATATGCAATATGATCCATGCATACAAATAAATCTAACCTATATGTGTGCAAGAGAGAATGGATCTAGCATAAACTTCTACTCATGAAGTACAAATTTATTAATTTGACTAAGTCCAATCGAACTATAGGTATAAAATTCTTGATTAGGATTTGGAACTAGTTCAACATGGCTCAACGAAATAGAAACCTAACACTAGGGGCTTCAAGCACACAAAACAATGAATAGGAAAGTTGGAAAATACAACACAGAAAATAAAATAAAATAATGAGAAAATTAGGGAGGATAAAAATATAGAAGGTGACAGAAAGTCAGAAAAGTTGCGTTGGTCTCCAAGTGAACAGACACTTGGTAAAATAAACTTGTGAGATGTCTAAGTGTCCAGAGTTTGTCCTGTATTATAAATTATTAATGAGTCACACTCTCAAACAAGAAAATAAAAATTAAAACTATGTTATTGCTATTCTAAGTTTAATCAACTCCTAATCGGCTCCTATTGTTCTCTCCTATCAGCTCAAAAAGGGAAGAGTCGGTCTACGCCTTGCTCGGGTGATGTCAGCCTTCGAAAAGATCCACCCTTGCTCGGTGCTCCCTCAGAACAAAGTCAATTAAGAAGATGGATTAGAATAATTAAATCAACTATCAGATAAAGAAATAAATAAAAAATAAATAAAGCAGGTATATATACAGATTATCATATACATTGTCCCTAACAATGATGCCATTTGATATATCAATTTTGACCAAAAGTTCCTAAAAAGGCTAAAATCCTATTCGTTGTGTCAATCAACCTCAAATAAATCAACAATTAACCCATGTCATAAGATAGGAAAATCAATGAAATGTGTGTGAGTTAAAATTTATTTTATTTAACTATGCAAAATATGTCCATAGTGCAAGTATGTTGAGTGTTGAACTATGGAATTGGTAAGGTAGTTAATTAGTAATAATTATTTCTAATTAATAATATATATACTTATTTTATGTGGTTTTTTAATTACATTTAATTTTTATTGATTTTCAAATATTTTATATAATTATTTTAAAATTTTTTACTTTCAACTTTATTATTTTATTTTTAATTTTGCAGATTTTAATTCCTTTTTTATTTTTAAAATACGATATATTTTTATATATAATGATATATTTATATATATAATATAGTCATTATAACTATAGTGTGTATAGTAAATATGGCTATATATTTATAAATAAATAAAATATATTTAAATTTTAGAAAATAATTTTTCGTAGTTTTTACATTATTCTCTATTTTTAATGATTATTGCATAACTTCTACTAATTTTATATATTTTTAATAATTAAAATATGCTAAACAATGAACAGATTAAATATCTGAGTTTTTTTAAGTTTAATGTGTATATAAGTCTAAAATTAATTCAAAGATATTTTAAAAGATAATAAATGCAATAAAAAATCACTAATAGAAAGATATATTTTTTTTAGAAAAAAATTTCTAATTTTTAAAAGATTATTAGAGTTTTTATTTTTTTATTTTATATTTTGTATTTTTAATCATTTTTGATATTTGGTATAATATGATATAATATATATGATAGATATTTTAGATTTTTTGGAGATGTTTTATACAATTTCTGGGTTTTTTTATTTAAATCGAGAATAAAAGAATTTTTTGTATTTTTAGAAAGAAGAAAATAAGTTAATATGCCAAAATTAAATTAGGCATGGACAAGCATGGTCTCAAGCATCTAACATAATTTTCCTACAATTTTTAGAGCAATACAAGTATTTATACAGCACAAAATTTGAGAAATCAAAATGCCATAATTATTGGGACTTGTTTATAATTTTGAAAAAATAAATTTGTATTTAATAACAAGTCAAGCAAATACACGGGCATACACGTAAAATTTACAATGCCTCGCATGGTCCTACATGTGAGGCTGAAGGACCTAAGTGCAATAATAGGAAAGTATGAGGTTTTCTTAGCAAAATATCCTAAATATTTTGCACTACATATAATATTTACAATATTAAAATTAAAATACAAAATTAGCTGGGGTTGGATGCAATTTACCTTCATGTGCGACGTTGATGGATGATGCGCGCTTCACTTAACCGATGGAGGGCTAGAGTCCTGATACCGTTTTGCAGATGATGGGTGGAGATTAGATACCGGTGTTTATCGGATGACTGCAAGTCTCTTAATCGTGTGATTGTTTCTTAATTTGGCGTGTGTTCTTGATTTAAAAGTAATGAGGGGATCTTGAAGAACTGATGAAGAATATGGCCTATGCGAGTCGATCTGACATATATCCATTCTCTGGTGATCTTACTTCCCATTGATAAGGGTGTGACATTCCTAGAAGGATTCCACATATACCGGAGGGCTTAAAAATGTCCAAGCCTCATTGATGGAGGCATGGAGCTTCAATGAAGATCGGGCACATAGAGGGTCTGGAGCTGGGCTTGATCACAGCTCACGATGGGGTCTTTGAGGTTCACACCTGCTCAACATGCTTGGAGTCATAAGGTCGAAGATTCCATCCCCATTATTGGGAGAAAATAGGTGTGGATGAGGTGAGCGGAGTGTTCTCTCTAGCAAAGGGTGGAGGAAGAGACCTTGTAACTTGATTTGTACGGGGTCAAAGAAATTTGGGTGGAAGAGTCAATGGAGAAAGTTAATGGGATTCTGATGGTGGGAGAAGGTGGTCAGAACGAGGCAGATAATGGGAGAACAAAAGCTAGATTCTAGTGCCCCAGTGTACTTTAATCTAGGGATCTAAGCTAACAAACAAGGTTAAAGCATAAAATAATTTGTAGGATTAAAAAGCGTAATGAAAATGCAATAAAAAAACCTAACTTAACTATGCCTCAATGGGTCACAGAGACCTAAAGCTCCAACGTCGGAGTTAGGCTCTTGTGAAGGGGAACCACATCGATGCACTCCCTCTCCACGTCGTGAATCTACCAGATCGGACTCCCATCACAAGGTTGTACATCTAGCCTCGGATTCTAGGGGAAAAGGGTGATCAAGAAAGATCAAAATGTCAAAAATTGTTGGAGGCCTTTATTTATAGAAAAGACAAGGTGGCTTCAAAAAGTTAGGGTTTATACTTAGATCGATGACCGTCTGACAAAACAAGAGATAGGGCTTGATAGACCATGCTTCAAAGAGGAGATTTCGTGAAGAAATGGAGAGGCATGGATTAGTGGATCGAGTGCGAAAATTTGGTGAAGATGGGATGTTTGCATGCTCTAATAGGTCGCAACCCTAGCACAGGACAGTTGCTAAGCCCTCATTAATACACATCCAACCAGTAACTACAAAATATGGATTAAAATCCTTATTAATTAAATAATAAATAATATATAATTTTATAAATTAAAACTTAAAACATAATAAATGTTATAACTTTTCAAACTATTTTCCTGCACTAATAAATAGTATATCCTCATATTCTAAAGGAAAAGGGTGCTCAAAAAGGATCAAATTGTCAAAAATGGCTAGAGATCTTTATTTATAGCAAAGATGAGGTGGCTTCAAAAAGTTAGGGTTTATACTTAGATCGATGATCATATGACAAAACAAGAGATAGGGCTTGATAGGCCATGCTTCAAAGAGGAGATTTCGTGAAAAAAATGGAGAGGCATGGATCAGTGGATCGAGTGAAAATTTGGGTGAAGATGGGACGCTTGCATGCTCTAACATGTCGCAACCTAGAAAAGAGCAATTGCTAAGCCCTCATGAGTACACGTCCGACCAATAAATACAAAATATGGATTAAAATCCGTATTAATTCAATAATAAATACTATATCATTTAATTAATTAAAATTTAAAAGATAAAAAATGTTATAAATTTCTAAACTATTTTTCTGAGATTTTTATTTATTTTTACGATATTATTTGTTACATATTAATTGTTAAATGTTTATACATATGTATATTTATCTATATTTTACTTATTTTTAAATTTTGTATTTAATATATATAATATTATATGGGAAAAAGGACCCTACACCGGCGGGTGCAGAAAATTCTCTAAACCCGGCCTCATTTTTCATTATTTTTTGATTTTTTTTAAAATGGAACGGGGGAATTTAGATCGTCATGTATCACCATGTTGTCATTCCAAATTCAACTTAATTTGACGCTTCTATCATCTCCATCAAGACTAACAAATTTTAACGGTCTTAGAATTGCTGAAATCAACCCCTTTTAGATGAACATGTTAGGAATGTTTATTTTACATGAAATTTGAAACACTTATTCCCCTCAACATATTAAGTAAATCCCCCCAACTTTTAGTTCAAAAAAAGTAAAAAATGATGCAAAAATGGGGTGGGTGCAGGGAGTTTCCTACACGACTGGGTGCAGGCTCCCTGCCCTCATATTATATTTACGTACTTATAATACTATTTAATATGTATTTACATTTTTTATAATTCTATTTGTGTAGGTAAATAATTACATGTGTATATATTATTGGTATAGTATACTTATATATTTTAATATACTATTTATTTTAATTCCTTTTTACATGTTTTTCTTTATTATTTTATTTTTAATATGTTTTATATAATGTATGTAACTATTTGAAAATATAAAAAGAGTAAAATATAAATAATCAAATATATTAACTTTATATACAAACATACAGTACAATAATACCATAGAAAGACGACTTTTGTATCACAACTCAATGAAGCCACCTTCATTAGATAGATAATTTAATTTTGAATACAATGAAGATGAGTTTGGTTCAGTTTGAGTTCATATGGAGAAAATATTGATCTGTGAAGTTCGATTTACTGCTTTTTCATCTATGTGCACCTAGTTGCACTATGCATGATTTTTATTGCCTATTATTTTTGTAATTTTTGATATATTTTTATGTATAAATTCCATGGTAAAAAATTTATTGTTTGAAATGTATTATGTGAAGAATAAAATGGTGTAAGAATGGCTATATACTGACCATCAAATTAGGGTTTTGTGTGATGTTTTTTGCCCCTTATCCCCCCCTACTTTATTCATGGTCAGCCAAGTCAATATTGATGGTCTTGGGGTTTGGTGTTAATTTAGTATCTATGATTCTTCATTTATTTTTATTTTCTTTTCTTTGTTTATTTAATTTTGGATTTAAATAAAAGTATTTATGCTTTAATTATACACAATGTCGAAATACTAATTTATGCAAGTTAGTTGTATTTTCATGCATTTAGATAGGGTTTCAAAGATAAAATATAGTAATAAGGTAAATGAATGGCTATTAATCAAATTTATATAGGACTATTTCATTGATAGTTAAGATAATAATTTAGTAAAGAATATCATAAAACCTAGTGAGACTGATAAAGTTCTAACACTAAAAATAGAAGAGATAATAGAAGATCACACAATTGTACCTTTTAAAAATAGAAAAAGGGAGGTAAGATCACAGAAGAGGTATGTACGTTATGAGTTGCTAACCATCTATCTTAATTTATACATGTGATGAATCCACGATTCATCATCTTAATATCTTGCTCTTAGCGAAATCCTAGAGTAAAGTCTCAAATAAGTGTACATAAAATCATTAATTTAACAAAATGACTCTTGTAAATAAAACACACTAATTATTGTATATTAGATTGTACAAAATAAATTACACATAAAAAGCCGCAAAAATAAAGGAGTTTTATACATGTAAATAGCCCAAAACTTCATGTATTTTTAAATTTCATTTCAACTACTTTTTGGCTAATTCTTTATCCAAATTATTCATAACCATGTATATAAAAATACAAAAACACAAAACAAATTTTACCTTAAATAAATGCTCCTAGATTCCAAAGGGAAAAAGCCGTAAAGACCAACTTCCAAGCCAAATTCCCACTCCGTATGAACTCCAAATTCACCAAACTCACTTTTAAAGTTCAAGTTAGAAAATTATCTATCCAACGGAAGTGGTTTCATTAAAATCGGAGCTCATTTGCAAAAGTTGGGTTTTGGGACCTAGAGATACATTGTATATTATGTATATATTCATTCTTTCTTCATTTTTTATTTTATCTTTCCTAATTATTAAAAATACAAAAAAATTATGGTTGTGTTGTATTTTGATTGTATTATTTTATTGTATTTTTATATTGTAAATATCTCTTATTAAAAAGAAAAAAATACATGTTGGAAAAGCAAACGAAAAATGTAAATGTTGTATGTATTCCCTTGTAAATTCCCCACTATTTTTTCATTCTTTATACTTTTTGTTGTATTTAAAGTAGCCTACTTTATTTCATTTTATTTATTTAATTATTTTACATTCTCTACAATAACCACCAATTCAACTCCATTATTCCACCATTTTTTCCAACTTCCCATTCAACTCCATTAATAATTCAACCTCCCATTCAACTCCACCAGTTTAATAACCTCTCATTCCATTCTCTTTATATACATCCCATCCTCCTCAATTTGCACTTGATCCATCTTTATGTGAGGAGAGCCTAGTTCCCAGAGTTGAATCGGTGACAGTGACACAACCGCAGTCGAGCGACGACAACCCTCTCTCTGGTGAGATCCGTTGGTTTTTTCCGGCCAACATCGCAGCTACATCCGTGCATTGCTAGAGTTCATCGCTCGCTGGCGATTCGAGCGAAGACCGTGCTCTTGTTAGCACATCATAGGCGACCGTCCATCTTAGGTAATTTTATCTTCATCTTCTTGTCATTGTTTGTTTCTTTGCAAATTTTTTTTAACACGTCACATAACCACCTACATATCATCCTTTTCATCATCACCACCATCTCACCATCATTTTGTTCCCCACCTTTTTGTGTTTATATTATTTCTTATTTAACAAAATAAAATATTAAAAAATTTAAAACAAAAAAATGGTATTATTACAACAGTAAAAAATAAAAAATTTAACAAAAAATTAAAAAAACACGCGGTAGCAGCCAGCGGCCCGCCGCCCCCCCCCCCCTTCCTCCACGGGCAGCGGCGCCGCTCGCCACCCCTCTCTCCTCAGCCACGCGCGGCTGCCGGGCGCGGCTCTGCTGCCCGTGCGTGGGCCGCCGCGTGCTAGCGGCGCCAACGGCCGTCCAATGGCCCGCATCCATCTTCAGCCACCGCACCATCCCAGCGTGCAGCACAGCAGCCCATCTCGCGCGGCCCCCCGTTCTTTCCGCTTCGCCAACCAGCAGCATCCTCCGACGGCACCCACCGCCCTCCTCCTTCGCGTGACGCGGCCACCCTCCGCCCACGTGCGGCACGCAGCGCCTCCGCCGGCTCCACCCCTCCCACACCTGCGAAGAAGATGAAGTAGAAGGTCCTATTCCATTTTTTTATTATTTTGTGTAAATTGTAGAATATTTATTTTACTTCTTTATTTCTACAAATCAGTCCCTGTTCTTAGTGTTCTTGTAATTTTGTTTTCTGAATTTGCAAAGATAACCCTCTGTTCGCATTTTAATTTGTACCTTATTTATGGATCTTTTAATCAGTAAAAAATGTCAATGTGTTGAGCAACTCATTTTCTACCATCTGAATATTTATTTGTATTTTTGTTAGTCATGGGTAATTATCTAAAATTGTCTAACTGAAATTTTGCATATTTTACCCAATCAGTGATCTTAAATTGATATCTAACTCACGATTGCTCTAAAATTCCACAAAAATTATATATAATGTCTTGAAGAGTGTTTAACTTTACTATCCAAATTTCATCCAAAGTGGAGTTATTTTGTGCCTCAAATAAATTGTAGAGTGATTTTAGTATTTGATTTTATTAAATCCACGTGCATCATTTTCGCGAAATTTCAAGTCTCCTGGATTGTATATAAAACTACCTTTTTGGGATAATTCACACTCTGATTAATTTGGCATTGTGGATTTATTAGGAATTATTTACTCATTGTCACTCTGATTTCACTTAAAAATCCATAAAAAATTCATATTTTGTCAATAAATTCCAAAACAATTACTGTAGTCTCATTTCATCATGTTTGCATTCCAGTAAATTTTTCATCCTTTTTGCTTACTGTTTGTGTGAAAAATTGTGAAAATACCCATAAAAAGTGTGTATTTTTCATTATTGCATTTTAATCCTAAAAAATACAAAAAAATGTGTTTTGTGTTTATCACTTGATTAGGATTCTAGGAAAAATATAACTTGGCTAAATTGGACTTCTTTTCTATTCAAATTAATTTGGCTAAGTTATATGCTTTTGTAGTATTTTAATTCAGCCGTATTTGCATTTACATTTGTTTTTGCATTAAAAAATATTAAAAAAACGCATTTGAAAATCTAGACCTAAGTTTTCGAATTAACCCCAAAGTTGTTCCTTTGCCTCCCTGAGTTCGACCCCGGACTTGCTCGGGATATAAATTAAAGCCGAGACACTCTTCATGAAGATCTTCTCTCGGTTCTGACTGATTCGCTAATACACGTATTACAATGAACCCAAATTAAATATCATATTTAGCGACTCGTCAAATGGTGTCGTTGCCGGGGAGGCAAACGACTTAGGGACTAATTTAAAAATTTGGATTTAGATTTCACTTACTCGGATAGTCTGACCCCCGAGCCACCTTGTATTTAGTCCATTTTCTTCCAATTATTTCTCTTCATATTCGTGTATATATTTTTTTCTCTAATATAATATTATTTTCCTTGCGAGGGACCGGTGGACTTGGAGTGCATCGGAGGTCGACAGACGCGACGTGCGCCGACTGCTGAAGATCAAGGAGAAATTATTTTTTTTGGAGAGAATTTTTGTAAATTCTTGTAATTATTTAGCTTGCTCCTTTATAGCGGCTCTTGTTTGAGAGCTCGCGCGTGTAAAGAGACTTGGACTTTATTTGTGGTGTGTCGAGACTTGTTTCACTCTCCGGTGAGGGTGGGGCTCGACTTGAGTGGCGAATTTAAGGATTAGACACACGGTAGTTTAGCATCAAATTTGTTTGTGCCCATCGTAATTTAGGCCACACATATCTTAAAAGATTCACATATCTTATAAGATTCATAATGAGATGTACATAAACACGTGCTACTTAGCTCAAAATTAAATCAATTCTTCCCCGCTAAGAGTATGTTATTTAGGTGCAGTTTTTTTTCGATTTGCATGCATTTAGTGTAATATTTACAAATTCAATTTTGCATAACGCATGGAGAGTGTTGGGATTCACTGTAAGTATACCTTTTTCTGAGCATGCATCATAGTTTCTTGTTTGCATTCTGATTTCCGATTCCCCTCTTGTTTTATAACTTAAGGTCAAAAGGAAATTGGGATTGACGGTAGATGTGCTTGTGTGTTCATATAACTTTCAAGTGATAACCTAACTCTAAAATTGGGACTCAATTGAGCAGGTCGATTTAAATAATTGGAATAAAAAGAACCCTTGTTCTCGGGTGCATAAAGCCGTCATTGTTTGTTTTACTTGCAAGTGAGAGAGAGATGATCCTAGGATAGAGCCAAGCCAGGATTTCTTACTTACTACTGGTTCTTTATTTTCATACGATTAGCTACTTTTCAGTGAGGAATACGGGTAGCCGTATTTATACGGTCCGGACTTCCTTAGCAGAGTTGGAGGTTTAGAGGGTGCTTTAGTCATCAAGGAACGGGCTTCGGCTTGTACTTACTCCTATATTTGTTTAAAGTAGGCAAAACTAGTCGTAAGAATCGGGTCAGTCTGTAGGAAAATACGGGTACCTAACTGCTCGTTAATCTTTCCAAGATTATATTTCTCACCAACTAAAATTGATAAGATAATTCGGCCGAACTCTTACGGTCATCACGTGTTGAGTTGGTGAAATTGAGGGTTTGGATTGTGTTTGTTTTGTGTGAGTTTACTCCACACATTTACGTGCACCGTAGAACTAGCACCTCATTGAATATCGTGTTCTAATCGGTTCTTTTGACATCGAAGATGATCGATTGGGGGATATTTATTCGGACTTTGCGAATCTCCCATTGAACGCTCCAAGAAGTATGTCTTCACAGGTCCATGCGCAACTTGGACCAACCTGGACTCATGACCCTCTTGAGCCCAGGATCACCCAATCTCGGGATGGTTACTCTCAAGCCATTCCATTTCTCTCTTCCCACCTCATTGAGGAAGACCTTCTCCTCGATGAGAATACCTTGATTCATAAATCCTCTTCTAATCAAGAACACCTTGTTGATTCAGGCAATAAAGAAGATTCAAGGAAAATGCCTCCAAAGAAGAGAGAAGAGGAAGAAGAAAATCATGAAGACCCAATGAGAATGATACTTGCCAGATTAGTTGCATCTGAGCAGCAACATGCATTACTCAGAACTCAATTAGGACAATTAAATGTTGGGGTTGAACCACCAATGGATCCTGCGAATAACCTCGGACAATATCAAATTCGGAATTACTTGAGTCTGGTCGAACCAAATGTTGATTTTGAATAGAAGCCGCATTTTCTGAACCTGCTGCCACACTTTGATGGGAATGCTTCTGAGGATCCATATGCATTCCTAAGGGACTTTGATCTCATCTGCGCTAACCTCAAACATCAAAATTTAGCCAGGATTATATTAGGCTCAAAGCCATTCCATTTGCCTTGGTTGGCAAAGCCGACTACTGGGTGAAAAATCTTGGGATTACCGTCACCACTTATCCCAGTTCAAGGACCTGTTTCTGAAGAAATTCTACCCGTTGAATAGAACTAACATGATGAGGACGCGTATTACGAGTTTTTCCCAATTACCCCATGAAGCCTTTTATGACGCTTGGGAAAGATTCAAGGACATCCTGCAGAAGTGTCCCTGCCATGGATTAGATGACAACATCTTGGTCTAGTCGTTTTTCACTGGTATCAACCCTGAGATGCAGGGTTTAGTGAGCGCTGCCTGTGGAGGCAGCTATACATCACGAGGAGCGGATACCGTCTGGAGGGTATTCGAGCAGATGGCTGAAACTAGTAGTTCACAGATGGCCAGCAGGGCCTATACACCATCCCCCAGTTCACTCTCAGTTAGAGGGGGAAAATCAACTATAGTCGATCTCTCTCATGACTTGATCCCTAGCATGGGACTCCTTGCTGACAAGCTTACTGTAGTCGAGAGGATTGACAAGAGAATTGATGAATTGGACTGGAGCGTCTCCAAGATTCCAAAACAAATGGAGGAGTTGACTGATAGGGTATCTAAGGTAAAGATACCTGCAGTGACTGCACCCTCTGCTCCCATATACCGAGTTCACCATGTTCAGGAGCAGTTGGTGTCAGGGAAACCCCAGCCGTGGGAGCAGGACCAATCCTACACCCACTCTTTTCAGCAGCCACCTCCATTAGCAGAGACAGTTCAGGAGGAGCCTCCACCGGTTTGGGAGGTGAATGGAGTATGATATACTCAAGACCCTGCTAGGTAGGGAAGTTCGGGAGACCGATAGACCTACTAGCATCCCCTGACCTTTCATAACACCGCATTTACCTCTGTACCACCTACTTCACAGCAAAGCTCTGGATTCCAGCCACCCCAGTAGCAGAGGCAGTAGTACCAACAGTATGGCCGACAGAACATTACCAGATAGGCCAGCAGGGCCCGCAACCCCAGTAGCAGTAGCAGCTGAGGCAGTTCTATGGCCAGTAGGGCCAGTCTTCCCGTTCTTCTTCCCAGTCTTATCCACTTCCTTCTTCATCTAGTCCTATGGATATACAACAGCAGATACTCGACGAGCTACGTTCCTATAGTAACGAGATTCATGACTTAAGGGTGGATGTCAACCGCCTGTCCAGATGGCGAGACGAGCATATTGCACCCTCTACCTCTATCCCAGCCCAAGTTCAGGCTAACCCCAATAGCCTGAACCGATCTAGTTCTCGACAGCACTTTGGTCAGGTATACTATTTAGCATCTCCTAGATCTGAACATGAGACTTTTTAGTGTGACGAGGCTAACCACATGTCACTCAGGAGCGGAAGGACTGTGATCGTACCTGACCAGGCGAGGGACACGAGGAGGGGCATCTCTGGAGCTCTACCTGAGGAGTCTTCAGAGGACGAGGAGGAGAGGCATTATATTTCGGAGCCCCATCAGCACCATTCGAGGATTTCTACTCAAGGTGCTGAGAGGAGGAGGAGAGCACGTATGCAGCATCAGCAGCATGGATACACTTCTGATTCTACGGAGGACCTTGCATCTCCGGTTGTGGCGGATACCACTCTAGCTTCTATTCAACAACCTGTAGTAGATAGTTTTGATTTCAATCCCATGTTGCATCAAAAAGATTCATGTATTAAGAACTCTGTTTTAGTTAATGCCAAGAATGAAATTTCAATCCATGATTCAGACTCTTCATCCTCTGTTTCCCTAGCTTCAATCCCTTTCCCCTGTGCTCTAACGGCAGGAAAGCGCTTCAAAACGATTCAGAAAGATGACCCCAATATGGCACGATTTTGTAAAGAAAATATCACTGTAAAAGTGTCATTTGATGAGTATGTGGCTAACCATCCTGCATTCCAAAAATACCTTAAGGTTAGATGCACACCTACAAGGGTTAGCAGGAAGAATGATAATTGAAATAAAAAGACACATGTCTTGTCAGTAGCCACAACCTATTGTCTCAAGAATCAGACTTTGCCAAAGAAAAAGAGAGACATGGGTGCTCACTATGTGGAGAGTCGTATTGACGACATTGCGTTTGCACGCACACTCTTAGATAATGGTTCTTCGATCAATTTAATTCCATTAGCATTATATCAGAAATTGGAGTTGGGACCACTTCGCAAATCTAGAGCTTTACTTCAATTTGCAGATCGTTCAATGAAGAGACCTCAGGGAGAAGTGAAGAACGTCGTTATCTCGATTGAGGGGCAGAACTATCAATTTGATTTCACAGTCTTGGACATGGAGACCCCCAATCATTGGAGAGAATCTCATATCATTCTTGGGCGGACCTTCCTTAGGACCGCAGGCACAACTTTCGATTATGGTACGGGAATGATGAAGTTCCGTTCTCCAGGAGGAGAAGTGAACCTTGAGATGAAGCAAACCAAGTGTCAGCGACCCGATTCAGAGATCAGCGCAGAGTACTCATCATCAGAGGCAGATTGCAGAATGATTAGCACCTTTGGGATTTGGGGACAGATTCCTTCAGGACAGAGTGAGACCCTTTCATCTGGAAAGGGTATAGTGATGATGCAGTTTGCCAGGTGTTGTCTGATCTTGCGAGAGAGGAATCTACCTATTCCCATGATGACACAGAGATCCATCTGGATCTGTTAGTTCCATCCCCTTCGGAACAATCATGGGACATAGATGATAAGTCGGACGCGGCTTTGGCCGAACTACTGTGTTTCTTTGGCGATCCGACTCCCCTTACTTTTGAGTTGGTGGCGAGTACTACTCAGCTTATCCCACCTTCATACAGCACGGAACCAGATTCAGATTCAGTTCAGCCAGATTTGATTGATGATACCACATTGTCATGACTGAAATCACTACCTCCTACACTCAAGTACGCCTTTCTTGTGAGACCCAAAGAGAGATATCCTGTCATCATTAGCTCGGACTTGACTTTAGAACAGGAGTCTATGTTGTTAGAAGTCTTAGAGAGGAACCGCAAAGTAATAGGTTGGACAGTGTCGGATCTCGTGGGCATCAACCCCGCTCTCTGCTCGCACCATATTTTTACTGAGGATAATGTGGGACCTTCCCGTGAGTTCCAGAGGAGACTTAACCCCAATCTACAGGAAGTGGTGAAGAAAGAGATTAAGAAATGGTGCAAAGCAGGGTTTATATACCCTATTTTTGACTCCAAGTGGGTGGCCCCGCTTCATGTTGTCCCGAAGAGATCAGGAATTTAGATGGTCACTGATGAATCTGTGATTCATCACATCAAAAGTCAAAAATAGAGCCTTGTTCCCGAGAAAATAGAGGCATATTTCCTTTTATCTTGCATAAATAACACTCATGCATGCATCCATAATTCATGCATTTTAGCAGCTCATCTGCATTTAAATAAGAAGCCAAAAATCCCCTGTACAATATCCCTTCATCAAATAAACTCTTCTCTATAATATATATACTCCTTAATAATATAGGGAAGAAAGCCACAAATCACCCTTGTAAAATAGCCTAAATACCCTGAGCACCCTTGTACATTAAAACACACATAAAGCCCGCATACAGACTCCTACTTAGGTCTACTCACTATTAGAATACTACATAACAAAAGACCTTCAAAATAAAACTAATTTCATTGAAATTGGAGCTTGTATGAGGAACTTGGGTTTTTGGGTCATTTTGTATACTACCTATGTATATTTATGTATCTTTGTATTTATGTACCATGTTTGACCTCATCTCCGTCTTTGGTCAACATGAAACTTATAGATCTCATCAAGATCTACAACTTTCATGTTTTGAGTTTTTCCAAAATCGGCCTCCTCCTCTTTCTACACGTGTTTTCCCCTTCAACCATTCACAGCAGGCCACGTGGCGCCCTCTGATTGCGCCACGCGGCCCGCTGACCTTTGTCTGGTCCGCCTGCGATTCCCACCGTTGGATCGCGCTTCAGATCCAACGGCCCAGACCCGACCACGTGCGCGCACTCCCTCAGCCATCAGATCCACCAGCTCCTCATCTCCACCGTCCCTTAGCGCCGCGCTCTCAGCGAGCCACGTGGCGGCATCTACGCCGCTCGATCACGCCTCCGATCCTCTCATCACAGTGTGCCACGCGTCACCTCTTGAACCCTTAGATCGCATCACCTTGACCGGATCCTAGCCGCTCGCCCGCGCCTCGCCCCCATTACGCCACGTGTCTTCCCCCGATTCCATCCATCGCATCACCAGATCTAATCACGCCCGCTCACTTTGCGCTTCGATCTGGCCGTCGGATCACAAGATCCAACGGCCAGGACTTCGTCCCCTACCTCGGGCACCCCCTCTCTCCCACGATCTCCGCCTTGCGGGAGGGGCTGCCCCTTCCTATTCTTGGCCGCACTCCAGCCAACCTCGCCGGCCACTGACCACCCCACGATCATCCCCACTCATCCCTCTCCCTCGCCAGCTCCCTCGCACACCACCATCTCCGCCACACTCGCCCTACGACAGCCATGAACTTCGCCACTCACCCAGCTCTGCCGTCACCTTCCTCCTATAAATACTCGCCCTCCGGCCACCTTCATCGCCATCCGCCACTCCAGAGAGGAACCTAGAGCTCGGAGCTCTCGATTGGTGACAGGAATTGAGGGATTCCTTGAGCGAAGACGGCCCTTCTTCTCCGGCGAGATCCACGGTGCACCGCCGTGTCGCAGCCGCCCTCCTAGTAGCTGCACGAGCTCGAGGCTTTACCGACCTCTGGAGCGACGACCTGGAGCTCAAGACTGAGCCCCAAACCCCAGGTAACCTCCTCCATTTCTTCTCCGATCATCTCCTTCGTTTTCCTTGATCTTCTCCGCATTTATTCGCCGTCCACGGACATCTCCTCGCCTCCTCGACACTCCGACGAGCTCCGCGACGGAGCTCTCATCCTCGCTGACCCCTCCGCATCGCCGTTCACTCCACAACAACCACCATCGACCTGCAAGCTCCGCCACCTGGCCGGAGCTCTGTCACCCGACCACCCCCTTCTCCGCAGGCCTCACAGTTCACTTCACCTTCTCCACAATCACACGCACAAGCTTCGGCTATTCTTCTAACCTCTGCAGGTACCCGAACCATCATTGGCCGGAGCCTCGTCGGAGCTCTCCTCGAGCTTCATCGATCAGGAGCTCCAGCCCTCCTCCAGCCATCCAGAGACCACCGGAGGCTTCGCCGTCCTCTTCCGAGTCTTCCGAGCTAGGTGGGAGCTGACGAAGCTCACCACCGGAGCCTGGCAGTCGAGGCGGAGCTCAGCAGCCCTCACCGGAGCGCAGCCATCTCCTCCGCAGGCGGCGGAGGCCCGTTGAAGGAGAAGGAGCAGCAGCCGTTCGATCCTCAGATCGAACGGCTCTCGTCCCGCCACGCGTACCATTACCGCCATAGTCCTCGACCGTCGATCTCACCGCGGATCAGACGCTTCATCCGCTGCCACGCGTCTTCACCGACCACCCTTGGATCAATCTTGATCCAAGGGCCTTCAGGCCGCCACGTCGCCCTATCCGAGCCTCGGCCTCCAAGCCTAGGCTCGGGTACTCCGAAGCTGATCCGAAGCAAACCCGAGCCTCCGAAGCCCTCCGAACCTAGGCCGCCCCACGTGAGGAGCACGTGCGGCCTGGGTTAATTGCACCAACACCCCTGGAAGTTTCAAGAATTGCAGAAAGGTCCCTGTGAAGCAGACATCACGTGAGGCGCACGTGATTCGTGGAGAAATTGCATAGAAGTCCTGCATAGTATAGGTAATTGCATTTTAGTCCTTGTCAGCACGTTTATTTATTGAAATTTTATTTTTCCAGTATTGCATTTATACCCTTGTGTTTGCACGTGTCCATAGCATGCATTTTTCATCATTTTGAAATTCCAAAAATTGCAAGTTGTTGAGAATTTTGTCCTCTATCTTTATGTACACGTGTCTGATTTTTGTTGGCTTCATTGAATTATCAATAAATTAATTGGTTCATTTGTGACATATTTTGCCCAGTGATGCCTTTTGATTTTTAATTAAATATCAGTGCCTTCAAAAATCACCAAAAATTCACAGTAGCTTAAGGACATTATTTTTGACACTCCATAAAAATTTCATGTCATTTGCACGCATAATGAGGCCTGAATAAATAGTTGAGTGATTTCCTTTAAATAATTTTAATTAATTCATTTCACAGTGGATTTTGGTTCTGTTAATTTTCCTAGGTCCCTAATCATTAGACCTTCCTAGGATAATTTTAGTTCTTGGAGAAATTGTGGTTTGATATTTATTAAAAATTAAACACTGAAAATCACTCTGTCTGTTTGTTTAATTCACAGTAAATTTATCTTGAGTCGAAAAATTCCAAAAAAATTAGTGTAGCTTAATTTCATTCCATTTCATAATCTGACCAAGTTTCATAATTTTTGGACTTCTTTTGATATCTTAAATTGATTTAATCTCAACTTGGCTGGATTTTTGCATGTGTCTGCATTGAAAATTAAAAATACCAAAAAAAAATTGTTCCCCGAATATCAAACACTTGTAAATTGTTGTAATCAACCTAAGGAGACAGTTGCCTCCCTGAGATCGACCTTGGACTCCACCAAGTAAAAAAATATCACTGCTTAAAATTGACCCAAAATCTGTCTTAAGTGGTATTTGATCAACCTCCCGTATCCGACTGCAACGAACACTTAAAATTGATTTGGAACATTAATTTGCCCGAATTAACTAAGGGTGCGGGAGGCGTATCAAAATGGCGCCGTTGCCGGGGAGGCACGGCTTAGGCTAATTGTAGCATATTTTTGAGTGTTTGATCTTCTAATCTCCGGGTAGTCTGACCCCCGGTTTTTCTTGTGATTATTTCTCTCATTTAGTTCCTTTGCATTATTTCATTTTTGTGTCACTCTCTGACCTTCATTTAATTTTTGTGCGAGGACCGCGAGGAGTCGGCGACGCTTCAAGGACTTAGCAGTTAGATTGTGTGGAGAGAAAGAGAGGCATTGTATTTTTTTAATTATTTTTCTTTTGCATTATTTCCAGTGGTTCCCGTTTGGGATCTCGCGCGTGTAAATATAGTGGAAAACCGTGTCCCGTGTGCTGTGTGGATTGATTGGTAATTTAGCTTGCACTAGCGGCTCCTCGAGCTACTCTAGGACTTGTTTGTGCTCGTAATCAATAGGACCACACAACACCCTTAAAAGACGCACCTAGACCGCAGGACTTAGTTCAAATTAAACCGTTCTTCACGTTAATAGAACTGCCTGTCTAGGAGCGACTTTCATCGCTTGCATTTGCATGTAGGGTAGAGTTTTCAATTCTGTATAGCATCCTGCATCAAGAAGCAAAGGACCACTGTAAGTATTCTCTACTTGGCATACGCATCATAGATTTCAACTTGCATCGGCTTTTCTCGATTTCCCCCCCTCTGATTTTCTCACTTAATTAAAAAGGAAATTGGGACTGTCCGATAGGCGTGCTTTGTGGTGATTAATTACAGTGATAACCTAATTTTAAAACTGGGACTGCTAACAGTATTGACCATAAAAAGGGAATAAAAGCTGAAAATTGTTTGCGGGAGACTAATCCCCGACCTTGTTTTCAGGCTGAGTGAGGGTACCTGAGTGTGTGTGAACACCCTAAGGTAGAGCCAAATCCCCGTCTTCCATATCACGTTCCAACTGATCCTAGCAAATATCACAAGCCGAATATTTTCAGACTCTTTGACTAGTACCAAGTAGCCTCCGCCTGTCTCAGGTAGATAGGGGTGAAATTGCGGTACTTCGCGACAAGTTGCTAGTAACCCTCCGGGGCGAAGTTCCAGCCTTGTCAGCCTCCGCCTGCTTGCAGGTAGATAGGGGCATGGTCACTGAGTCCATCGGCTTGGGATAGGAGCGAAGAAAGGAAGGAGCGGCGGTATCTTAGACGACAGGATAGACAGGGAAGACGCATCCGGCTCTGAGCCGACTTCCCTCTAGGCCGCGTAATCCTTGCTAGATTTGCTTGAAAATCACACTTAAAAACTACAAGATAAATTGGACTCAACTTTGAGTCCTTCACTGTGTTGAGTGTGAATCCAGGGTCTTGGATTGATCTTGTGCTTGCTTCAGGTAGAAGTAAAATCCTATCTTCTTCTTGCTTCACCAAGATGAGTGACTGGGGAGACCTCGACGCACCGTTCACTGATCTTTCTATGAGTCCCCCAAGTAACTCGTCTTTTCCGGTCCGAGCGCACCTTGGACCACCCAGGACTCATGACCCTCTTGAGTCCTGGTTCCCTCTTGCTCAGGGTGGTTACCCTCAAACCTACCCTTCTATCTCCTCTGAGATTACCAAGGAAGATCATTGCCTCGGTAGTCCCTTACTTGATTCAACCTCTAACACCGACCTCATTTTCCAATCCCCAGAAGTAGAGGAAGAAATGCCGCCAAAGATGCCGCCTGATGAGGACCAGATGAGACAAATTCTAAGACGCCTTGCTGAAGCTGAACAGAAAAATGCTGATCTTACTGCACGAATGGGGCGAATAATAGTAGCTGAAGGGATCGACCGACCAATGGTCGATACCTATAACCCGGCGGAGAACGAAATCCAGAATTGGCTAGCACCTGCAGTTCCCGACCAGGCATTCGAGCTGAAGCCCCACTTCCTTAGCCTGCTGCCGAAGTTCAACGGAAACCTAAGCGAAGAGCCGTACACTTTCCTCCGTGACTTCGAACTAGTCTGCAATAATCTGAGCCATCCCAATGTTGGCCAAGATTATATCCGACTGAAAGCCACCCCATTTGCCTTAGGAGATAAGGCTGCACATTGGCTGAAGAACCTAGGGGTGGTCTGTACTACCTGGATGCAGTTCAAGGACCTCTTCTTAAAGAAGTTCTACCCACTCAGTAGAACCAATCAAATGCGAACAAAGATTGCCAGCTTCGCCCAAGGACCCTGCGAACCGTTCCACGAGGCGTGGGACAGGTTCAATGACTTAGTACAGAAATGCCCATGCCACGGCATTTCTAAGGCGATCTTAGTCCAGACCTTGTTCTGCGGACTAACCCCAGAGATGCAGGGGTTAGTCAGCGCCGCCTGCGGAGGAAGCTATCTAAACAAGAACGAGCACGCCGTATGGAAAATCCTAGAACAGATGGCAGAAACCGGCAGGTCACAGGCCACAAGGGCCTATCAGTCGTCTCCCTCGATTCTATCCAATGAGACGACTAGAAGGACTGTTGCAGATCTGACAGAGGACCTCATCCCCAGCATGGGGATGATTGCAGACAAGCTTACTATGGTCGAGCAGATCCACAAGAGAGTCGCGGAGATGGAGTCTCTTTCGAGCCTTCCCAAGAAGGTGGAGGAACTCTCTGAAAAGGTAGCCAAGATTAAGCTACCCACCCCTTCTGCACCACCTGTACCTGTACATCGAGTCCATCTTGTACAGGAACAGACACCGGGGTCTCAGAGCAGCTGGGATCAGACTTACACCCAGCAGAACCATCATGCACCCCCACCAGTACAGACAGAGTACGAGGAGCCTCCGCCCGTTTACGAGATCAACGGGCTCTGGTATAGCCGCGACCCACTAGTCCGGCAAATCGAGATGGGGAAGGACCAGGCACACCGCCCATCCCCAGTCTACCAGGAGACCAGGCCCGTCACAATCCCGCGATATCAGTCCAGGCCAGAACAAGGGTACCAGCCGCAGCAGCGCACCTATCAGCAGGGGCCAGCACCGCCCCATCAGCAGCAGTATCGGCATGGCCAGCAGGGCCAGTTCAGGACCGCATCCACTCAGCAGCAGGCCCAGCCCACCGAATTGGAGTCCCTCACCTTGGCGATCCAGACCCTGTCTGATAGGGTCCAGCAGATGCAGAACGACTACCTGGACATGAGAACCGACATCAATCGGGTCTCTCGTGCTCAGGACCAACAAATGGCGCCAAGGACTCCAATTCCCGCACAGGTTCAGGCCAACCCAAATAGCATACATCAAGGCCAGAACCGACCCCGAGATCAGGTATACTATTCAGATAATTATTTATCTGAACATGAGATCCTCTCGTATGATAATGTTAACCATATGTCCCTCAGGAGCGGAAGGACCGTGACCATACCTGATCGGGCACGGGCACCACAGGAAGGAACCTCCGAAATTCGACCTGAGGAGAATTCGGAGGAGGAAGAGGAGGAGCACCACCACCGCCAGCGGAAGAAGAGGACATCTGAGTCCTCGAAGCACCAGCCCCGTAGTCATCCCGAGTCCGACGACACCGATGAGCCCGCACCTCCATCTGAGGAGGACCAGCCAGAAGAAGCGGAAGAAGCATCACCGGTTTCGCCCAAGCATTTCCCTTTTCGTCAGAGTCAGAGTCAGAGTCTGTATAAAAGTCTGAGTCAGAGTCTTGTTAAGAACTCAGTTTCAGCAGCTAATGAAGATATTTCAGTTCCAGAACCTGAGTTAATAATCCCTTTCCCCCAAGCTCTCAAGGGTGGGAAGAAGAAAAACAAAAAAATTCAAAAAGATGACCCTGAGATGGCTGAGTTTTGTAACAAACATATCAAGGTCACAATCCCCTTTGACAAGTTCGTGGAAATGACCCCTGCATTCCAAAAATACCTTAAGGTGAGATGCACACCTACTAGGGTTAGCAGGAAAACCAAAAGCCGTGTTGAGAAACACGTCCTGTCAGTAGCCACAACTTGTGCAATAAAGAACTCGTTTCCTCGGAAACGAAGAGACATGGGTGCACACTATGTAGTGAGTCATGTTGATGACATCGCGTTTGCACGCACTCTCCTGGACAATGGTTCCTCGATCAACTTGATGCCCACAGCTCTTTATGAGCGGCTCAATCTCGGACCTCTTAGGAAATCTAGAGCTATTCTTCAGTTTGCAGACAAATCCACTAAGAAGTCCCAAGGAGAATTAAGGAACATTGTGATCAAAGTCGAGGGGCAAGAATACATGGTGGACTTCACTGTCCTTGATATGGAAACCCCTCGTAATTGGAGAGAATCCCAGATTATCTTGGGTAGGCCCTTCCTCAGAACAGCAGGGGCCTTATTCGATTATAAGAATGGGAAAATTCAGTTCCAAACTCCAGGCGGAGATGAGGAACTAAAGATGAGGCAGACCAGATGGCAGAGACCAGACTCCGAATCCAGCACCGAGTACTCTTCTATCGAAACAGACAGTACACATGTAGACTTAGTTGGGCCATGGAGACAGAACCCAGCCAGCACCGATATGTCCATCTCCTTTGAAGATGATCCAGTGCATGAGTCAGTCTGCGAGATCCTCAGGAACGAGTACAGCCCTGAGCCTGCATCACCCTACATCTTCGATGACACAGAGGCCCAAGTAGGCCTGTCAGTCCTTACATCCTTAGGACAATCGGAAGATGAGGATGACGAGTCGGACGAGGCGTTTGCCGATTGCATGGAGACCTTTGACGATCCGACTCCAGAGCCGAGCTTGGTGGCAGCCGCTGCAGAACAGGATCCAGCCACTGCCAACACCGAACCAGATCAGATTAAGCCAGACTTCTTAGACGATCATACCATCCCTGAGCTCAAACCCCTACCCACAACACTGAAATATGCCTTCCTTGCGGGCCAAGATAAGAAATTTCCGGTCATTATCAGTTCGCATTTGACCGAGGAGCAGGAATCTCGCTTGCTAGAGATCCTGGAGAAGAACCGCAAGGCAATAGGCTGGAGCATTTCCGATCTCCACGGGATAAATCCCGCTCTGTGTTCGCACCATATATACTTGGAGAATGAAGCCAAACCCTCTCGTGAATTCCAACGTCGGTTGAATCCAAATCTACGAGAGGTTGTGAAGAAAGAGATAGAAAAATGGTGCGACGCGGGTTTCATTTACCCAATCTCCGATTCTAAGTGGGTGGCCCCAATCCATGTTGTCCCGAAAAAGTCGGGAATTCAGACGACCACCAATGAGGACGGAGAGGAGATCGTGACAAGAGTACCCACGTCGTGGCGCGTCTGTGTGGATTACAGACGCCTGAATGCCGCGACGAAAAAGGATCATTTCCCCCTACCATTTATTGATCAGATTTTAGAAAGACTAGCGGGGAAAGAATTCTTTTGTTTTCTTGATGGGTTCTCGGGCTACAATCAAGTAGCCATAGCTCCGGAGGACCAGGAAAAGACCACTTTCACATGCCCCTTTGGTACCTATGCTTTCAGGCGCATGCCTTTTGGGCTATGCAATGCTCCAGGTACTTTTCAAAGGTGCATGATTGCTGTATTCGCCGAAATGGTCGGCGAATTCCTGGAAGTCTTCATGGACGACTTCTCGGTCCACGGCGACTCTTTTGATTCCTGCCTTAGGAATCTGGACCGAGTCCTCAAAAGATGTTGTGAGGTCAATCTGGTGCTCTCCTGGGAGAAAAGTCACTTCATGGTGACGGAGGGCATAGTGTTGGGGCATGTCATCTCCAAGAGAGGAATGGAGGTTGACCCTGCCAAGGTGGATGTGATCAGACGACTCCAACCACCAACCAACGTACGGCAGTTGCGGTCGTTCCTCGGGCATGTCGGATTTTACCGGAGATTTATAAAGGATTTTTCTAAGATTGCCCGACCGCTAACTGAACTTTTAGGCAAAGACGCGGAGTTTATTGTCGATCACAAGTGTCTTGAGGCCTTTAAGCGATTACAAGGAATGATCATGGACGCACCCATTTTACAAGCCCCAGATTGGTCTCTCCCTTTTGAGATCATGACGGATGCATCAGATTATGCTGTTGGGGCTGTATTGGGACAAAGAAGAGATGGCGTCCCGTTTGCAATCCACTACGCAAGCAAAGTGCTTGATTCTGCTCAGCGTAACTATACAGTTACCGAAAAGGAAATGCTTGCGGTAGTATTTGCCTTGGACAAATTCAGATCTCATTTAATCGGATCCAAGGTAACTGTGTTCACAGACCACACGGCACTACGATACTTGATGGAGAAGAAGGACGCGAAGGCGCGTCTTCTTCGTTGGATTTTACTTCTCCAGGAGTTTGATTTGGACATCCGTGATAAACCTGGAAAGAAGAACGTAGTAGCCGATCATCTCTCTCGTCTCGAAGATCTTAATACTTCCGAGGTTTCCCCGATTCGAGACTCCTTCCCTGACGAGTCGATTTTTGTTATCGACTCACTCCCATGGTATGCCAATATCGTGAACTATCTTGTCTCCAAGAAGGTTCCCGAGGATTGGCCCAAGAGCCAAATTGACCGATTAAAGTCGGATGCTAGACACTACCATTGGGAGGATCCGATCCTTTTCTTTGAAGGACCGGATTGTGTCTGGAGACGTTGTATTCCTCAGGAGGAATACCAGAGTGTCCTTTCTTTATGCCATAGCTTAGAGGCAGGAGGACACCACTCCGGGAAGAGGACCGCATGGAAGGTACTTCAATGTGGCTTTTACTGGCCGACTCTGTTTCGCGATGCCACCGCCTTCGCGAAGTCGTGCCCAGTTTGCCAGAGAATGGGAGGAACCGTTGGTTCCAAGGATGAGATGCCAATGCAGCCGGTCATCATTTGTGATGTCTTTGACGCCTGGGGCATCGATTTCATGGGCCCATTCCCTGTCAGCCACGGGTTTGAATACATTCTTCTTGCGGTTGACTATCTGTCCAGATGGGTGGAGGCTATCCCGACCCGAGCCGCAGACAGCAGGACTGTCTGTAAATTTATCCGAGAACACATCATCTCTAGGTTCGGGATCCCCAAAATAATGATATCAGATGGGGGTAGCCACTTTGTGAATCGGGAGGTGAAGAAACTCCTGAAGGACTACGGCATCGAACACCGTGTCGCTAGTCCTTACCACCCACAAACCAATGGTATGGCTGAGGTGTCAAATAGGGAGGTGAAAACCATATTGCAAAAGCTCGTCCGCCCAGACAGGAAGGACTGGTCTCAGATCTTGGATCAAGTCCTCTGGGCATATAGGACGGCTTACAAGACACCGTTAGGCACCTCCCCATTCCGAATGGTATTCGGAAAGCCGTGCCATTTGCCCGCAGAGTTAGTGCACAAATCAGAATGGGCAATAAAGAAGGTCAACTGGAACACACACCTGGGCCAAAAACAGAGAGACATGGATCTGAATGAGCTTGTGGAAGTCAGAAACCGAGCATACGACAACAGTGTGGTGTACAAGGACAAGGTGAAGCGTTGGCACGATAGATATATCAGACGAAAGACCTTTGTTCCTGGACAAAAGGTATGGTTGTTCAATGCCAGGCTGAAGACTTTCCAAGGCAAACTGAAATCCAAGTGGACGGGACCATTTGTAGTCCGAACGGTGCATGATAGTGGATGTGTCGAGATCTCAGATCTCGCAGATAACGCACCGACATTCCTAGTAAATGGGCAGCTGTTGAAGCACTTCGTCGAATCCAATGAACAGTTAGTCCATGTGGAGGAGATTATATTCATGCGCGAGACAGATACAGCAGATACATCTCAAGCCGTGCATGAGACCTTGCAGCAATGAACTCCAGCCATCAGCAGCATCTTCAGAAGATTCAGACCGACTCATTTGTATATACATCATTCTTCCTGTATATCCTATCCTCTACCTCCTCGATTCTAGTAACCCATCCCCACATCATAAAATCATTATCTCAGACTATACTTAGGATGACCAGATCCTAAGTATAGGGGGGAGGGGTCGCCCGAGTCAATTCATTGTACATTCTCCAGATCACATCGGTCCTCATACTCATTGCCTACCGATACTTAGGCTGACCTGAGCCTAAGTATAGGGGGGACCGATGCCCGCGTATATATACTCATCCATTCCCCATCTTTCCCTCGTCCGCCCCATTTTTGATCTTCTTCTACACTTAGGCTGCCAGAGCCTAAGTATAGGGGGGCGGGACGACTTCTATGCTTTCTATTTCTTTCCTACGCTTAGCACGAGCTATGTCTTTTTCCTCGCTCTCTGTGCTCTGAGGACATAGCACACGCTAAGTATAGGGGGGCGTGTATATATTACATATATACTTTACCCATAGCTCGTACTTTAGCGTATTTTTGTATATATTTTACAATAATTACGGGTGGGTAAAAATCGATAAATGAAAAAAAAAAAAAATTTGGTATACTTGTATAATATGTACTATATGTATAATACTTGTATAAAAAGTTGTAAAATTCTTGTAAAACATACTTTTGTAAATAATTGTTGTATACCAGAAAAATAAAACAAAAAGGCTTCTTATTTACTCTTGCACATCATCTCTGCATAAAGAGTCTTGCACCTTCATAGCATGACATCTCATCTCATCTGCATATTTCTGCATATGCAAAGTGAAAAGCTAGTGGGTTCTGAACCAAGTTATGAGTAGATATTGAGGATGGACTTGATTTAACCTTAATCCACCTAATTTCAGAGGAACCTTATAGGAACTGGAGTTAAGATTTCTCAGGTCAAGAGACTTAATTCTTTGAGTCCGCAGGTCTATGTTCACATGTCATCTTGACTAGTCTAAGTAGAATAGCTCGTGCATACGCAGGATTCTTTTAGATAATGACCTAACTTGGACAAGCACAATGCACATAGCTCTTCATTGATGAGGTGTTGAGGAAGTAGTTTCCTTTGGCTTGGGGTAGCATATGAGGGTAGTACTTCTAGGCGGAACCTCTCTTCTTCTTCTAGTGAAGGAAGTGCGTCTCAACTTGGTATAGTGGTGATGAAGGCTAAGGACGGGATGCTGTGGGTTGCAATAATGCTTCAAAAGAGGGATAGTCTACTGGCTCAAGAGGAAAAACTCCTGATGTATTTGCTGCACCTTGAATATAGTTCCAAAAAAAAAAAAATATAAGAAAGAACTCCAAAAAAAATTCAGACAGGTCCAAGAAAAAGAATAATACCTGTCGGAGTATGTATATTAGCAAGGAAAATGCAGCTGGATGACTTGGCTACACTGGTCAGGCATCCCGGGATAGCTGGCTACACTGGCCACCTTCCATTCTTTTCTCTACCCCCTCCTCTTGGGTTGGTTGCACTTGAACTTAGAAGGGAATACCCCGCTCCTCGAGGAAAGAGTTACTGGACCAGGTTATTGAGTTACCTTGTTAGAGGAGGCTGGTTCCGAGTCATTTCTGATATGGAGAGCTATATCTCACTTACACAGTACAAGTAAGAATCATAGTCATCAGAAATTTGCGTTTGAGGAATTATTCTGACCTGACTGTTAAGGCGTCTTGAATAGAAGACTTGTGGAACTTGAAGTCTGTTAGGTCTTAAGTTCAGGTCCAAATAAGGTTCCGCCACACAATCAATCCAAAGGTCGAGTCAGGCTCCATTTTCAACTTTTGTTCATGACCTTGGTATGGAACCCAAAATCATTTCACTCTTGCATTTCATTTAGTTGCTCGGGGACGAGCAAGGTTTAAGTATAGGGGGTTGATGAATCTGTGATTCATCACATCAAAAGTCAAAAATAGAGCCTTGTTCCCGAGAAAATAGAGGCATATTTCCTTTTATCTTGCATAAATAACACTCATGCATGCATCCATAATTCATGCATTTTAGCAGCTCATCTGCATTTAAATAAGAAGCCAAAAATCCCCTGTACAATATCCCTTCATCAAATAAACTCTTCTCTATAATATATATACTCCTTAATAATATAGGGAAGAAAGCCACAAATCACCCTTGTAAAATAGCCTAAATACCCTGAGCACCCTTGTACATTAAAACACACATAAAGCCCGCATACAGACTCCTACTTAGGTCTACTCACTATTAGAATACTACATAACAAAAGACCTTCAAAATAAAACTAATTTCATTGAAATTGGAGCTTGTATGAGGAACTTGGGTTTTTGGGTCATTTTGTATACTACCTATGTATATTTATGTATCTTTGTATTTATGTACCATGTTTGACCTCATCTCCGTCTTTGGTCAACATGAAACTTATAGATCTCATCAAGATCTACAACTTTCATGTTTTGAGTTTTTCCAAAATCGGCCTCCTCCTCTTTCTACACGTGTTTTCCCCTTCAACCATTCACAGCAGGCCACGTGGCGCCCTCTGATTGCGCCACGCGGCCCGCTGACCTTTGTCTGGTCCGCCTGCGATTCCCACCGTTGGATCGCGCTTCAGATCCAACGGCCCAGACCCGACCACGTGCGCGCACTCCCTCAGCCATCAGATCCACCAGCTCCTCATCTCCACCGTCCCTTAGCGCCGCGCTCTCAGCGAGCCACGTGGCGGCATCTACGCCGCTCGATCACGCCTCCGATCCTCTCATCACAGTGTGCCACGCGTCACCTCTTGAACCCTTAGATCGCATCACCTTGACCGGATCCTAGCCGCTCGCCCGCGCCTCGCCCCCATTACGCCACGTGTCTTCCCCCGATTCCATCCATCGCATCACCAGATCTAATCACGCCCGCTCACTTTGCGCTTCGATCTGGCCGTCGGATCACAAGATCCAACGGCCAGGACTTCGTCCCCTACCTCGGGCACCCCCTCTCTCCCACGATCTCCGCCTTGCGGGAGGGGCTGCCCCTTCCTATTCTTGGCCGCACTCCAGCCAACCTCGCCGGCCACTGACCACCCCACGATCATCCCCACTCATCCCTCTCCCTCGCCAGCTCCCTCGCACACCACCATCTCCGCCACACTCGCCCCACGACAGCCATGAACTTCGCCACTCACCCAGCTCTGCCGTCACCTTCCTCCTATAAATACTCGCCCTCCGGCCACCTTCATCGCCATCCGCCACTCCAGAGAGGAACCTAGAGCTCGGAGCTCTCGATTGGTGACAGGAATTGAGGGATTCCTTGAGCGAAGACGGCCCTTCTTCTCCGGCGAGATCCACGGTGCACCGCCGTGTCGCAGCCGCCCTCCTAGTAGCTGCACGAGCTCGAGGCTTTACCGACCTCTGGAGCGACGACCTGGAGCTCAAGACTGAGCCCCAAACCCCAGGTAACCTCCTCCATTTCTTCTCCGATCATCTCCTTCGTTTTCCTTGATCTTCTCCGCATTTATTCGCCGTCCACGGACATCTCCTCGCCTCCTCGACACTCCGACGAGCTCCGCGACGGAGCTCTCATCCTCGCTGACCCCTCCGCATCGCCGTTCACTCCACAACAACCACCATCGACCTGCAAGCTCCGCCACCTGGCCGGAGCTCTGTCACCCGACCACCCCCTTCTCCGCAGGCCTCACAGTTCACTTCACCTTCTCCACAATCACACGCACAAGCTTCGGCTATTCTTCTAACCTCTGCAGGTACCCGAACCATCATTGGCCGGAGCCTCGTCGGAGCTCTCCTCGAGCTTCATCGATCAGGAGCTCCAGCCCTCCTCCAGCCATCCAGAGACCACCGGAGGCTTCGCCGTCCTCTTCCGAGTCTTCCGAGCTAGGTGGGAGCTGACGAAGCTCACCACCGGAGCCTGGCAGTCGAGGCGGAGCTCAGCAGCCCTCACCGGAGCGCAGCCATCTCCTCCGCAGGCGGCGGAGGCCCGTTGAAGGAGAAGGAGCAGCAGCCGTTCGATCCTCAGATCGAACGGCTCTCGTCCCGCCACGCGTACCATTACCGCCATAGTCCTCGACCGTCGATCTCACCGCGGATCAGACGCTTCATCCGCTGCCACGCGTCTTCACCGACCACCCTTGGATCAATCTTGATCCAAGGGCCTTCAGGCCGCCACGTCGCCCTATCCGAGCCTCGGCCTCCAAGCCTAGGCTCGGGTACTCCGAAGCTGATCCGAAGCAAACCCGAGCCTCCGAAGCCCTCCGAACCTAGGCCGCCCCACGTGAGGAGCACGTGCGGCCTGGGTTAATTGCACCAACACCCCTGGAAGTTTCAAGAATTGCAGAAAGGTCCCTGTGAAGCAGACATCACGTGAGGCGCACGTGATTCGTGGAGAAATTGCATAGAAGTCCTGCATAGTATAGGTAATTGCATTTTAGTCCTTGTCAGCACGTTTATTTATTGAAATTTTATTTTTCCAGTATTGCATTTATACCCTTGTGTTTGCACGTGTCCATAGCATGCATTTTTCATCATTTTGAAATTCCAAAAATTGCAAGTTGTTGAGAATTTTGTCCTCTATCTTTATGTACACGTGTCTGATTTTTGTTGGCTTCATTGAATTATCAATAAATTAATTGGTTCATTTGTGACATATTTTGCCCAGTGATGCCTTTTGATTTTTAATTAAATATCAGTGCCTTCAAAAATCACCAAAAATTCACAGTAGCTTCAGGACATTATTTTTGACACTCCATAAAAATTTCATGTCATTTGCACGCATAATGAGGCCTGAATAAATAGTTGAGTGATTTCCTTTAAATAATTTTAATTAATTCATTTCACAGTGGATTTTGGTTCTGTTAATTTTCCTAGGTCCCTAATCATTAGACCTTCCTAGGATAATTTTAGTTCTTGGAGAAATTGTGGTTTGATATTTATTAAAAATTAAACACTGAAAATCACTCTGTCTGTTTGTTTAATTCACAGTAAATTTATCTTGAGTCGAAAAATTCCAAAAAAATTAGTGTAGCTTAATTTCATTCCATTTCATAATCTGACCAAGTTTCATAATTTTTGGACTTCTTTTGATATCTTAAATTGATTTAATCTCAACTTGGCTGGATTTTTGCATGTGTCTGCATTGAAAATTAAAAATACCAAAAAAAAATTGTTCCCCGAATATCAAACACTTGTAAATTGTTGTAATCAACCTAAGGAGACAGTTGCCTCCCTGAGATCGACCTTGGACTCCACCAAGTAAAAAAATATCACTGCTTAAAATTGACCCAAAATCTGTCTTAAGTGGTATTTGATCAACCTCCCGTATCCGACTGCAACGAACACTTAAAATTGATTTGGAACATTAATTTGCCCGAATTAACTAAGGGTGCGGGAGGCGTATCAGTCACCAACGAGGATGGGGTAGAGATCGCGACACGAGTACCTACGTCGTGGCATGTCTGTGTTGACTATAGGTGCTTGAATGCCGCGACCAAGAAAGATCACTTTCCCTTGCCTTTTACTGATCAGATCTTTGAGAGACTAGCAGGGAAAGAGTTCTTCTGTTTTCTTAACGGGTACTCAGGCTACAACCAGGTGGCCATAACCCCTGAGGACTAGGAAAATACCACATTCATATATCCATTCGGTACTTATGCTTTCAGGCGCATGCCATTCGGGCTCTGCAATGCCCTGGGCACATTTCAGCGGTGCATAATAGACCTATTTGCCGAGATGGTGAGAGATTTCCTGGAAGTGTTCATGGATGACTTCTCGGTCCACGATGATTCTTTTGATAGATGTTTAGTGCACTTGGACCGAGTCCTCACGAGATGTAGAGAGGTGAATCTGGTACTCTCCTAGGAGAAGAGTCACTTTATGGTGACGGAGGGTATCGTGTTGGGGCATGTCATCTCCAAAAGGGGAATGGAGGTTGACCCTGCCAAGGTGGAGCTGATCAAGAAACTCGATCCACCTAACAACGTGAAGTCAGTGCGGTCATTCTTAGGGCATGTTGGATTCTATAGAAGATTCATTCAGGATTTTTCAAAGATCGCCCGGCCACTGACTGAGCTCTTAGGAAAAGACACAGAGTTCGTTGTAGATCACAGGTGTCTGTAGGCCTTTCAGCTCTTGAAGAGGAAGATTTGTGCCTCTCCTATCCAACAAGCTCCTGACTGGTCTCTCCCCTTTGAGATCATGATTGACGCTTCAGATTTTGTTATAGGAGCTATGTTAGGACAACGACGAGAAGGGATTCCGTTTGTGATCCATTACGTGAGCAAAGTATTAGATCCTACACAGAAGAATTATACCCTGACTGAAAAGGAAATGCTCGCAGTAGTATGGGCCCTCGAGAAGTTCAGATCATATATTTTGGGCTCTAAGGTGACAATCTATACATATCACACAGCCATTCGATACTTAATGGAAAAGAAGGACGCGAAGGCACATCTTCTTAGGTGGATTTTACTCCTCCAGAAATTTGATTTGAGATAAAAAAAATAAACCTGGATTGAAGAATGTTGTGGCTGATCATCTTTCTCGGATTGAACTTAAGGATTCTCTTGATTATGAGCGTATTAGAGAGACCTTCCCAGATGAGTCAATTTGTGTTATTGACTCACTCCCATGGTATGCCAACATGGTGAACTATCTTGTCTCCTAGCAGGTTCCCCATGGTTGGACTAGGAGCAGCATTGATCGATTGAAGTCAGATTTGAGGAGATACCACTGTGGTGATCCTTTCCTTTTGTTCGAAGGACTGGATTGTGTTTGAAGAAGGTGTATTCCTCAGGAGGAATATCAGAGTGTCCTCACATATTGTCATTCACTTGAGGCTGGAGGACACCATTCGGGAAAGAGAACCGCTCACAAAGTACTGCAATGTGGATTGTATTGGCCGACCTTGTTTAGAGATGCTATTGATTTTGTGCGGTCGTGCCCAATTTGTCAAAGGATAGGAGGGACAGTTGGATAGAGAGATGAGATACCCATGCAACCGATGATTATTTGTGATGTTTTTTATGCATGGGGCATAGATTTTATGGGTCCCTTTCCCAACAGCCAAGGACATGAGTACATATTCTTGGTGGTTGATTATTTATCTAGGTGGGTGGAGGCTATCCCAACCCGAACCGTAGACCGCAAGACTGTCTGTAAGTTTGTGCGAGACCATATCATTACTAGGTTCGGGGTGCCAAAATTTTTGATATCTGATGGGGGTAGCCATTTTGTGAACCGAGATATGAGATCTTTAACTAAGGACTATGGATTTGAGCATAGAGTTACTAGTCCTTACCACCCACAGTCTAACGGCATGGCAAAGGTTTCGAACAGAGAGGTGAAGAGTATTTTGCAGAAATTGGTTCGTCCCGATAGGAAGAACCGATCTCAGATCTTAGACCAAGTTCTGTGGGCGTATAGGACAGCCTACAAGACACCATTGGGTACTTCACCATTTAGAATGATCTATGGCAAGCCATGTCATTTGCCCGCAGAATTGATTCATAAATCCGAATGGGCAATTAAGAAGATTAGTTGGAGCTGTCACCTAGGGAAGCTTTGTCGAGATTTGAACTTGAATGAGCTTGTGGAAATCTAAAAGAGGGCATATGACAACAGTTTGATTTATAAGGACAAAGTAAAGAGATGGCATGATCAGCACATTAGGTGCAAAGACTTTGTCCCTGGACAAAGTCAATTATCAAAAGAGATTCCACCATAGGCGAGCGCTCCCAACCATTTCAAAAGTGTCCACTTGGACCTCCGCTATTAGGACCAGGAGTCGGGCTTGCACCAAAAAAGGGCTCTGCATCGTAAATGCTACAAGTCTAGGTGTAGAAGGTACGATAGGTACTCAAAAAAGACACAACCCGGTGTACTCCCAAGAAAACAAGTGCAGACGGCTCCAACTTCTCTTGATGGGCGCACTGATCAACACCAAAAATATGCGTTGAGTAATAAGGCACTCAAGAGGATCCTTGTTCCAATGAGAGGGAGAGAAGAAATGACACAATCCTATGCCCTCCATCAACTGGCCTTCCATCTACACTTTCAAGTCTGACAACTAAAGAGACGGTGGATTGGATGTAAGAAATGGTTTATTCCCTAGTGTTGAGGATCGGGTCCTTAGGAGTGTCTCTTGGACTGGAACCTTGGGTGACGTTGTGACTCTACTCTTGTAACTGCGGTGAACATTTAAGCCATATCCTTACTATATATGTATACAAAGAGAGTCTAATGATTAGGGAAATTGGATACCTTTTGACTAGAGCTTGGTTCAACTTAGAATTTTAGGATTTCTAAAACCGAGAGTTCTTGAATGGATCTAGTCTTGTATTGACATGCACAATCAGGGGTTAACTCAACTTATTCATTCTTTATTTGCTCGAGGACTAGCAAAGTTTAAGTATAGGGGTGATGAATCCACGATTCATCATATTAATATCTTGCTCTTAGCGAAATCCTTGAGTAAATTCTCAAATAAATGTACATAAAATCATTAAATTAACAAAACGACTCTTGTAAATAAAACACACTAATTATTGTATATTAGATTGTACAAAATAAATTACATATAAAAACCCACAAAAATAAAGGAGTTTTATACATGTAAATAGCCCAAAACTTCATGTTTTTTCAAATTTCATTTCAATTCCTTTTTGGCTAATTCTTTCTCCAACTTATTCATAACCATGTATATAAAAATACAAAAATACAAAACAAATTTTACCTCAAATAAATACTCCTAGATTCTAAAGAGAAAAAGTCGTAAAGACTAACTTCCAAGCCAAATTCCCGCTCCTTATGAACTCCAAATTCACCAACTCACTTTTAAAGTTCAAGTTAGAAAATTATCTATCCAATGGAAGTGGTTTCGTTAAAATCAGAGCTCATTTGTAAAAGTTTGGTTTCAGGACCTAGAGGTACATTGTATATTATGTATATATTCATTCTTTCTTCATTTTTTATTTTATCTTTCCTAATTATTAAAATTACAAAAAAATTATGCTTGTGTTGTATTTTGACTGTATTATTTATTATATTTTTCTATTGTAAATATCTCTTATTAAAAAACAAAAAAATACATATTAGAAAAGCAAACAAAAAAATGTACATGTTGTATGTATTCCCTTGTAAATTCCCCACTATTTTTTCATTCTTATATTTTTTTGTATTTAAAGTAGCCTACTTTATTTCATTTTATTTATTTAATTATTTTACATTCTCTACAATAACCACCAATTCAACTCCATTTTTCCACCATTTTTTCCAACTTCCATTCAACTCCATTAATAATTCAATCTCCCATTCAACTCCACCACTTTAATAACCTCTCATTCCATTCTTTTTATATACATCTCATCCTCCTCAATTTGCACTTGATCCATCTTTATGTGAGGAGAGCCTAGTTCCCATAGTTGAATCGGTGACAGCGACGCAACCGTGGTCGAGCGATGACAGCCCTCTCTCCAGTGAGATCCGTTTGTTTTTTTTTGCTAACATCGCAGTCGCAACCACGCGCTGCTCGAGCTCATCACTCGCCGGCGATTTAAACGAAGATCGTGCCCTCGTGATCCCACCATAGGCGACCGTCTCCATCGTAGGTTAGTTTAGTTTCATCTTATCATTATTTTTATCTTTGCAATTTTTTTAACCCATCACATTACCATCTATATACCCCCATTTGTTCATCTTCATCACCATCATCATTTTGTTTCCTTATCATTGGCATTTCTTAATTAACAAAATTTAAAAAAATAAATTCTAAAACAAAAAAATATACAGAAGTAAATTTAAAAAATTCAAAAATATCAAAAAAAACACCACCCACAGCAGTAGTAGGGGAGCATCCACCGCCGCCGCCGACCACCGCCAGAGCCACAGCACCCCAGCGGCGCGAGCATCACCCAGCGGCTGCCACCGCTTCTCGCCGCCTGTGCGCGGTTCGCGCCGCCATCCTCGCGGCCGCACGCGACCGCGCCCCCGCCGCCAGCTCCACCTCTCATACCTCCCGCCGCCGTCCAACCTCAGCCATCCAAGCTCTATCTCTGCCTCCACCGCCCCGACGCCTCCCCCGCGCGGCCAACCACGCGCGGAGGCACCGCCGTCCCCCCTCCATTTGGGTTCTCCCCCCCCCCCCATTCGTGCCCAGCAAGAAGAAGGAAGAAGAATGTCTACTTTTCTTTCTCATTTTTTAATGTAAAAATTGCATTGTACATATTTCATGATTCCGTAATTGCATAATAGTCCCTGTGCATAACTTGCATTGTAATTTTGTTTTCTGAATTTGCACAAAGATCCCTGTCTTTATGCGTTAATTTGGACCTCAAATTTACATCTTTTTATTCAATGAAAAATGTCATTGTGATTGTGTTGAGCAACTTATTCTTTGTCATATGATTATTTATTTATATTTTAGTGAGATATTGTGAATTAATTAAAAATGTTCAACTCAAATACTGCATATTTTACCCAAATTGAGCTCTTAAATTTATATCTCACACAGGTTGCTCTAAAAATTACACAAAAATTAGGAATGATGCCTTGATATGTGATTGAGATACTATCCAAATTTCATCCAAAGTAGAGTTTTCTTGTTCCTAAAATAAATTGTAGAGTGATTTTAGTACTTGATTTTTAATTAAATCCACGTACATCATTTTTACGAAATTTCAAATCTCCTGAATTCTACATGAAAATACCTTTTGGGGATAATTAGCACTCTGATTAATTTGACATTGTGGATTTATTAGGAATTATTTACTCATTGTCACTCTAATTTCACTTAAAAATCCATAAAATATTCATATTTTGTCAACAAATTCCAAAAAAATTATTGTAGTCTCATTTCATCATGTTTGCATTTGAGTAAATTTTTCATTCCTTTTGCTTACTGTTTGCGTGAAAAATTGTGAAAATACCCATAAAAGTGTGTATTTTTCATTATTGCATTTTAATCCTAAAAAATACAAAAACAATGTGTTTTGTGTTCATCATTGGATTAGGATTCTAGGAAAAATATAACTTGGCTAAATTGGACTTCTTTTCTATTCAAATTAATTTGGTTAAGTTGTATGCTTTCTTAGTGTTTTAATTCAGCCGCATTTGCATTTTCATTTGTTCTTGCATTAAAAAAATATTAAAAAAACCGCATTTGGAAATCTAGCCCTAAGTTTTCGAATTAACCCCAATGTTGTTCCTTTAACTCCCTGAGTTCGACCCCGGACTTTCCCGGGATATAAATTAAAGCCGAGACACTCTTCACAGAGATCTTCTCTCGGTTCTGACTGATTCGCTAAGTACACGTATTACAACGAACCCAAATTAAATATCGTATTTAGCGACTCGTTAGATATATGTTGCAATACAATCAATTAACAACTAATCAGAACCTCGATAACAATATCTCTGTGAAGAGATCGAGGTTAAATTAACATGGATAAGTCTAGGGTCGAACACAATGACACATGCTTATTACTTTATCTAATTATAGCCTAAACATCTTAGTTAATTTATTTAAGTGTTACCTAGGTTAAGAGTGCACAACAAGATGAACACATAGCTTTTTATTGTCTCGTTAAGCAAGTTAGGTTGATATACACAGGCACATAATGAGATACTAGTGCAACAAAAACTAAAAATACACAATAATTTAAAACACTATATTATGCTCTTGAATTAAATTAATGATCAAATATCTAATTAAATATCTAATGTGGTCTAAATCATTATCTAAATAACAACTTTAATATTTAAAGCTTATGTATATAGAGATAGATAATTATCTGTTTTTTAACCTACAAGTCACGAATCATTTTAGATAAATACATATGATATCTTAAAGAGCATGATTAAAGTTTTAAAACAAGACCAATTGCATTAGTTGGATAGTACTTGCTCACGATATTCATTAAGCAAGCCAAAGGTTTAAATGAAAGAAAACATGAATTAAAAATACATAAGTATCACATACACGTCCAAAAAGAATAAAATGCAATACACAAAATTCATTAGGGCATTATCTGTAAACTAACTAAAGTCTAGGGTTTGGGCCTTAGCGCATCACAGAAGTGTGAAGATCGCATCATATGTGATCAGGAGAGACTAGTCATACTAGTTGCTCAAGGCAATGAAAATATAAAAATTTTAATAAAAATGAAATCATATTATACGAAAACCATTCTCATATCATCTCATTAATATCACATACATGTGATAAAATTACCTCTTGAAGTGTATTTGCGATCATGTGTGTCCCTATGTGAAGACACCTCCAATCTCAAGTATGATCTGACAAAGGATGCACTTGTAGGCGTGTGGATGATACGTATCCTTCCTGCAATCCGAGTTAAAGATCCGAGAACACAGTCTCTTGATTTTGTCTCACGAAATTGATAGCCTTCCTCACAAGCGAGATGCACCGAAGAAGGCATAGATCCATGAGCATTCGATCTAGTAGCACAAAGATGTCGTGATCACTATGAGGCTCTCTAGGTCAATATGGTAGACATCCAGAATATTAAGAGAGAGAGAGTGAGTGAGTGAGAGTGTGTGTGTTTGTATGTGTGTGTGTGTGTGATGTGTTTGTATGAGAATAGAGAGAGTTATTGCTCTTGCAATTATCGTAAAGAAAGATATATATTTAGCCTTTCTTTTATAACATGTTGGGTGTCCATGGATCTCAATCAATGTACACACATAATCAATGATGTTGCATAATTTTGTACTTTCAATCAATGGCCGTGATTTTGTGGCATAAATTTGCAAAAATAGATAGTTAATTTACAAATAAATTAAAAATATTAAAGATTCATCAATATAATTTAATTTTCATTAAATCGACAAATATAGAACTACTTGGAAGGAGAGCAAGTGTCCTTTCATACATAGGGTAGACGATCACCAAGTTGAAGGATTCAAGGTGGTTGTCCACTCTAAGTATGGTAAGGAGGTTCTCTCATTCCAATTATGTTGAGATCTTATATCTCACCATATATTCCATAAGAGCAACAATTTTTGTTGCACAAATTTTTCACCAAAATAATTTTAAATTATTTTGTGATAATTTCAATCATGTCATTAGTAATTATGAATTATATTCATACACCCAATATAAAATGTAAATTGCATTTATAATTAATTGTTCAATGTGAATCCTATTCACGTCAACATTTAATTCGTACATACTATTTACAATTAAATCTCTCCAAAATATTATAAATTACATTTATAATATCTATGATTATTATGGATAGTGATATCCACATTAATCAAATCCTTGATTCATATTTGGTTATCTTAGATTGGTATTCTCTTGAGTCCAAATGATATAAATCATGTTCATATTATTCATGATAATTTAATCACATATAATCATCGATTTCTCAATGCTTAGATACATTATCAACAATGGAGCTATTCTTGAACACCTTCAAGAATAATGTGCTTTCTCCATGGATACTTGGAGATAAGGACAGGGCTATTGTACATTCCATGTATAGTGACTTGAATTGAGATTATATCTCAAATCAATATTTTGGGAACCTCTCAAAGATGTTTGATTAAATCAAACTGTGAATCTAATCTTCTCATTACATATGAATCACATTCAAATCAATGACCAACATTGGGACTAAAATTGGATTGATAATCTATTGAGAGGGGTCACTAAAATCCAAACTTGTTTCATCACTCCCTCATAATTGAAGTGTAATGATTATACAATCGTTTACGATCACATCACCCTTGAGTATTCCTATATATGTACATCCTGCATAGTGGAAGACCTAGAATAAACCTGAAGTTTTAGATCATATTTGGATTGTTTTATTCAAAGTTTCTATCATTAAGTTTCTCATCCAGTCATTGGGAGTTGGTATTGTCATATGAATTCCAAAATTGACTACAAATCCTTGTCATGCTTCCAAAACAAGATGACTGTGCATGGAATTGATCAGTCTCAATATCTTATGAGTGAGCTCATGTTTTCATGTTTAGTAGTGAACCTGTATGATCCCTTTGAGAGATCATATTACTCATATGCTCATGTATGCGCACTAGCTCATCAGTTTATAGACCTTGATTAGGTCATCAACCTAATGATCTGTCTAATGTACATACCTAGACATATAGTAAAACATTTGTCTCCGGTAAGAGGATGCATGCCTATATCGTGATAGTATACAACATATGTCTTGGTTATCTCGATCTCCTCAAGTCAACTCTTTGAGCGAACTTGTATGACACATTTGAATCTCTATTCCTATGTAGAGGACCTACATCAAGAGGTCCGTTAGATATCAACCCTTAGAGGGGCGATTGATATCTCTTTCTCAAGATGGAGATAATATCTTAGCAATCATTTGACGGCGCTTGATGAGTCCTCAATCTAACTCTTTAGATATCATCCTAGAACTGACCTCTATGATTTTGCAATTAAAATCAACATATGCATGATTATTAAGATGGCCACGGTACATAAACCTAATTGTACTAGTTGAAGTTATAAGTGCATTCATTCATTTAATCTTAGATAAGGAGTAAAATAAACCAATAACCTTTATTAATATATCAAATATTATAATAATATTTTTATAGAAATGGTTCTCCATGGGCTCACATTTCTAACACTAACTCCATGTGATGTATTTTTGAAAATGAGAAGACCCAGTAGCTTACGAGTGTAAATAACATGAGGAACACACATGAAGCACGTGCAGTTCATGCTCGGTACAACATGAAGATTCATTCCATGTGGAGCAATGCTAGAGCTTAAACTCTGGTTCGATCCACCAAAACCTAAAGGTGTGGAAAGGTGGGTCAAGTCTCCTCTTGGTTGCAATATCTATTTGATCTTATGGTATATGCACGTCGAGGTTGTCTCCTCCTCCTTCATGAGCGATGTCGAAGAGACCGGACTCTGATGAGATTGTAGCTCCTATGTCATAGGACATTGACAAAGCTATGTATCAAGGTAGGTGTCTAAGAGTTTGGCAAAGTCAGTGGTGATCCAAGGAAGCTGCTGGAGTGGCTGAAATAGCAAGGTGACTCTACCTCATCGGAGGCATAGGAGGAGATCGGAATAAGCTTGAGACCTCTGATTAGTGAAGCATCAACGTACCTATAGGTGTTAAAGAAATATATGAAGCCAAGGGTATGTACAACGAATGAAATGAAGAGACAAAGAGTGTTCCATCTAATGGATAAGGTGGAATCCCTAATGGGTTCCTCTTCTGTGTGAGAAGATGAACTATATCAAAGTCGAGGAGGTCATGAAGAAGAGAGAAGGATGATCGAGTGTATGCGTGAATGTGAGAGTGACTTGGCGATGGAGATGGGTCAACCAATTCTTAGTGAGTATGTGTGTACAAGCATGATTAAATCAAACAAATAGAAAAAAGACTAAGCACCAGGAGAAACCTGAAGATGGAACAGAGTCAGAGGTGAAATGAATGCTTGGGGAGAATAGTAAGAGATTCGGGTTGTTTCTTACATGCTCGGTAGAGATGTGAAGCTCGAACAACATCGGATCGAGGATTACGTCATGGTCAAGTTGTCATGGATCTCGCCAGAGGTAGTCCTCCTTCATTACTCTTATTCTCTCTCTATCCCTATCACTACATGGAAGATCAGGCTCAGAGAAACCTCTCGCCAAGGGTGGATAGTGGCAACAGTTGGGAGAGAAGGGCTTTTGTTCGATGACAAATGTGGTTTCAAGTGGTGGTTTCAACCACCGGGATGTTGACACACATGAGGAAACAATGGCAATGGGAGTTAGGCGAAGAATAAGGATGAACGGACATGACATGGGTACCACACGTATGTATGAAGGGCTTATGGAGAGGCTGTGATAATTGGTTGAAGGTCTCCTGTTACACAACCGTCGAGGGATGGGAAGAAGAGGCATAACTTGCAAGATGAATCCTCAATTGTCTAATCTTATGATCAAATGGTGGAGAAGAGGGCACATGAGAGTGGCTAAGATCTTCTTAATCAGAAAGATCAAGCGGCTTAGGGATCGTCGGGGATGAGTTAATATGTACACTTTGATCTGAAGATAAGACGACTTAGATTGAGTGTAGGGGCTAATGGAAAGCCGGGCATGTGGAGAGTGGGGATTGGGCCACATGGCCCAATCAGAAATTTTAAAAATGAAATAAATCGTGTTAATGAAAAACAAAATATTAAATGAAGTTAAATGAAAAGGTGTTTAACATGAAAGTTGTTTATTTTTTCAAGATCTAGTACTGTCATGGAGAACTCAAAGTTAAAATATACGAGAAATAAGTTGTTATTATTTTTGTAAGTTTTTGAGGAATAAAAAATACTTATTTTCTTTCTTTTGTTATTTTATGTATTTTTATATAATTAGTAATATACAATATATTAAATATAATATAGTGTTATTTTTATTATATTTTCAATAGTGAAAAACATATAAAATAAATGAAACCATAATACACATAATATGTATTTATCTATGAATAATAATTAACCTTAATTATTTACAATGTGTTAAAGGTTAAATATAAATAATTAATTGTTAAATGAATTAAATAATAGAAATAAAGATGACGAATCTGGGTTTCATCAGTATTACATGTACCAAGTGAGTCTGATCATGATCTTATTTTATATGATAAAGTACTAGCTAATCATTACATGGAAAACACAATTGCTATCAATGAAGTTTGAAGTAGACTCCATGCACAAGTATAGTGTATGGACCCTCGAAGATGGACCCATGAACACGTAGAGACATTCACGGCATGGCCCGTAGTCAAGGGTTACACATAAAAATAAGACATCAATTATGATGAGATATTCTCTCTCTCTCTCTCGTGGCCATGCTTAAATCCATCGGGATATTTCTAGCTATAGATGTAGAGTTAGACTATCAAGTCTAACAGATGGATGTCAAGACTACATTTCTCAATGGATACCTCTAGTAGGATACCTATATGTAGCAGTCTTAAGGCTATATATAAGGAATGCAAGGTGTACAAGTTGGAAAAAATACATTTATGATCTTAAATAAACTTCTCCAAATTGGACATCTATTTTGATGGAACCATAAAGAGTTATGATTTCATACTAAATCTAATGAACCATTTGTATACAAGAAGCCAAGTAGGAGGCTCCATAGTGTTCATTATGCTTTATATAAATGAAATCCTACTCATTGGTTATGATGTCAGGATGATTAATAGTTTCTAAGATGTGGTTGTCTCGTACCTTTGAGATGAAAGATCTCAAAGATGCCTTTTATATTTTAGATATGAAGCCACTCAACAACAAATAAAAAAGTGTATTATATCGTAACAAGGATACATCAACAATATCATATAAAAATTCGATATGGATAACTCTACGAAAGTCTTCCTTCCCTAAAGACGTGGTAATGTGTACACAACCAAACATCTTCCATGTAGTGAGAGTAGAAAACCATTACAATTTAACTATGAAGAGAAAATATTTGACTACAATGAATAATATATTTAAGTACTTATGACTAATGAGATGGTGATATCTAAGTCATATCTTCAGATACCTAATTGAGATTGAAGAATATGTCTTTGTCTATGAGGATAATGATCTACATATTTGTGGGTATTATTAGTGAAAATTTCATAATTCAATGAGGATAAACAGTCTGAATCTAGTTATTTTTCCTATTGGATGGCAGTATTGTGAGCATAGAGTAGCGAGAAGGACACTATGATTGTTTCGATAAAGTTGAGTATTAAATGTATATGTTGCATCAACTACATTAGATGTAACAATTGTTTCCACGAGATATGTAAGTTTGTAATAAACTTGTGAAACAAAAACAGAAGATGGGAGAAGATAGAAGCATTTCAGTTCTTGTGAAAGAGTAGAATGAATGAGAAATGTCACGAATTTAGATGAAAAATGGCCACCAATGATAGACTCACTAATCAACTAATCTCTCTATTGGACTTAATAGTCAATGACTATCATAGGTGTGGGTTACGAATTAGTCCATGAATGGCTTTGAGGGCTAGTAGGAGAATTCTACAGATGTAATTCTATGGTAAGATATTATGCAAAATCATATCATTCCAATATCTTAATGAACTTTTGCATTAAGAAGATCTCATTATAAAAGTTAGGATATGTGGCATGGCCTTCTTAATATGATACAACTATTGATCTAAAGAAATAGATCATAGAGGTTGATGCATGGTTGTAAATCTAAGGACTTAGATCGAGGACACAAGTGGAATTGCCAAGTGATATTCAAGAAGGATCTCCAAATTGATAAGAGATGACAATCTTCTATGAATATGGATATCCGAAAAACACTCTTGATGAAGGTCCTCTACATCAGAATAGAGTTTCGGATGTATGAAATGAGTCAAGTTAACGAGTTAAATTGATGATATTGTGATACTAAAGATATGTTTCATGTAACTATCACGAACAAGCACATATCATTTGATCAGAGACATATATACATTTATTTGCTTGAGTACGTACATTTAGCAAACTAATACGTTGATGGCATGATAAGGTATGTATACCGGTGAGTTGGTGTGTACAGAAGATAATATGAGATTTATGGTCTCTCGAAGGAATCACGTATGTTCATACTTATTGAACCTGAATACATGAGCTCACTTATGAGATATTGGGGGTAACAAAGAATCTCATTGATGGTCATTGTGTTTGTCAAACAAGATAAGAATTTAATAATATTACCATATGCTTTCCGAAAGCATAAAATTAATATTGTCACCCATTAATTGATTAAGGATTCTATTGATAAACATTTGAAGGAGACAACCAAATATGGGATTGAACTTTGGATTATTCAAAATCTTTCAATATATAGGATGCATGAGTATTATGACTACTCGAGGTCGATGGAATCGAGATAGATTGTATGCCATGATGCTTCCATTCCAAGGGAAAGATGAAACCAAATGGAATTTATTAACTTTGTTTCAGTATAAATGAATGAAAACTAATTTGATTAACTCTCAATTCATAAAATCATATTCAAGATTGAAAAAGTTGAAACTTGATGTAGAAGAATTCAGAGTCAATAAGAGAAATGGATTGAATTTCTAATTTAATCGGATATCTCAAGGTGGTTTGAATCATGATATTTTTTTATTAGATATCTAAATATCAAGTCACTAACATGGACTCTACGATATCCCTAATATTATCTCTAAGTGTTCGTGAATGTTGCACACGAGTAATAATTGGATTAAGAGTCATACAAAATGGGATATTAATAGTCAAGATAATAAATATTATTATTATTGACTAGATATAAGGGAATATGTAATTGAGATTCACATAGTTGACATTTAATAAATGGGTATGTGGATCCATTAAATATAATATTAACATAAATATTATTCATATTTATCATTAGGACTTATGTGAATATGATTCACATAATATTTAATGGTGCTGTGAATTTTTTATTCACATTATCCATTAAATAAATGTAAATTAAATAAATGTAATAGATCTATATTAATTTTAGACCAGTGACTTGGATTCATTAATTGGGAGGATAATTTGCTAATCGAGCAGAAGATATAAATGACAATTATTCTGACAAGATAATCATAGAATTATCATGATATATTTAGAAAATTCTACAAGTGACAATTCAATAAATATCATGAGATAATTAGAGAATTATCACAAATGATAATTATAATGGGAGAATTAGATAATTATATCAATTGATAATTAAAGAATTATCATGATATAATTAAAGAATTATCTCAAGTGATAATTGGTAATTATCATGAGAAAAAATAAAGTATAATTATAAATTGAATAATGAATTGATTTTTGATGGAGAAAAATCCCCACCATTATATCTTTGTGGTTGTCTAATCGATGTCTATAAAAAAGGGCTTGGTCTCCTTTCTCATTCATTCAATTCAAGCCATCTAGTCCAATTCCAAGAGGAGAGAAAATAAAGGGTCCATAACCTCTACATATTCCAAGTGGTCGTCCTCTATAGTTGTCTCCATCGCCATTGTAGCAGTCCACAATATCCCTATTGCCTCTCCAATTTGTTTGCCCAATTATGAGAGGATCCATCTTCTTCTCCTTGCTTCATGCTCAAGAAAGACTTGATTTCATGAGATGAAATCAAGAGAAAGGTTATCCATCTGAAGCACATTTGGGTTGCATATATGTTGAGTGAATTGGCTCTCAAGTTCGCAGGAGGATCTCAACTCGTATTCATGAATGTGAGTGCAACCCTTGTTGGACTTGATTTGATTCAAGAGTTCTCATTCTTTAAAGGCTACACACATCAAAAGTATATATTTTATCTTGTATGGTTCGTGAGATAGTTCAACAATAATTTTTGTAGCCATGTTGTTTGCAATACAATCAAACTTTTTGTTTTAAGGTTGCCATATCTATCATACAATGAGCCTTGCAAGTTTCCATTGAGGTTAAACCTCTCACCACTTCTCCCTTTTGCCTCCTTCAGAATTGTGTAATATCTGATGGTTGATAAAAAATGTAGCGGGGATGTGCAGATGTCATTGAGCTTAGACAATGGTTCCCTTCTACTTGATGGTAGACTTACAAGGAAGTGAATATGAACTCTAGCACTTGCACTTGGCTTAACAGAATTAGCATTTTTCCTAGAGTGGAATAGGGAATGGAGTGAAACTATGGTTCAGCGAGATGGAGCTCGATTTTAGAGGGTCCAACCACATCACGAAGGAAAAAAAAAGGGAGTGGAGAGAGAGAGAGGAAGGCCCAATCTCCTCTTAACATGACCTTTTTTCTATATGGAAATAGAAAGACATATCCTTTCGATTACCTATATAAATAGGCTCAATATCACTGAATGTAAGTTATACAGAAACACCTTGGTGAACAAAAACTAGTATATGATTATGTCAATGATTAGCTAATATTATGACTATGATACGAGGATGTAATGAGAACTTAGTTAAGTGTGTGCACTATAGTTGTATGGTCTGAGGAATACCCATGTCCTCAAATACTACAAGTAGTTTAGAGTTAATCATGATGTTCTCATGAGGTAAATTATATCACATAGAATAGCTAACGGAGTCGCTACATAAAGATGCTCATCCAACACACTATAGAACCCATGATGTAAAATATTCTAGTTAACATAACATAGTAGTCAACACAAATCTCATCTTTTCTTTAGAAGATCTCTGTTTAAAAAATACAGTCAATCACTTTGGTAGATATGGAATGATTGTGGTTGCATGCAGGAAATTAGTGAAGCATAACCACTAAAATCCCAGCAAGTAAACAATAAAAATGAAGAAAATTCTGATGAGGAAGTTGTGGGGAGGAGGTGCGTACCGAAGAGGGAGGCGTCCCTACTGAGGAGGGAGGAGACGAGGGAGGAGGTGTCCATCGAGGATGGCTTCGAGGGATTGTCATAGGGAAAATCTCACCGAGGAGGATGGGGGATGCGTCAGGAGAGGAGAGGAGCGAGGGTTTGTATGGATCCAAGTCCCCCTCCTCACTTTTGTAAATCAAACTGTGTAAAAATTATCAAAGTTAATAAGAGGATCCTACAGTGTATATTAACAAAAACTACAGAAGAAAATGTCAACCACAGAAAATCAACAACAGATGCACGGAGAAATTTTGATGTAGAAAACCCTCAATGTGAGGGAAAACCACTGGGTTGATCGCAACACAAAACCAAGCATCATAACCGAAATAATATCCCATGAGGGGCTTACAGAATATCAGCTCTTTATACGGTGTCACAAATCATCAAATAATGGAGAATAATAAATAGGAGAAATATCATCAAAATGATGAATCAGTCGTCAAACTATAGGGAAGAATGCTGGAAAGAACTGCTCCAAAGGTTACTCCCTTCAAACTTTGTGTCAACCACGAACCTTATTTTTCTTCCTCTCTCTCTCTCTCTCATTTCTTTCTTGTGCTAGGAGATCTTTTGTTGGGATGATCCTCGTAGGCACCCCATATCCCTTATTCATACTCTATGGAGATGAGCAAATAAGGAAATATGGACTCCTACTTCCAATAGGATTAGGAAAAGATTACTCCTAATCCTAAAAGGTAATTGATGTCCTCCTCCAATTACTAATTGATTTTTCCTTTTCCAAATAGTTCTACCAATATCCTATATATATGAACTAGGATCCCACAAAGAGGGGAACCCATCCAACAAATCTCCCCCTCACCGATGATGTGGGAACTGCTCCAAACCTGCGAGAGAGCAGCATCTCTCGAACTTTTCAAGATACAAAGCCTTTATCATCATATCAGCACCATTACCATCTATATGGATCTTATCAAGTACAAGCTGATTTGATTCTAACACATCATGTATCCAATGATATCTGACATCGATGTGCTTTGATTTTGCATAGAATGTAGAATTCTTACCAAGGTGAATAGCACTCTGACTGTCACAGTAAAACACATACTTGTCCTGATGAAAATCAAGTTCACAGTTACTCCTTGCACGCCTCTATAGCTGCAATGAACTCAGCCTCTGTAGTGGATAAAGAAACACACTTTTGGAGACGAGACTGCCAAGAAACTACACCACATGCAAAGGACATCATGTAACCTTATATGGATCTTCTCCCATCAATGTCACCTATCATGTATGAATCTGTATATCCAAGAAGAATAGGCTTCTCTACTCTAAAGCAAATAGAATAACTGCTAGTACCTCAAAGATATCTCAAGATCCATTTAACTGCTATCCATCGATGTTTTCTTAGATTTGAGATGAACCTAGTAACAACTCTAACTGCATGAGCAATATCTAGATTGGTACAAACCATGACATACATAAGACTACATGTGGATGATGCATAAGGAACTCTTTCCATATCTTTCTTTTGTATACTATTTTGTGTGCTATCTTTGTTACTTAACTTGAAATACGTTCCAAGAGGGGTGCTAGCTGGTTTTGCCTTCTCCATATGAAATCTTTAAAGTACATTCCCAATGTACTTCTCTTGTGAAGGCTGAAGTTTCCTTACTCCCCTATCTCGAGTGATCCCTAGTATCTGACTTGCATGCCACAAGTCCTTCATAGCAAAGGACTTGCTTAGATCCTTCTTCAAGCCAGAAATTCTCTCCATTGTTACCTACAATCAACATGTCATCAACATAAAGCAACAAAATGATGGAATCATCACCTGAGAATTTCTTTATGAACACACAATGGTTTAAAGTGATCTTGGAGTAACCATACTCCCCCGTAAATGAGTGAAACTTCTTGTACCACTACATGGGCACTTACTTCAAGCTATATAGACTCTTCTTCAGTTTGCAAACATAGTCTTTCTTGTCTTTGACTGTAAAGCCCTCAGGTTGTAATATGTAGATTTCCTCGTAAGGTTACCATGGAAGAAAGTTGTCTTCACATCCATCTGTTCAACCTCCAAATCATGACTAGCTGCCAGGTTGAGAGCCATCCTAATAGAAGACATCTTCACCACAGGAGAAAAGATCTCCTCGAAGTCAACTTCCTTCCTTTGGTTAAAACCTTTCACAACCAACCTAACTTTGTACCTCGGATTTGTAGAGTATTTATCATGTTTCACTCTAAATCCACTTGTTTCTCAATGCTCACTTGCCTTTGGGAAACTTCACAAGCTCATAGGTATGAATGTCACGAGGGAATCCACTTCCTCTTTCATAGCTTCTACCCATTTCTCCTTACTTGCATCTTGCAGGATTCTTCATAAAATTCAGACTCACTGTTGTTTGTCAAAAAATTGTACTCATGTGCAGAATATCTGGTGGAGGGCCACATCTCCCTCACGGGTCTCTGTGGTGGGAGAGCCTCAAAAGAAGAAGAGCTCTCATCATCTTGCCCACCAACATCACCATCGTCATCGGTATCGTCGTCATCAGAAGTAGATGTTTGTGGTACAACATCCTCATGTCCTGCATATGACACCTGCTCATATACATCATCTGATACCACTTGTGGAGCCCTTTGCAAAGGGAGTGGTCCCACATCATCTGACTGATAGCTGCTCGAAGGAGAGTCCTTGGCAAATTTCTCGATGTCCTTAATGGTTTGATCTTCAAAGAAGATCACGTCCATGCTCCTCACTAGTTTCTTATCAACTGGATCATACAACCTATAACCAAACTCATCTTGGTCATATCCCAAGAAAATGCATTGCTTCATCTTTGCGTCCAACATAGACCTTTCATCCTTGTGGACATGGACGAAAGCACAATATCCAAAGACCCGTAAATGGTTGTAGGAGACATTATTTCCATGCCAAATCCTATCAGGAACATTACCATCCAAAGGTACATGTGGAGATAGATTATAAACATGAACAAAAGTATAAAGTGCTTCACACCAAAAAGGGTTAGGCAACTTAGCTTGAGAAGGAGACATCTGACTCTCTCCATCAAGCATCTATTCATTCTCTTTGTTATGCCATTCAATTGTGGCATCTTGGGTGGAGTATTCGGGTGCCTTATACCCCTCATCAAATATCTCAACATTCTCACCACTATTTTCACTGTGGATGAACTTAAGTTTCTTTCTGGATTATCTCTTTACTAGTGCATGGAAGTCTTTGAAAGCACCAAGGACTTGGTCCTTCCTCTTTAAGGTGTAGACCCAAACTTTCCTGAAGAAGTCATCAATGAACTTAACAAAATAAAGTGTATCACCAAGAGAACTTACTTTCAATGGAACAAAAAAATCTATATGAACAAGCTCTAATGGTTGCATCTTCCTAAAAGGTGGGTAACTCTTGAAGGAGACTCTCGTATACTTCCCAGCCAAGTAGTATGTGCATCTTTCTAACTTCTCTCTCTTGACATCTGTCAGCATATTCTTCTTCATCAAACACTACATCCCCTCTCGCTCATGTGTCCCAATCGTCGATGCCACAACTCAATTGATTTTGCATCTCCAATCATATATGCAACATCATGGGAAATGGATGCATTCATGATGTAAAGATTGTTGCTATACTTCTTGCAACGAACAACAACCAAGGATCCCAGTGTAAGCTTTCATTGTCTGCTACCAAAAGTGTTGGCATATCCTTCATTATCAAAGTTGCTTGTAGATATGAGATTTAAGTGCATGCATTATGTATACCTCATATCTTTAAGTGTCAACACCGCTCCATTAGCATTCTTCAATGCAATATTGCCAATGCCAACAACTTAGGATAAAGAACCATTCTCAATCATTAGTGTTCTAAATAACCAGTTGTATATGAAGATGAAAAACTCTTTTTGAGATGTAACATGTAAATAAGAACCACTATCAACAAGTCAAGAGGTACCATGTTGTGCGACATTCATCATCTCCTCATCACAGACAATGAGGAGCTCATGTTGTGCAGTTCCAGCAACCTGTTCATTCTTTTTCTCATTCTTATCATCAACATTCTTATTATCTCTATTGAATTGGAAACCATATTTCTTGATGTGTCCTTTCTTCTGGTAATAGCGACACTTCATATTTTGATATCTGGATCTGGACTTCCTCCTGCTATTATCTCTGCCCATATCAGTCTTGATCATGTTCCTCCCCCTATTCTCGATAACAAGAACCTCTGATTATGAAGAGCTTCCTTTTTATTTTTCTCTGCATCTCCTCATTGAGGATGTTGGACTTGACAACCTCCTAAGAAACAACCCCGTTAACTGTAGAGTTAGTAAGTGAAACTCTAAAAGTCTCTCATGAATCTGGTAGAGTAGCAATCAATAATAGTCCCATCATCTCATCTTCAAATTTTATTCCTATGCTCATCATCTGACTTGTAATTCCTTGAAATTCATCCAGAAAATCTAGTATAAAGCTCTCCTTGAACCTCAAGTTCACCAACTTCTTGAGAAGAAATAATTTTTTACTTCCCGTCTTCGAGGCGTAAAGATTTTCCAACTCTAACGACAAGCTTCTAGCGTGACTTTCATCTTAGATGTGGTTGTAGTGTTCTCATCAACTAACTGTCTTATGAAATCACAAACTTGGTCATGTTCAAATTTCCCTTCCTCATCAGTTTTGACTTTGGGCTTATGCATGGAGAACACCGAAAGGTGCATAGCCTTCACATATAAAAGATCCTTCATCTTATTTCTCCACAAATTTTAAATTAATCTTATTAAGACTAATCATCCTACTCGAACAAAATTCCATCTTGTAATCCATCATTGAACCATGTTCTGATACCATTTGTTGGGAACAGATTCATCGTATAGATCAGATCTTAAAAGATATCAAAGTTGATAAGCGGATCCTGCATGGTATATCAACAACAACAACTACGAAAGAACATTTCAACCACAGATGCATGGAGAAATTTTAACATGGAAAATTCTTAATGTAAGAAGAAAAGATCATGAGATTGATCGCAACCCAAAATCAAGCATAATAATCGAAATAATCTCCCGATGAGAGGGTTATAGAATCTTGATCCTCTATAGGGTGCTACAAATCACCAAAATAATGGAGAATAATAAAGAGGAGAAATATCACCAAAAAGGATGAATCAGTCGCCAAACTATAGGGAAGAATGTTGGAGAAAAACTGCTCCAAAGGTTACTCCCTCCAAACTTCGCGTCAACCACAGATCTTCTTTCTTATTCATCCCTCTCTTATTTCTTTCTTATGTTAGGAGAGTTTGTGTTGGGATGATCCTAGTATGCACTCCATATCTCCTATTATACTCCACGAAGATGAGCAAATAAAGAAACATAAGTTCTTACTTCCAATAGGATTAGGAGAAGATGACTACTAATCCTAAAAAGTTGTTGATCTCATCCTGCAATTAATAATTGATTTTTCCTTTTTCAAATAAAACTATCAATATTATATATATGAACTGAATTCTCATAAGGAGGGAAACCCATCCAACATTCACATGGGTCACGCATCAAGTGGTTACAGTAAAGTCTCGTGTATTACATTTACAGCATACGACCTGGATCCTATGCATGCACATCAAAAAATAATTGCAAAAATTTCCTTTGTAATAATATGTACTCTTTATTTACTTTAAATTGGCAATTAAAGCAGGGATGAAAACAAATGTGAATATATTCGTATCTGATCCGCTATCGTATCCATTTTATACATATTTTGACATTCGTATTCGTTTTAAAGTGGATGTAGACATGGATATCATTTTGACATTCACTAATATTCGCATTCGTATTTGTATATTCGTTTTCATACATATCTATAGTAAGATTTATTTATAACTGTGTGTAACACCATTTTATGATTGCATTCACCATTGTTCATAAAATTGTTATGAAATTAATATATTTAGTATATCTATTTTATGTGTAAACAATCTTAAACATGTATATTTTAGTTAATCCATCAAATATTTCTGTTATTATTCATATCCGATTCGTATTCATTTTACATTCGTATTCATTTTTAAGAATATGATGATATTTTTTACATCCGTCAATATTCGAATCCGCATTTGTATTCGTATTTTAAAATGAATAAAGATATAATTATACATATATTGGTATCTTTATTGGACGTTTTTATTTCTAAATCAAAGGCATTCAACAATTATCGCTGTCTAGATTTAGGGATCATTAAATAAAGCATCTGGGCTCACTAATCAACAAAATCCTGACAGAATACGATATCCGAGTCAGACGATCCATTATGACTGGTCACAAGATGCCAACCCCACCCTAACTCACACAGCCCTTGACCTCTCTACACATATCTACATTTATATTATTTTATACACCTCTCCCACTAATCTCGGCGGCAATGATGGGGCTGCGACCACGTCGGTAGGTCGCGGCTGAAGTGAGCAGATACCAGCCTGGAGTCCAGCAGCTCCGTGATGGGCGTGAAGTTGACGCACCTCGGCACTTTGTACTGGTTGATGGACGCTCCCCTCGATATGGCGTAGTCCATCAGTTCCTCGAACGTTCCCTCCCTCACCACCCTTATCTCTAGTGCCCCCATCGATCCGCTCTCCACCCGGCTCTGCCTGTACACCGTGTTTAGCTCCTCCTCTATCGCCAGACAGCATTTCTCCATTACTTCCCCACATGGCTTCCTGCACATAACCCATATTTAATATCCCATAACAAATGGTTGTTTTGCTGTAATCCAGCACTGCTCTACTCGAATCGCAGTAATTGCGTAGTCCAACCGTAAAGATCAAGTCAATTAAACTTACCGTGAGGGATCCTTGGAGAGGAGCTCGAAGTAGATGACGTAGTGCCCCGGAATCGTCTTGGTGTCCGCAAAGCTCGTGTACTCCACGACACTCGTCGAGAGCTCCTGCAGGATCCTGGACGCACTGTCCACTCCCCTCTGCAGTTCCTCCTCGTCCGTCTTGTCGGACTCGATGCTCAGTAGCACGTTCTTGCGCCGCACGAAATGGAACTGCGGGGCGGAGTTGTGGAACCCCGTCACGCGGAGGATGTCACCGACGCGGTACCGGGAAAGCCCCGAGTAGGTGGTGATGACGAGCTCGTAGTCCTTCCCCACCTCCACCTCCGCGAGGTCCACCAGCTGACTGCCGCATTTATTGTTCGCCGGGTCGTGGGGGATGAACTCGAAGTAGGCCATGTTGGGCATGATAGTGTAGGACACCTCCGCCGGTTTGCACATGGGTTTCAAGTTGATGCCAAAGTAGCACTCGGAAGAGGCGTACATGGTGCAAGCCATGGGCAGGCCCCCACTATAGTATTCCAGTGTTGGAATGTACTGGGCCATAGCCCCGGTCACAATCACATCCAAGTACTTAGTCTTGGGCCAGATTCTCTTCACAATCCCTTCCCAATCCCCTCGAGAACATTCCGTCAACAGGAATTCCCCAAGGCCAGGATTCGGTTTAAGGATGCCGGCAACGGAGGCTCTCACAGTGGCGTCGATGATCTTGGAGCTTATGGTGCCTGTGGATATGTCGTGTGCGAGCTCCTCGTAGTGAATCTGGAGGAATCGGAGGGCTCGGAGGAGGCCGGAGGCAAAGACAGCCCCCACGCGGAGCACGTCGAGGCGGTGGTAGAGGCCGCAGAGCATTTGGACGTACATGCTCTGGAAGGAGTCCGGGCAGAGGATGGCCTCGTTGGGGCTGGTGATTACTTGGAAGGGGTCGTACGGACGAGAGAGGAAGTGGTCGCTCTTGTAGTACGAGGTGAGCACGGGCCGCGCTGGGAGGCCACCTGGGGTCTTTGTTTCCGACTTCACAAAGTAGAAGTAGAGGCCCTTCCCCTTGTCAAGCTCCGGTACGTAGCTATTAATATTTGAGAACAGTTAATCGAGTTTTTACTTCTTTATCAATGATATAATCACAGTTAAATTAAGTTAATAATTAAATGACGGATTACTTACATATTCATAACCGGCATGAGAAGGCTGTAGAGGGTCTGGCGGCGGTCCAGCTCTTGTTTGATTGTCGGCATCAGCTTCCTCTCTCCCGCAGAGGTGCCGGAGCTGAATCACCAGGGCAAACCTTTTAGTTACGTTGCAATCTAAAGCTACCATTATGGGGTTCTTAAGATCAAATCGCAAATAACTTTGAAGTTTGGGGCAAGAAAGAGATCCTGGTCCAAAGCACTACCTTGTGAGGAACTCGGAGATAGGGTGAGCGGAGAGAATGGCGGAGCGGTCCCCGTTAGCAATTCTCTGGATATCCGGCCTCACGTCCTCGTAGGAGATGACAGGTACCTTGGACTTGAACGTCTCACGGTCGGTGGCTCCACGGAGATCGAACCTCTTGAGGTACTCCGTTTGGGCATTCATGGCGAGGATCTCCGCGAGGACCTTCTCCTGAACCTCGTGGGCGTTCGTGGTGAGGTCCTGGATGAACCGTAACCTCTCGGCGTCCTTCTCATTCGCCGCGGTGCCGAGGGGAGAAGCGTAAGCTGTCTTGACGGCCATGTTAGATGTAGCAGGCGCAGTGTATGCAAGTGATTGAGAGAATCGGAGGAGGTTGAGTTGGAGGTGTGGGAGATGGTGGGGGGGGATGTGAGGACTATATATAGTGGTGGTGGATGTGATACGGGGGGAGGGGCGCCGTGGAGGATAGGGCCAATGGGCAAAGGAGCACGAGGAGGACAAGGACCAGAGGTGGGTCAGGGAAGGGTCGAGGCACGAGGGGACAGCGAGGGTCCACGGTGTCACTGCCACGTCATCAGGGACAGGAAGGCGGTTATAGCGATATGGGCTTGAACGTGGGGCGGAGAGGCGGTGGGACGGCGATGTCACAGCGCAGATAAGCGTCTGGGTGTTGCGAGTTGCTTCCGGAGAAGTCCTACTCCCAAGAGTCCACTCGCACGGGTGGACGTAACGTGTGAGCAGGTGTTTTCTTCTTGATGCCGCCGATTATTATATCTCGATGAGACGTGGACGACGAGGACTGTGATTTTCAATTGGTTCTTGGACCATGCAATACATGCTTAGGCAACCGAGGGGAACAGAATATTTGATTGGTTTCACAGTTTGATTTTTCCTCTGTTGAACTTATCCGCGACTTAATGTCAAAGTTTCTTTCGTGTATGATCTGTTCCAAGAACTATTCCTCTAGTACTTTATTGATGGCTGCATGAAAGGTTTGGATTGATGGTATCTTACCTTTGCTTGTCGTGTTCGACTTACCTTCTCTTGGATTGTCCCTACAAATGTCCACAAATGCAAGTGCTTCAATCATACAACCAATTTTAACAAGATGTTCAAACTTTTTTAAGTAACAGCGTGCTACAAGTTCTCCAGTTAGGTTTCTACCTGCAACACCATTAATTTTCATCGATTCTTAAAGATATCCCACACTTTTTATCCCAAATTGAAATCATAGGTATTCAAAAAGTTTATTTTTTTACCAAGTGAGATCCCTTGCGATTGTATATATCTCCCCAAGCACCCAACTTCATCGAGCAATAGACCTGGCCAAAGTGCGGGCCGGGTCGGGCCATGGGCCGGGCCGAACGGGCCAGGGTTTCAAAACCCCTTGTCCAAGGCCCGGCCCGGCCCGGTCCACGGGCCATGATTCAAGGCCCAAGCCCGGCCCAAGTCTGGGCCGGGCTGGTCGGGTCGGCCCATGGGCCGAATGTAAAATTTTTTATTAATTTTTAATCAAATTCATGGAGATAATTATTTTTTTAGCATTATCTAATCTTTCTAAATCCAAGTAAGCATAATATGTATTACTCTGCATCATGCAAATAAACTATAAATTGGAGCGGGGAGGCTGGCAGCATGGCCTTCGATAAGAATCAGCAACCTTTTTTATTTGAATTTCATATTAAACTCTCACGCGATCCGCGAAAATGTAGAAAGTATCTGCATGGAAGAAATTTTACGTCATCTATAGCTTCTTCTTCGTCCGTAAGATTGTGGCCCATATTGTGACATTCATGTTCTACTGCCTGCTATTACCTGCAACTATTATGATACCTGAAGTGGAGATTCCAAAGTGGGGGGCTGTCTACATCCCTTCCATTATCACACTCCTTAATGCTGTGGGGACGCCAAGGTTCAAAAGCCTAAAAATTTTCCTTCATATCACTCTGTCTAGTTTACATCTTGTTTGAACTTGCATCTGATTCAATTTGCAGGTCTCTACATATGCTGGTGTTCTCGATTCTTTTCGAGAATGTAATGGCCATGCATCGGACAAAAGCTACTTTAAGTGGGCTGCTGGAGGTAGGACGAGTGAATGAATGGATAGTAACAGAGAAACTAGGGGACACACTGAAGAAATCTGCCACCAAAATTCCCAAGAAATTCCGGATCCGAGTTGCGGAGAGGTACTTCATTTATACAGTTCAAAACATCATATATCAGGGATACACAAAGATTAATGGATTTAACAAATCAATCTGATCGAAACTATGTTGGGACAGGTTATGAATCGTTACGTCATTTAAAACTCATATTATAATGGTCATTGGACTAATTATGAATCTTCGTGGATTAGATTGGGAGATAATCTCATTAGTCCTTTGAATATGGATTAAGGACGCCTGAATGGACCAAACCATCCAATATGCAACCCCATAAACATGTCACTCATGAATAAACTTATGATGCACCTTAAAAGTTCACACAACATCAAAAAAAATTATTCATTTTTTGAAATTATACCAATAGTCCTCGACTTCAAAAGTTTTAATTTAATTATAATCACAGGAAAACAACAAGAGATAATGTTCTATTTTGTAATTTCATGCAAATCTGCATGAAACATATATAATCTAGAATTTCACAAGGAGATGGATTTGATTAGATTTCAGATTGATTGCATTGTCTTGTGAAATTCGTGAAGGTCGGACTGGATCGTGTTTTAACGCTAATACAATCCAAACCAGCTGTGTGCAACACTTTGTATATAAATTCACTAATTATGTTTTTCTTGATGGGGATCTTTTCTGATTGTGCATGTTCTGATTTTCCAGGGTTCATCTGCTCGAGCTTCTGGTTGGGGCCTATCTCTTCCTTGCCGCATGGTACGATCTTGCGTACGGGAAGAACCATTACTATGTCTTTTAGATGTAATATTGATAATATAAAACAAAAATTTTAAGTATATTATATTAAATATATCTAAAATATAATTTTAAACCTATATTTTTATATGTGTGGGCCGGGCCGGGCCGGGTCGGGTTTTATGGCACATGTCCACGGCCCGCCCAGTTGACCGGCGGGCCAAAGAGCGGGCCGGGCCGGGCCGGCCCATTCTTGAAATCCCTTGGCCCAAGCCTGGCCCATGAGCGGGCTGGGCGGGCGGGCCCCCGGCCCATTGGCCAGGTCTATCGAGCAAGAACCCATCATCGGCTCGCACCTTGTTTTATTCTAATTTGCATGTAAATGCAAAAAATTTCCGTGCTTATGTTTACTAATTAACGTAAAATATAATAATGAACATATGTAACCGGGTCTCCATCAAATCCTTTTGATATTCAACCTACAGTGACATGTGATTATCGATAAGCATCGATGTGAAATATAGATATGCAAACTTACATACGATATATGAAATCATATATGATTATGAAACTGATCTCATAATTCTGCAAGACTTTATCTTACTTGAAAGATAAAGAAGCTCCTAGACATTCATCATCATCATCATCGAAGTGCCTCCATTAGCTCCCTTCTCCTTGATCTTACATGATTATTATATACATGCAACCTTTTAGGTCGATACTATGAAAAAGTTTGAGCAATCTGTTGGCTCATTTTAACTTAGAGCTTCTTCTCTAATCATTTTGATATTTATACTACTAAAAAGATGAGTTAGTAAGGGTGTCTATCAAGCTCAACGAGTTGAGTTGACCTTAACTCAGAATCGAACTCATTAAGAAAACATGAGCTCGAGCTTGGACTTGATAAGGTTCAAGCCTTGTAACACGGGCTTGGACTCGAACTCATCGAGTCCAAGCTAGCTCATGAGCCTCTTAATGAATCACGTTCAATGAGTCAATATACTCGCGAGCCTCTTAACGAGACGACTTCTTAGAGTCGAACTCAATGAGACCAACTTGGCTCACGAGCCTCTTAATGAGGCGTCCATGTAAGTATGAAACAATGTTGCTTGATCCCCTATTCTTATGGAGATTCCCATATCTCGGGATCTTAATGTTGGACATGCGAGCCCACGACAAGCCATTATGCAACAAATGTTATTGTAATTCACTCCTTAATCAGAAATGAAGAATAACTAATTTGCATAATAGGTCCCTTAGTACAATTAGGCTTATGTACCATGGCCATCTTAATGATCATACAGCTATTGATTCAATTATTGAATCATAGAAGCTGATGCTTGGATGAATATCTAAAGATTTAGATTGAGGGCTCATAAGGCACCGTCAAATGATTGTTAAGATGTGATCTCCAGCCTGAGTAGGAGATGACAATCCTTATCTTTAAAGTCTGATATCTGACCAACCTCTTGATGCAGATCCTCTGCATAGGAATAGAGATTCGGAGGTGTCAGATTAGTTAGGTCAAAGAGTTGACTTAACAAGATCGAGATAACCAAAGACCTATGTCGTATGCTGTCACAATATATGCACGCATCCTCTGACCGGAGACAGATGTGTTACTATATGTCTGAGTATGTACATTTGGTAGACCGACAGGTTGATGGCCTAATCAAGGTCTATATACCTGCACGCAGGTGTGTATGTAAGGGAATATGAGCAATACGATCTCTCAAAAGGGATCATACAGGTTTATTACTGAACCGGAAGACATGAGCTCACTCATGAGATATTGAGAAGAATCAAATTCTGTGTATGGTCGTCTCACCTTGGAAGCTTAACTGAATTTGTAGGCTTGATATATGCTTTTGGAAAGGATATGATCACCACCATGGTATGATATGTACTTTTTGAAAGGACATGATCGATACCGACTCCCATTGATCGAATGAGAAACTTACTGATAAAACCCTGAAGGAAACAGTCTAAAAGAGATCTAAAACTTCGGGTTTAATCTAGGTCTTCCAGTATGCAGAATGTACAGGTATTGTGAATACTTGAGGGTGATGTGATCATAAACAATTGTATAACCATGACGCTTCCATTCCTAGGAGTGATGAAATAGGTTTGTATTTTAGTGACTCCTCTCAGTAGAGAAGTGATCTGATCTTGGTCCAAATGTTGAACATTGATCTGAATGTGATTCAGATGCAATGAGAAGATTAGATTTGTGATATTGATTTAATCAAGCATCTATGCAAGGTCCGCAAGATCTGGATTTGAGATGTGATCTCAATATCCAAGTCACTATACATGGAATAATACAATCGCCATGTCCTTATCTCCAAGTATCTACGGAGAAAGCATATTATCCTTGAAAGAGTTCAAGAATGATTCCATTGTTGATTTATATATACCCAAGCATTGAGATAAAGATGATTAAATGTGATTTAATCGTAAAATATATACGAATTTTATTCATATTATTTATCCATATAAGAAGAGCTATCTATGATAATTAAATGTGATTTAATTACCAAAGATGTGAATAATGTGAATGTGATTCATATTATTTGGGCACATGAGAATAGAGATTCACGACAATTAAATATGATTTAATTATCATGGATATGAATAATGTAGATAATGCTATCCATATTAATCAGATATATTATAAATGTGATTTATAATATATTAGAGAGAACATATTGTGATTTATATTTGTTAATTAATTATTGATGTGAATTAAATTCACATTGGATGATTAATTGAAAATATAATTTACATTTTATTTTGGGATGTGAATGTGATTCACATTTTTCCAATGGCATGATTGCAATATTTTACAAGATAATTGTGAATTATTTTTTATGAAATAATTTACAACAAATGTTGTTGTAAATCTTGGAGATATCATAAGATAATGAGATCTCATGAGATAGTGAGATCTCATGAGTGGACGTCCCCCCTTTTAAGGGGATGCGGTTTATCTCCCACATTATCTCCAATGATAATTAATAGATTTAGTTTGAATTTGAATATATTGATTTATCAATATATATATATATATTAATTTTAATTAAATTAATTGTTGTTGTGTTTTCACAACAAAATCATGGCCATTGAAAAAATACAAATCATTCTCGTCCATTGATTTTGTGTTGCCCATGGATTGAGATGCATGGACCCCAAAATACTATTTAAGAAGAGGCATCCCTTGCTCTTCAAGTTACATGATTAATACATAAATTCTCTCTCTCTACAGGCAAAAGGTGCTCTCCCTCTCTCCCATTGTGGCCGTCCACCATGGAGCCCAAGCGAGAGTCGTTATCGCCGCAGCTTCGTCGTTATGTTACCGGATCATCTACTCATGGATCTCCATCTCCTTTGGTGCTCCTCGCTCATTAAGAATATGTTGGATCTCGTGTGACGATATCAGGAGATCCGCTTCTTGGATCATCAACATGGATTGCGAGGAGTGCGCGTCTCATCAATGTGCTTGCAAGCGTCTCCTCCGTTGGATTGGACTTGAGATAGGTGGTCTCTTAGTTTAGAGACTCGATCGCAACCACGCTTTAAGAGGTAACCCTAGTACCTATTTGGGGTTAAGATGAAATAATCCAATAAGTGTCCTTAGATCATGTGGTTTCATCATTTAAAATTTTTTTGAATTCCGCTGCCCGGAGTAACTAGTGGGACTAGTCGCTCCCGATAGCATACGATGCGATCCACATGCTTCTGTGATGCGCTTGTGGATCTTCCCATATACTTCAAGTGGTATTAGAGCCAGGTTGTCGAAGATTTTGGATGAGATCTATGAATCTACGAAGATTTGGGCTCGTTGGGGTTCGTAAAAATTTTTATCGCATTTCAATTTTTGCAGCCTTATTTTGTGATATTTTTTCGGCCCTGTTGAAAAATATTTAAACATAAATTTATCACATGGATAATGTTCCCCATTAAATAAGGAAAATGTAGAATTTTATTTTGTGTAATTTGGATTTCCTTTGCTCAAGATATGATCATTTTAATGACCATATGTCCACTGTTTCAGGGATGGCGATTAGTGACGTAATTAAGATGTTAATTACTATTTTAAAATGCCTAGAAATGCATGTTAATCACATGGTTTCTATTTTGAATCAAATTATCAAACTCCGTAAATTTTTTGCATAATTTGGATTTAAAATGAAAGAGATATGCTAATTTTGGTTAGTGAGGGTCACTGCTGAAAATTGCATACTCAACCATGAACCTTATGATTGTCATTTAAGAATCTTGTAAAATTAATGGTTATTTTCCTGGAATAATTATGGATAATATTTGGGAAATATTAGAATAATAGTTTTTCCCTTAAATGACATTGCCTCAAACAATGAATGATTAGATTAGATTTTGAGCACGAATTGGTTACTTGATACACTTTCATCAAACTTGTTACTTCAATAGGTTTTGGAAATTTGTCTAGCAAATTTCCTTACAATAAAAAAATGTTTTTTGATTATTACTATATGGTATAATTTCGATTGAAAAACCGATGACTATCTCAAGTACAAACTTATTGACTCGATATTATTTTTTCCTGAGGCGGATATGGTGCCTAGTCGGGGAGCGTTGGGGTAGCAGGTTGCATCTTGTGTGGTTTGTCCCGCTCCCGTCGGTACTGGCCATGACAACGGATAGGGAATGAATGATGTTTGAGAGATCATGATGTATTTTCTAATTATTAAAATTTGAATAATATGTACTTTGAGATAATACCACTATTTCAACTAACAATCAAGTTTGATGATTGAATTGGATTGATAATTGATTTAGTGAGATTAAATTAATCATATCCAATTAATACACTCTATTACGATAGATGTGTATTTCCCTTGGAAGAATTAATTATATGAATGTGATTCATGACAATTAATTAAATTTGAATATGATGTGGAGGATCACTTAAGTGACATCCATGGTCTCCCGTCAAGGCGAAGGGTTTCGTCGCCAGGGATTGTGTGTGGGAGATGCCTATCTGAAGATACAACTCTTGCATGCATGCACATCTGGATCGGGCTCTTTGCTTCTCGAAAGAGTAAGGCTGTATGCGTAGTGACCCTAGTATCGTCATATTATTGGGGCGATATTGGATTGCGCGTAGCGAGTTCCATTCCTGTTGACGGTTGGTTCAATTAACAACGGATCAACATCACCTTAGGGGTGGTGGGCTCGGGTGTTAAAGACCGAATTGGGAAATACAAGCTGGACTTGCAAGGTGGAATAAGTTCCCGCTTCTTTTTATCTGAGTTGTAGTTTCTTATATTATTGGGATGCAACAAAGATAGGAAAGGAGATCCCAGATCTTGCTAGACATATAATGGTAAGAATATCTCTTACATTGAAAGTGATTAAGGGAATGAACTTTCAATGTTGACAAGGCAAGACAACTTTGATATAAAAATTCCTAAATCAAAGTAAAATATGTACATGTATATATACTTATGCAAGTTTCTTATTTCAGATAATCCTCATTAAACCCACTCAAAGCTATACTCAATAATAACCAGTGTAATATAATGAATTGAAGTCATGATCAATATATTATCCTTGCAATTGGACACATAATGTATGTGGTTGCAATATGCAAGTTTCCTCGTCGAAATGAGGAGTGGCAATTAAATAAGACAATAAGACATTACCTCAGGGTTTGTATGTATCTATAGTCTTAATCCCTCATCGAGTGTTCTTTGAAAGTGACATGTCGATGATAATGGTCAAATTAATGCTTATATAATCAAAGAAGATGTTTTGCCATACACATGTGCTCTCAACATTTAATCATGAATGACATGGTTCACTGCATTATGCAAAATGGTGGCTCTACAAAGAGATGATGTATTCAAAATGTTTGAATACATGCCTGGACCAAAGTATTTAAGAGTTTAGATGGATGTAGATATGATGAATGTCATCATTATATTGTCTATACTCAAGTCATTCATGAATCTTCATAATATTCATATTGTATGAATTAAATAAATCATTATAAATGTTGAAATACTCTTACATTGAAATCTTTCGAGTTCAACGTAAGAGAACCTTTGTCTTAGGCAATGGTTATTCATAGATAATGGGAGCACAGTGGAAGCATGGGTATGACCCAAGTAAGAAGGAGAGTCAAAGAGTTGACTAAACTTCTATGACTTCCATATGACATACAAAGAATTGGATGAATACCAATACTGTAATAAACCGATGTATTGATAGTATGACTATCTGGACTGTCCAGGATCCTTAGAGAAGGACTTGAATAGTGCATCGAAATAATCTACATTTAATAATTGAAATTGACTTTCTAATAATATAAGATTAAAGTCTAATAATTATATCTCATTCTTCTAATGATACTTGTAATTGTTGCATATGTTGTAGAAGATTATTAAATTTGATTTTAAGGATTAATAGTCATCTTCATGGGAATTGATACAATTGTTGCAACAATCTCCACAAGATAGATAGACTTCATATTTTCAGTAGGGGAGCCCTTGGTCTTAGAGAATATCTCTATGACCTAGATATCAGAATACATTCATTGTTGGAGATGAACATGTATTCTAGAATAGACCTATCGTAAAGAGTTATGATAGTGGACTCTACTAAATTAGAATATTAATGAAAGGTTCATTAACATTTCTAATACTGAAAATTAAATCTTAATAGATCAATAGGAGGATGAAGATCATTTGACAATAATCTGGCATCGAGTCTTGGACATATGTCTATTGATATGATCGATAGACTAGTGAGATATTGAACTTTAGATTTTCTAAAGGTTCAAATCATACATACTTGTGAATATTGTATTCAAAATAAATATGTCTAATACACTCTTCTGTGAGAATTGTGTAAGATGCCATGGTATTAAATATCTTATACATATTGATGTATGTGTATTATATGTATCATAATAAACATTGATGATATGTGATATCATTCGATGTATTTGTGATATGAGGTTCCTTCCTTTCACATTAGAAACCTTTGAAATTTCAAAGATTTAACAATTATGGTTTAGAATCAAAGTTTAAAGGAAGATGAAAAGAATTTGATCTAACCTAGGTAGCAAGTACCTATTAGATGAATTCAAGGAATACCTTATGGAGATAGGAATATCGTTCCTATCTCACTTCTCCTAATACACCTAAACTCAATGAAGTTGTAGGGAGATACAATTAGATCATGTGTGATATGATTTGATAAATGATTAATCTTATTATAGTTATCTCTTAGTTTCCAAGGTATATATGTAGTAGAGACTACAATATATATCCTTAATAAGGTTCCATGCAAGTAAGTTAGAATCTAGCACTAGAGAGTACTACTTCATTAGGAAAATAAAGAATGGTATTGGATGCCTACCTTATGACCTTGAGATTCTTAAAGAATTTTATCTCTAAGAATATGATTCTAAGATGATGACTTTCTTAAGAATCAAGATGAAAATGAAGTGAAGGAACTCATCAAATCTTGAGAAGATAATGAGGCTCCTTAAGTCAGACACTAAAAGGACAACTAAAGATGAAACACTAATACCTCTTCAAATGAGTTTGAAGATGAATTTCATGTGCCAGATAAGTCTGACAATGATCTGGCTTCATGTGATGAAGCTTCTGAAGATCATGACATGGAGAGATGGATGTTAGTAGTAAAGTCTAAATGTAGACTTCATATACAATTGTTGTATATGGATCCTCGAGGATCCACCTATAAGGGTAAGACCCGTTAAGATGTAAATGGATTTTCAAGTGAAAGAGCGAACCTGATGAGAAGGTAAAGACCTTCAAAGCACAACTTGTATCCACAAGATACACACGAAGAGAAGACATCGCTTGCGATGAGACTTCTTCTTCAGTGACCATGCTTAAAACCATCAGAATATTGCTAACTATAGCTGCACAATTTGGCTTTGACATCTTCAAGATGGAAGTCAAGATTGCATTCCTCAATGAATACCTCTCTGAGGATATTCATAAGTAGTATCCCCATGGCTTCATGGTTTAGGAAAGCAAGGTGTGCAAGTTGAATTACTCCATCTATGGACTCAAATAAGCTTCTTGTAGATTTGATGAAATTATAAATGTTATGATTTCAAATAGAATCTTGATGAACCATGTGAAGCTTATTGGGAGTACCATTGTATTCATCGTGCTAAATATAGATAATATCCTAATCATTTAGAATTATATAAGGATGATAATAAGTGTTTTATGATCTGACTATTTCATACCTTCAGATATGATCTCAAGGATACCTCTTAGATCGTAATTGTGAAGTTGTTTAGAAGCAAAGAGAAGAGAGAGAATTGTGATTGTCACATTATTGGTACATCATGGATATATTCTATCCAAGGAAGGCTCCTTTCACTTAAGATTTGTTACTAACCAATCTGAAGGGATAGCATATCAAGTGTTGATAATGCTAAAACTGATTGCCCTTGTGCATCGATTGCTAGAAGCCTGGTATGTGCTAGATATGTATGAAAAGCTAGATGTCTGCCATGAAGTGGGAGTAGTAAACTATTTCTAATCCTACTATGGAGATAAAGCACTTAGTTGCAGTAATAAAACAATATCTTCAAAGATGACAAGACTTAGAGATAATGATATCGAAGTCTCATCATCAAGAACCTAAGACTTTATAGGTAGTGATCTAAAAGGTTTTAATTGCAGATACCTTAAGATATAGACATCTCTGGGAATATGGGTGTTCTGATAAGGATAATTGAAATTACGCACTGGTTGTAACGATTGTTGAGTTCTAGTATCAAAGACATTATGACTTCCTCAATATTGAGTATTGATTGCATAAGATGCAACATTCACGTTGGATGGGAGCACTGTTAATGAGGGATATGCAAGTGCCGTAAAAGGACTTGACATAGTCTCTCGGGAATAGAGTGATTGATAATCTTACCTGACTATATTAAATAGCCTATAATTGTCACATGAGTGTGGGTTTAAATGATTAGCCCATTAATGGCTTTTTGGACTAGTGGGAGATTATTGGACATGGGAGCCCACTGCGAGCCATTATGCAATAAATGTTATTGCAATTCACTCCTTAATCTGAAATGAAGAATAACTAATTTGCATAATAGGTCCCTTAGTACAATTAGGGTTATCTACCATGGCCATCTTAATGATCATACAGCTGTTGATTCAATTACTGAATCATAGAGGCTAGTGCTTGGATGAATATCTAAAGAGTTAGATTGAAGACTCATCAAGCATCGTCAAATGATTGTTAATATGTGATCTCCATCCTGAGTAGGAGGTGACAATCCTTATCTCTAAAGGCTGATATATAACCGACCTCTTGATGCAGGTCCTCTGCATAGGAATAGAGATTTGGAGGTGTCAGATTAGTTAGGTCAAAGAGTTGACTTAACGAGATCGAGATAACTAAAAGCCTATGTCGTATGCTGTCCGGTATAGGCACGCATCATCTGACTGGAGACATATGTGTTACTATATGTTTGAGTATGCACATTTGGTAGACTGATAGGTTGATGGCCTAATCAAGGTCTATACACAAGTGCACTGGTGTGCATGCAAGGGCAGATGAGTAACACGGTCTCTCAAAGGGATCATACAAGTTCATTATTGAACCGGAAGACATGAGCTCACTCATGGGATATTTGGAAGAATCAAATTCCATGTACGATCGTCTCGCTTTGGAAGCTTGACTGAATTTGTAGGCTTGATATATGCTTTTGGAAACTATATGATCAACACCAAGGTATGATATGTGTTTTTGGAAAGTACAAGATGGATACCGGCTCCCATTGATCTAATGAGAAACTTAATGATAAAACCCTGAACGAGACATTCTAAAAGAGATCTAAAACTTCAGGTTTAATCTAGGTCTTCCAAAATGCAGGATGTACATGTATTAGGAATACCTGAGGGTGATGTTAACATAAACGATTGTATAACCATGACGCTTCCATTCATAGGGAGTGATGAAATGGGTCTGGATTTTAGTGACTCCTCTCAGTAGAGAAGTGATCTGATCTTGATCCGAATGTTGGACATTTATCTAAATGTAATTCAGATGCAATGAGAAGATTAAAATTATGGTCTTGATTTAATAAAATATCTATGGGAGTCTGCAAGATTTGGATTTGAGATGTGATCTCAATATCGAAGTCACTATACATGGAACAATACAATCGCCATGTCCTTATCTCCATATACCCACGGAGAAAGCGCATTATCCTTGAAAGAGTTCAAGAGTGATTCCATTGTTGATTTATATATATCCAAGCATTGAGATGTGGATGATTAAATGTGATTTAATCTTAAAATATAATATGGATTTGATTTGTATTATTTATCCATATAAGAAGAGCTATCTAAGATAATTAAATGTGATTTAATTATCAAAGATGTGAATAATGTGAATGTGATTCATATTATTTGGGCACATGAGAATAGAGATTCAAGATGATTAAATATGTTTTCATTATCATGGATATGAATAATGTGGATAATGCTATCCGTATTAATCAGGTATATTACAATCGTGATTTATAATTTATTAGAGAGAGCATATTGTGATTTATATTTGTTAATTAATTATTGATGTGAATTGGATTCACATTGGATGATTAATTGAAAATATAATTTACATTTTGTTTAGGGATGTGAATGTGATTCACATATTTCCAATGCCATAATTGCAATATCTCACAAGATAATTGTGAATTATTTTTTATGAAATAATGTACAACAAATGTTGTTGTAAATCTTGGAGATATCATGAGATAATGAGGTCTCATGAGATAGTGATATCTCATGAGTGGACGTCCCCCCCCTTTTAAGGGGATGTGGTTTATCTCCGTAGTATCTCCAATGATAATTAATTGATTTAATTTGAATTTAAATATATCAATTTATTGATATATATTAATTTAAATTAAATTAATTGTTATTTTGTTTTCATAACAAATCATGGTCATTGAAAGAAACACAAATCAATCTCATCCATTGAATTTGTATTGTCCATGGATTGAGATCAATGGATTCCAAAACACTATTTAAGAAAAGGCACCCCTTGCTCTTCAAGTTGCGCGATTAATCCATAAGCTCTCTCTGTCTCTACATGCTGACGGGCCGCGGACCTACCCTTGTTAGTAATGTCGAATTAACGAGTTTCGTTGCAGTCGGATAGATCCGCGTCGATAAAAAATAACCGCACAAATTGATGAATCGTCAACTTAGTTTAATGCATGGTTTTATGTTTATTTAGCCTGGGCAAGCCCCAAGGTCGACTCAAGGAAGCAAAGGAACAACTGAGGATCAGATTAGATAGATTAGATTACGATTTTCGAAGTGGCATTTTTTTAAATTTTTTTATGCAATAAAAATGCCAAATGCAATATATGAATGAACTAGGTTATTAAGAAAATCAACAAGTTAGCCAAATTTAATTTTAATAAAAAATTAGTCCAAATTGGCCAAATTATATTTTTCTGTAAACGTAATCCAATGATGAATGCAAATGTATTTTTTTGAAAATTTTGGGTTTAAAATGCACAAATGAAAAATGCAAACCTTTTTGGGGTTTTTATGTAATTTTTCAGGCAAATGACATGCAAAAATGATGAGAAATTTACTGAAAGTTAAACATGATGAAATTAAGCTAGGCTAATTTTCTTAGAATTTTCTGACACCTTTTGATTTTTTTATGATTTTTTACTAAAAACAGAGTGACTATGGGTATTTAATTCCTAATTAATCCATGAAATCAAATTATCCACAGATGGATTTATCTCAAATAGATATTTCAACAAATAATCCAGGATAGTTGAAATTTCGCAAAAATCTTATTTGTGGAATTAATTAAAAATCAATTACATAAATTACTCTACAATTTATTTTATGCACAAGACAACTCCGAATTGGACAAAAATTGGATCGTAATTAAAGAACACTTAAAGGCATCATACATAATGTTTTCGCAATTTTGGAGTAATAAATGAGCCTGTACGAATTTTAAAGCATAATTGGGCAAAATATCATTGATTTTCAATCTCTGATTTATAATAAATTATCCAAGGCTCACAAAAATGTAAATAAATAGCCAAGAGATAAAAAATTTGTTGCTCTATAATATGTTATTTTTTGTGATTAAAAATGACGCAAGAACTATGTCCAAATTACCATACGATGTTAGGGGTATAAATGCAATACAGAAATGAAACTAACAAACTTAAACTATGCACAGGGGTGCTTTTGTAATTATAAAAATCTAAAAGGATGCAACTGCAATTTTGACAATATAAAAATAAAACAAAATGGACCTTAGCTAGGGCAAAGAACGTGCGACGGAAATGGGGAGGGTCCTTGGGGGCATGGTCGGTTGGAGCACGCGTTGGGCGCGAGGGCAGTGACTCGCACAGGAGGCAGCGTTGGCCGCTGGAGCTCCACGGTGGAGGCGACACACCTTGGAGTAGGGGGCGCGCTGCGTTGGTGGCAGCCGTGGAGGGCGGTGCGTCGCGGGTGGCGCTGCCTGGAGTAGAGAGGGAGGCCGTGCGTCGCGCGACTGGCACCGCAGCGAGCGGCGCGCGGCTACGCGGGGCGGAGGCGCTGGGTGCAGTGCCTGGAGGGGCGGTGGCGCTGCGTGGCTCGGCGGAGGGGGCGCCTGGAGATGGAGGGTCGGGGCGCTCCTGGAGCGGAGGGGGGCGGCGCGTGGCCTATGGCGGAGGAGAGGCGCGGGCTGGCATCAGGCGGCTACCACGCAAGGGCGGAGCTCGTCCGACGGATGGCTGGGCACGGAGGTCGGGGCTGAGCGACGTCCAGACTGCTCCTGGGTGGTGCGACTATGGCACACCACGGCTTCCTGACGAGGTCGGCAGCCGCCTGCTACTAGTGGAGAGGTGGTCACAGCGGCGGCTATGCAGGACGGTGGCTGGGCACGTGCGTTGTCGAGGCGGTGGGCCGGCGGCGGAGGCCGGGCCATTGGGCGTGCGAGGTTGATTGAAGCCTGAAGCTGTATCTTCTTTTTTTGTGTTTTTTTTTGCAAATTTTTTGTTCTATTTTTGTAAATAGGAAATATAAAAAGTGATGAATGAGTGGTGATGAAATGAAGTGAGGACGATAAATGATGGTGATTCTTGTGTGATGATTTGTGGATGAAACAACAAGGAAAAAAATCGTTAGATAAACAAATGAAATGAAAAGATAGGATGGAATATTTACCTACGGTTCGTCGAAAGTGAAGCCGCGTCGTGCGGTTTCCGTCATCGTCACCTTGATTCGATCCGACGAAAAATCGAAGAAGCTCAATTGTGATCTGAAGTGATGCACAACGACACGAGGAGGAGTCCTCGTGGATCTCGCCTTGAAAACCGTCATTTCTCGACCGAAAAATATTGACGTTGTCACCGACAACACTCGGGGGCTGGTGGTCTCTCTCTCTCAATTGAAGAAATGGTGGATGATGAACAATGGAGGGGATGGGATTATAAAGGAAGAGTAGAGGGAAGTTGGAGAAAATGGAGTGGTGGAGAGAGTGGAGAAAATGGTGGCTTGGAGTGGGGAATAAGAAAGGAAGGAGTAAAAGGAAGATAAATAATAATATAATAATATAATATAAATAAAATAAGTAGGCTATTAAAAATAACAATAATTAAAATAATAATAACTAAAAAAATAAAATCCGAAAATAATAAAAAATAAATCCGAAAATAAAAAATTGGGGTGACATGTGGCACATGTCGATCTTAGAAACTTCAAAAATTAAATGTAAATAAAAATAAAAAAGAAATAACAAAAGGAATTAAATCAAAAAGTAGTCAACACGAAAGTTGCTCGTCTTGCGAGATCTACAACTTTCGTGAAGGGCCGAAAATCAAAGGAAATCATCTGTACAAAAATATATTTTTGGGTGGTACCTTGAAGATATAAAATACCGCATTTTATCTTTTGTAATTTTTTTGTCATTTTTCAATAAGAGAAAAATCAAAATAAAAATAAAAAAATATGAGAAGAATATTTACAACTCAATCTTTTTTTGGACTTTTAATAATTAGGAAAATGAAATGGTAAAATACAGGGGCAAAACGGTCAATATGTACAATATACAAAAGGGGCCCAAAACCCAAGTTTTGCATACGAGCTCCGATTTTAATGAAATTAGTCTTGTTTCGAAGGTCTCTGAATGCATATTACTTTAAGAATGAGTAGACCTAATTCGGAGGTCATATGAGAGAGATATGTGCATTTTAAGACTCCTAGTTTCAAAGTTGGATTGAGGGTTTATTGGTAAAATTTTGCAAGTTAGTATTTTTTTGATATTTTTCTTTAATTAGTTTTAGTCATATATACACATTAGAGTTGATTTATTAGATTCGGATTTTGTATAAAATATATACAAATAAAGAATTTTATCTATTATACATGTGAATATTTACAAGTGAAATTGGCTTCTTATTTTATGCAAATATGAATGCTAAAATGCAAATGTTATCAATGCATGCATGAATGCTAATTATGCAATATAAGTAGAAATATGCATCTAATTACTCGGGAACAAAGCTCTATTTTCAACTTTTAGAGTGATGAATCACGGATTCATCAACCCCCTATACTTAAACCTTGCTCATCCCCGAGCAACTAAAATGAAATGCAAGAGTGAAATGATTTTGGGTTCCATACCAAGGTCATGAACAAAATTTAAAAATGGAGCTTGACTTGACCTTTGGATTAATTGTGTGGCGGAACCTCATTGGGACCTGAACTTAAGACCTAACAGACTTCAAGTTCCACGAGCCTTCTATTCAAGATGCCTCAACAGTCAGGTCAGAACAAATCCTCAGACGCAAATTTATGATGACTATGATTCTTACTTGTACTGTGTAAGTGAAATGTAACTCTCCACATCAGAAATAGCTCAGAAACAACCTCCTCTAACAAGGTAACTCAAATAACCCGGTCCAGCAACTCTTTCCTCGAGGAGCGGGGTATTCCCTTCTAAGTTCAACTGTGACCGACTGAAGAGGAGGGGGTGGAGAAAGAATGGACGGTAGCCAGTGTAGCTACCTATCCCGGGATGCCTGACCAGTGTAGCCAAGTCATCCAGCTGCAGACTTCTTGCTAATATACATACTCCGACAGACAATATTTTACTTTTACTTTGGCTTGTCTATTTTTTTTGGAGTTCTTGCATTTTTTCTTTTTTTTGGAACTATATACAAGGTGCAACATGTACATCAGAAGTTTTTCCTCTTGAGCCAGTAGACTATCCCTCTTTTGAAGCATTATTGCAACCCACAATGTCCTGTCCTCAGACGTCAACACCACCAGACTAGGTTGAGATGCACTACCCTCACTAGAGGAGGACGAATGTTTCCACCCGTGTGCTACTCCAAGCTAAAGGATTCTACCTCCTCACCACCTCATCAATGAAGAGCTACGTGCATTGTGCTTGTCCAAGTTAGGTCACTGTCTAAAAGAATCATGCGTGTGTGCGAGATATTCTACTTAGACTAATCAAGATGACATGTGAACATAGACTGGCGGACTCAAAGAATTAAGTCACTTGACCTGAGAAATCTTAACTCCAGTTCCTATAAGGTTCCTCTGAAATTAGGTGGATTATGGTCAAATCAAGTCCATCCTCAATCATCTATTCATAACTTGGCTCAGAACCCACTAGCTTTTCACCTTGCATATGCAAGATATGGAGATGAGGTGTAGATGACATGCTAGGAATGAAATTCAAGACTTTTTTCTTTTCAGATGCAGAGATGATGTGCAAGAGTAAATAAGAAGCCTAATTTAACACATTTTTTTTCAATTTTTACCCACCCCATAAATATTGTATAATATATACAAAAATACGCGAAAATACGTGAAAGTACGAGCTATGGGTAAAGTACACGTCCCCCTATACTTAGCGTGTGCTATGTCCTCAGATCACGAAAAGCGAGGAAAAAGACATAGCTCATGCTAAGCTTAGGAGAGCTAAAATCATAAAATGTATAGAAGTCGCTCTGCCTCCCTATACTCAGGCTCTGGCAGCCTAAGTGTAGAAGAAGATAAAAATGGGGCGGACGAGGGCAAGAGGGGAAATGGATGAGTATATACATGGCAGGCATTGGTCCCCCCTATACTTAGGCTGATCAGAGCCTAAGTATAGGATAGGAGTGACTATGAGAACCGATGTGATCTGGAGGATGTACAATGAATAGACACAGATCATTCTCCCCCTATACTTAGGATCTGGTTATCCTAATTATAGTCATAAAATGAAATGATATGGAGCTGGGGTGAGTGATTCGAATCACTGGGAGGGAGGGAGAAAAAATATATACAAGAAAAGAGTCAGAATATACAAGGATTAAGAAGGTTTGTGACGAACCTTCTTGCGAACGCGAGGAGGTGGATAATATACATATGTGTCGCTGTCGAAATCATCTTCAGATGAATAATAGTGAGGTGTAGGGATCGTCCAACGAGGGTCGACACACGGCTGCTTGCTTAGATAAGGCTTGAGAACAGCTGAACTGAGCTCACTCATATAAATTACCTTATCCGGACCAGATGAGGACTCCTCCGAAAATTCCTTCTATGGAATGTTGAAGGAAATTTTCTTGGTCGGTTTTCTCGAACTTGAATCATTGAGAGGGAGATGAGAGCGACACGCCTTGAGAGGTTCGGGGGAACACCTCGAGAATTCAATTCTCAAATTCCTCTCACTAAATAGCCGACTAGAAGAGGGAGCAACCATGTTTTGATGTGGAGTCAATTTAGTATTGGTTGTTTCCTTTGAAGGTCCGGGACATGGTGTGGTGCTGACCATGGGTTCCTCATCAGATGAGTCACCATATATATTGCAATATTCCTGAAGGGTCAGCACATGTATTGGGAAGGTGCTAGTGGTCTCAGTGGGATTGGCATTATTGGGCTCTTGGGTCGGATCATCAAAATGGTCAAGGCAATCAACAAAGGTCATATCCGACTTAATGACAACTTCTGGTCGTGAATCCTCCTTAGAAGCTGTCACGGTGGGGGTGCAAGCAGTTGATGAAGTGGAGGTGTGGGGAGTCTCAGAACCAACGATCGTCCGGGCAGTCGGTCTCTCAGGTGTAGCAGAGAGGTGGAACTCGTCTTCCTCTCGATGGTCACGACTGTCAGCGGATGTGCGGGTCATCTTAGAGTAAAGTGTATCAAAGAATGGGTGAGGTCTGAGTGCTCCCAATGCTGAAAAATCGATTTCCCGAGTCTCGCAATCTATAGTCGCCTTAGCCAAGGCTAAGAACGGCTTCCCGAGAATAATCGGAGACTGGGTGAACTCTCCTCGGTGCTCGATGTCAATGATCGTGAAGTCCACCTGGAGTAGAGCAACTTGGAAGGTAATGATGACTGAAATATTTCCTCCAGACCATTTGATGGATTGATCAGCTAGCTGAACGATCTCTCTTGACTTTCTGATTGGCCCGAGTTTGAGTTTGTCAAACACAGAGGTCGTGAGGATATTTATCGGAGAGCCATCATCGATTCTTGCATGGTAAAGATAGTGTCCTTGATTTCACATTTAACCCTAGGCAACCGTTAACTCTGCGGCTCTTGGTCTTTCTCCCCATCACCAAGGAGGTGGCCATAGACACTATGTGTCTCTCGGTCCTTGTTCTCTTAGTACCCGACCTCTTGGGCATCAATTTACTCTTTACAAATCTCTTGAGGTCAGGGAAATGATCTATGGCCTTTATTAAGGGAAGTTTAAAGATCAATTCTTCATCGAGTGCTTCCCTTATGACAGGATTCTATTTTTTTAGGTTTTTTTCATTTTCAATTTTTATGTGGGTTTTTGGTTTTTCAATTTTTTTGATATTTTTGGTGGATGAATGATCAGACTCTTGATTGGAAGGTAAGTGGTTAGTAGAAGAGGGAGATAGAATGGACTCCATCTGTACAGACGGTGTGGTTTTCCTAATGTTCCCCCGGTTTTTAACATCAAATCTACTTACTTCCTTTTCCACTTTCATACCCAGGCTGGCAGAAATTGAGTGCAATATGTTCATGACATCTACCAACTCGTTACCATATGATTCATTTTTCTTGATAAGTCTAGAGATGTCATCCTCCACAAAATTCTCATGACAAATCATGTGAGAGTTATGCTCAATTGGAGGATACTGCTGAGATATTTGGGTCTCATACTCAACATACCTAGACTCTGGCATGTAATGCTGGGTTGAGTATGGACTATCCAAATGGAAAATATTGGTCGGAGCCTCAAATGTTGGAGTCAATGAAATAGGGACTGATAAGTCTAGGTCATGAGTCCAATCTTGTGAATGTATATGCTCTCCGAATGAAGGCTGGTTAATGCAGGCTTGATCACTAAAGTCAATCAAGTCTGGGAAATCAGGATGTGCATGCCTCTCCATTTGGTATGTTCGATCGACCATGTTATGCCCTAAGTTCAAGTCGGGATGTGTATATGTAAATTGTCGTCTGGTCCCTACTTGAGGTGAGAATGGGGGCATATATTTTGCCAATCATCTATCTCTGCAGCGGCTTGCTCTTCATTCGATTCTTTGATTCCTGCAAGCTCTCGAGAATAAGGACAGTCAACCCAAAGTGGAAGTGGATCCGGAGTGTTAGAATATGGAGTAGGTGAGAAATGCGAAGAAGCGGAGAAGTCAGTCGAAGTTCTGACTTCATAATCGGATTGATGTGGAACCAACCACGGGTACGGGTCTCCCGTGGATGGCAGATGATACATGGAAGAAGGAGAAGATGAAGATGAATGGTATATGGTCGAGGAGGAATGACCAGAGGTTACAGGGTATGGGGACCAATATCCCAACATCTTGAAGAGGAAATGATGAAGCAGAACGAGGTAGAAAATGCGCAAATACGCAGGATAACACACACGGGCAGACACGAAGACAAACACAAGAGAAAACCCTGAGTTCACACTCAACATGGTGAAGGACTCGAAACCGAGTCCGATTAGTCTTGTTAACTTCAAATGTGAATTTTCAGACAAGTAGAAAAGGTTACGTGGCCTATAGGGGAGTCGGCTAAAAAGCCGGATGCGTCTCCCCTGTTTAACCTGTCGCCTTAGATACCAACGCCCTTTCTTTCTTCCCTCCTATCCCAAGTTGATGGACTCAAAGACCATGCCTCTATCTACCTGCTGATTTAGCCGAGATTCGGTGGTCTTAAGTTCCACACAAAGCGGGAACTCAGTCGAAGTGTCGACCACTCAGAAATCCAACTAAAATTAACAATTAACCCACAATCAATCAATCAAACAATGACAAGCAGAAAGTGGAGTTAAATATTATTTTTAACTCTACATAAATGATGTATAGAAGCAAGTACGTAGAGAGTTCGAACACGGGGAGCAAGGCAGGATAGATCCATAAGTGTGTGTGTATGCATGTGATGTATTGTCTACACTATGCAAATGTGAATGTTTTTGTGGGTTTTTAATTTTAAAATTTATTTATTGATTTATTTATTTTATTTGTATTTTGATTTTTGATTTTCTGATTTTATATTTTCTTTTTATATTATATATATATTTTTAATATTGGAATATATATATATAATATAAGAAAGGAGAGGATAGAGTATTTATAAAACTAAGGGAAATAGTAAAAAATCAGGAAATACAATCTTTTTGGGCTTTTTATCTTTTTAAGGTGTTTTTGTGATTTTTGGGTATTTTTCAGAATCTTTTTGGTATTCTTAAATATCAAAACAAGAGAAAACAATGAATTGGAATTCTGGCCGAAATCAAAATGGGAGTGAAAAATATCAAACAGCAGCAAAATTTTCCCAAATTAATTTTAAAATAAAGAGACTAAAATAAGGAAAATACAACAACTGAGTTTATATTTTTGTGTTTTTTTAGAATTTTTTAGATTTTTATGAAGTTTTTAGAGATTTTCAAAATTTTAAGATTTTTGTTTTGAAATTTTTAGTGGTTTTTGGACTGATACTAATAGATGATAAAACACACAAAATATATTTTTTTTGGAATTTTTCAAAATGTTTTTATAATTTTTATGGGTTTTCTAATGTAAACAGTAGGAAAAATGCATGTTTTTGATTTTTAATAATAATAAAAATGCAATGCAAAAATATGGTGTGGAAGTGCAAGTTAATAGAAGCCTATGCTATTTTTTTGGGATTTTTTCGAGTTAAAATGATGCACTAATTTAATAGAGACAACATCAAGAAACTATACTACTGGCAAGGGCATAAGTGCAAATAAGTAAATATCCAGGGGCCAAAGTGCAAGTTTCACAAAAATTTCATAAGTGAATGTTGCATTTAAAGGACCGAATCCAAATATTCAAAACCGCAAGGGTACAAGCACAAATTACCCAACCTTACGTGTGACTAGCATGCGCTTGGAAGGACCTAAATGTAATTTCCAAAAATCCCAGGGGCTTCAATGCAAATATACCAAAAATATTACACTGCATATGAAGATTTTATGGACTAAAACTTAATAACAAAATGGCCGAGGGTCCCTCTGTAGAATGCCCTTCACCTCATGCGCACAGGCATGTGAGGTGACGTGGCGAGGACTGACTTGCAAATACTGAGAGTTCAAGGGCCTACTTATAAATTTTACAAAATATTTTAAGCGGCATACGAAAGTTTAAGTACTAAACACTAAATGCAAAATGGGAAGGGGTGGTTGTGCAAAATACCCCTTCACGGCAGATCGGACGGCGGATGGATGCTGGTGACGTGTGGCACCAATCCGACGGTTAGCAGGCGGGCGCGATCCAACGTGCGGCCTGAGCCACTTATCCACGTGGCAGCTCGTTGATGCGTGTTGACGGTTCGGCCTCCGACGGTTCAGATTAGCCTTGATGATGACGATCGGACGGCTGGGGCTCGATACGATCGGACGGTGGCTGGATGACCTGGAGATCCTTCAAGATCTGACGGTTTCGAGGGCGTCTCGATGAACTGGGCCGAACTCGCGGGTAGGCGAGTTTCCCGAGCATCGATCGGCCTCCTCCGCCGCCCGATGAAGCTCCAAAATGTCTCCCGAGGCTCCTGCGATGGTCCTTGAGGTGCTGAATGCTCCAAAAATCCTCGGCGGTGGCCGAGGGGCGCGCGCGAGGTCGCCGGAGCGGAAGGGCTCCACGTACCTCCGCTCATTCAAGATGAGCTCCAGATGCGATTTGAGGCTCAAGCTCCTGCAAAAACACGTGAGAGGGTCCAGGGCAAGTTGCCTGGACCTCGCGGAGTGGGTGTAGTGGCGCGGAACGATGTGGCGAAGCTCGGCTGGAGGAGCGCTCCAGCGAGGTGAATGTATTAGCTGATTCGGTCGATGGAATATGGAAATTGTTGAGGTCTTTTAAACCTATGACTAAGGCAAATAAAATGCAATAAAAATTAGAGGGGAAGGTGGCTGCCTCAACAGTCAATGATCGGAGGGAGAGTACCTCGACGACGGGCTTTGCCGGAGGTAATGGAGATGCCTCTGACCTCCTTAGCTTTGGCTGAGGGCACGAAGATGGAGCTGTCACCTCCAGGTCTTCGTGGAGCACGAGAGGAGCGAGGAGGGGTGGACCAAAGGGACTCAAATTCAAAAAGGAAGTCGGGGGCTCCATATATTTGGTTTGACTCAATGGCTGAGATGCTCCAAAGACCAAGGCAGGGCGTCTCGCACAGTGATCCAAAATCCAAGATAATCACTAGGCGAGCGAGGTGGAAGATCGAGGAGAAAAAGAGCAGAAGGAAGTATCGTAAATGGGTGAAAGGTCAAGCCTCAAAAAATCATCAAAAATGACGAAAAACGAGGCTTCTAACACATGCTGGGAGGAAGGTCAGGCTGTTGACCTCGGTCAACGAGCTAGGCCTCCTGATTGGTCCACGTGGACCAACCAGGAAAAACCTCTTGGAAATACATTAAAAAAATAGTTTAAAAATAGAAAATGATTTACTTAATATTTGGTTATTTAATAAAAATGTTTATTATTTTATTTACTATTTTATGGTGATTTGTAATTATTTTATGAGGTATATTTTTACAAGTTTCCCTTTATACCCTTTATAGGTATATTATCTATGTATTTTATTATTTTATTTTTATTTTATGTATTTAATTTATTTATTTTTTTGTTATTTTATAAATTTATAAAATACTTTGATACACTTAGTTTTATTTTTATTCTATTTTTCTGATATACTTTGTACATTTAATAAAATCTAAGTCTGTAATATACATGTATAAGTATAGGTATAATACCTATGTATTGTATATACAAGTATTTTTATTTTGAGTTTCTTTTGTATTTTTAGTCTGATTTTAATATACAAGTATATTATAAATAATATTTACAAAATTATAAAAATATAAAATTATAAAAATAATGAATAAATAATAAAATGAATATTTTAATCTCTACAAGTATACAAGTAGGGTCAAAAACACAACTTTCAAACCGTAACTCTGAAAAATACGAAACCACCTCCATTAAATAGATTATTTTATGCTATATACAATTAAAGGTGAGTTTGGTATATTTCGAGTTTTTATTTGCAAGATACGGGTCTGGAAAGTTGGAGTTTTGGAATCTTATTCAGACCATAACTTTTTATCTGTACATTATTTTTCAGTGAAATCAATTTTGTATTTTTCTTTATTAAATTATCTACAACTTTCATGTACAAAGTTTATTTATTTGAGGTATAAAGAGTGGAACCAAAAATAGGTCCCAAAATGAATAAAGAATGAATTAAATCAAAGGGGGTTTTTACTGTGTTTTGACCCTTATCTCCACCTACTTTATTCCTTGTCGACCTATTCATCAAGATGCCTAGGTCTCGGGGTTTGGGTCATAAAATATTTACAATATTTTATTCCTTTTCTTTTCTTTTATTTATTCTATAATTTTGTCTTTAATTACAGTATTTTATACACTATTTGGATGCACATGCATGAATGCTAAGATGATGGATTTAATGCTATTTGCACGCATTTGCTTGGGTTTTTGATGCCAAAATGATAGAATAAAGATGATGACATGTGGCTTCATCATCCCCCTATACTTTACCTTTGCTAGTCCCTAGCAAACACTTATGCAATAAGTGCAGAAAGAAAAAGAAAGAAAAGAAAAAGAAGAAAGTGGATTAAATTTGATTATCAAACTTGTCTTCACAAAATCAAAGTTTGGAGCTTAAGTTGGATCCTCTGGAATTTTAGTGCGGGCGGAACCTTAATGAGAACCGGATTTGAAATCCAACAGTCCTTGAGAATCCCAAAACTCTGCTCAAGTCTCCTCAATAGCCAGGTCAGAAATACTTCAACTCATACGCAAACCCTTACGACTATGAATCTGACTTGTACATTGTAAGTTATGGTGGCTCTCCCCAACTGAAATGAAAAAGAGACTGACTTCTCCAGTATGACAACCCAATGATTCCCCAATCCAACAACTCATTCCTCAAGGAGCAGGGTATTCCCTTCTAAGTTCAAGTGGCAACCAGCCCAAGAGGTGGGGGTGAAGAGAATAATGGACAATAGCCAGTGTAGCTACCTATCCTAGGATGCAAGACCAGTGTAGTCAAGTCATCCAGCTGCAGGCTCACATATTTTACTTTGGAACTCAAGCTTGCTTATTGACTTCACAACATGTGTACACTCCGGCAGGCATTTTATTTTTGTACATGCCTGTCTACTTTTTTGGAGTTTTTGCTTTTTGCATTTTTTTGATACTATATACAACTGCATTTACATAGGGAGTTTTTAGACTATCCCTCTTTTGAAGCTTTATTGCAACCCACGATCTCCTATCCTTGAAACTCATCATTACTGGACGAGTTGGGGCGCATTTCCCTCCCTAGAGGAGGACAAATGTTTCCACCTATGTGCGTCTCATACCAGCAAATCCAACCTCCTCACCACTCCAACTGAGTTGAGCCATGTGAAAGGTGCAAGTGTCCAAGTTAGGTCATTATCAACAAAAGTCATGCGTATGCTCCGAAATACTCTACTTAGGCAGTCAAGAATCCATTGAACTAAGCCTCGTGATCCTCAAAGAATTAAGTCAACTAGACCTGAAGTACCTCAATCCCAATTCCTACAAGGTTCCTGTTAATTAGGTAGATTTAAGGTCCAACCAAGCTCCAATCTTCGGATTTTACTTAGACCTGTTCAATCATCAAACTCAATCCGAAAAATGCGAATGCTATGCAATGTATGCAGAAAATATTTTTGTGATGCAATTTTCAAAGATTTTGAACTTTTTATGGGTTTTTGAAAAGATGATGATGATGATGCATATGCATTTTTTTTCAAAAATATTTTTCAAATGTTTTTGGGTTTTAATTTTGCAAATGTTTTTGGGATTTTTGAAAACAAAAGGTTTTGGACAAAAACTAGGTACAAATATTTACACGAGGATGCTTCTGATATTTACAAGAAGTGAATTTTAAGAATTTACAAGGGTAAGTGGTCAATTTTATAAGTATATATAGTGGATTTTTGGTGTGATGTATGTATTCCTCAAACTTATTTGACACAGGTTTTTCAAATAATTTTGAAAACTATAGTCCAAAATAATTTTTACAATCAATGTACACACATTTGAAAATCATTTTGCAAAGGTTTTCCAAACAATATAGATAGATTTTTCAAATATTTTTGCAACCATTTTTCAAACCATTTGAAAATCATTTTTCAAACATTTTATTTCTCACAAAGAAAATAATTTTACAATCAAAATCTTTTACAAAGGTTGAAAACATGTAACAAAACGTTTTACAAATAGTTTTCAAAAGATTTTTCACAAAGGTTTTCAAACTATTTTTCAAACATTTTGCAAAAAACAATTTCACCTGATTTATTAATCAGTAAATATAAAAAGAATTTGAGGAATGATCAACATCTTTTTATTAGGGTTTTAATGAATTTTAAAAGTATAATTAGCCATATTTATTAAGAAAATATGAAAGTACGAGTTATGGCTAAAGTATATACATAGTATATATGACCCCCCTATACTTAGCTTGAGCTATGTCCTCATAGATCTGAGAGAAAAGAGAAGACATAACTCGTAATAAGTATAGGCAAGTCTAAAGAATAAATGAATAAGAGATGAATGAATAAACCAATGAGAAGTTGACCGTCCCCCCTATACTTAGGATCAAATAATCCTAAGTATAGCAGACTGTACACAAAGCAAGGAAGGTCAAGGGTGGGAATGAACAGATCGTACTCAGATTGTCTCCCCCTATACTTAGGGTAAGATATCCCTAAGTATAGACAAGAAGAGGAGACAATGGAGAGGATCAAAGAATAGAAGATAACTCGGGGTGCACACCCCCCTATACTTAGGACCAAGTACGTCCTAAGAATGGAAAACTGTCTACAAGGGGCGACGCCTTTTTGATAGATACAAGAGATAGAAGAGGAAAAGAAGAAAAGAAGAAAAGAAGAAAAGATGAAAAGATATCAACAGATGAAAGAGTGATATAGACAGATGGATCTGTATAGCGGAAGATGGAAGTGATAACCATGTACGAGATGCAAATGATCAGAGTCAAAGACCACATCTCATACAAGAAGAACGGGGGCAACGTCAACGGTCGGCGGATCATGATCTAGATATAGCTTCAGGCGCTGACCGTTGACACAAAAGGTAGAGGAAGATGACGGTTCGGATATGTCAATACTGCCATTGTCGTGTACCTTCCTGACCACATAAGGACCTTTCCACTTGCTCTGTAATTTCCCTGGAAATAATTTCAGCCTGGAATCGAACAACCATACGCGCTGATCTGGCTCAAACTGTTTATGGCTGATATGGGAATCGTGCCATGTCTTCACTTTCTCCTTGTACTGTAGGCTGCTAGAAAAGGCGGTATCTCTCAATTCCTCCAGGGCTGCCAACTCTGCTCTCCTCTGTTCTCATATACTCTCAGGATCTAAAAGTAACTCAGTGACTGCCCAAAATGATTTATGCTTGATCTCCACTGGCAAATGGCACGACTTGCCATAGACGAGACGAAAGGGAGATGCCCCTAATGGATTTTTGAAGGAGGTCCGATAGGCCCACAAGACCGAGTCCAAAAGTTGTGACCAATCCTTTCGATCTGGGCGGATAACCTTCTGTAAGATCGTCTTGATCTCCCTGTTCGATACTTCGGAAAGACCATTAGTCTGAGGGTGATATGGCGTGGCAACACGATGGTCAATGCCGAACTCATCTGCAAGGGCCCTGACTTTATCATTAATGAAATGAGACCCCCCGTCTGAAATCAGAACTCTAGGTACCTCGAACTGTGAAATGATATTTTTCCTCAAAAATTTACACACAGTTTTAGCATCTGCGGCTCAGGAGGGGATGGCCTCAACCCAACAGCTGACATAATCAACATCGAGCAAAATGTGTTCGAATCCCTGACTCTTAGGAAATGGGCCCATGAAATCAATCCCCCAGCATCAAAAACCTCACAAAAGTGAATGGGCTGCATGGGCATCATGTCTCTCTGTCCGCAGGTTCCCATCTTCTGACAATTAGTACATCTCTTCACGAACTCATCTGAATCCTTGAAGAGAGTAGGCCACCAAAGGCCGGATTGAAGAACCTTCTGTGCTGTCCTTTTCCCAGAATGATGTCCTCCTGCCTCAAGCTTGTGGCAATAAGTGAGGATGCTATGCTGCTCTTCTTGAGGAATGCACCTCCTCCAGATGATATCCCCTCCTTCATGATAAAGGACAGGATCCTCCCAATGGTAAAACTTGGCCTTAGCTAGGAAGGTCTCAAGTTTCTGCCTGGGCCAAACCTGAGGGACCGTCTTAGCAACAAGATAGTTTACAAAGTCGGCATACCATGGGAGTGAGGAGATCGCCAAGATCGTCTCATCCAGAAATGTCTCTGTGATAGGTGCGCTGGGCTCAGATTCATCAAGATTCTCCAAACGGAAGAGGTGATCCACCACCACATTTTTAACTCCAGGCTTATCCTTAATCTCAATATCAAACTCCTGGAGCAGAAGGATCCATCTGGTAAGACGTGCTTTGGCATCCTTCTTGGCCATTAATTACCGGATGGCGGTGTGATCTGTGTAAATGGTCACTCTAGATCCGAGAATATATGATCTGTACTTATCCAAATCAAAGACTATGGCCAGCATCTCTTTCTCAGTCACAGTGTAATTCCGCTGAGCGGCATCTAAAGTCCGGCTAGCGTAGTGAATGGAAAACGACAATCCATCCCTCCTCTGTCCAAGCACAGCCCCTACGGCAAAATCAGAAGCATCCGCCATGATCTCGAATGGGAGAGACCAATCGGGTGGCTGAAGGACAGGAGCCGAAACAACCATACTCTTGAGAGTCTCAAAGGACGTAAGACACTTATCATCTACAATGAACTCGGTGTCTTTCGTCAGCAGATCAGTAAGCGGTCGGGCAATACCACTGAAGTCCTAAATGAACTGTCGGTAGAAACCAACATGCGCCAGAAAAGACCGCAACTGACGCAGATTGGACGGTGGATTTAGTTTTCTAATGATATCCACCTTGGCCGGATCGACCTCCATGCCCCTGTTGGAGATGATATGACCAAGGACCGTCCCTTGAGTCACCATGAAGTGACTCTTCTCCCAAGACAAAATAAGGTTGACCTCAATGCAGCGCTGAAGCACATGGTCTAGGCAGTCAAGAAAAGCATCAAACCCGTCGCCATAGACCGAGAAGTCATCCATGAAGACCTCTAAACAGTCACCCACCATGTCCGAGAAAATGGAAAACATGCACCTTTGGAATGTTGCCGGAGCGTTACATAGACCAAAGGGCATCCGTTTGAAAGCATACGTCCCAAACGGACAGGTGAATGTCGTTTTCTCATGGTCTTTAGACGCAATGGCCACTTGATTGTATCCGGAGTACCCGTCAAGAAAGTAGTAGTGACTCTTCCCAGCTAGCCTCTCGATAATCTGATCAATGAATAGCAGCGGGAAATGATCCTTCTTGGTGGCCTCATTCAATCATCTGTAGTCCACACAGACCCTCCAATAAGTGGGTACTCGGGTAGCGATCTCCTCTCCAGACTCATTCACAACTGTAATGATACCCGTCTTCTTGGGTACCACATGTAATGGACTAACCTACTTAGAGTCGGAGATGGAGTAGATAAAATCGACTCTCCACCACTTCGATATTTCTTTCATGACCACATCTCGAAGATTAGGGTTCAGCCGTCGCTGTAACTCACGCGACGGTCTAGCGTTCTCCTCAAGATAGATGTGGTGGGAGCACAGAGCCGGACTTATCCCCTGGAGATCAGCTATACTCCATCCTATCGCCTTGTGGTTTCTTTCAAGAACCTCCATCAGATGAGATTCTTGTTCTCCAGTCAAACCTGCGGAGATAATGACTGGGTGCATATCTGGCTCACCTGCAAGGAACCTATACTTCAGCGACTACGGCAGAGGCTTCAGTTCTGGGCAACTGGGAGGTGGCAGATCTGGCTTCTGATATGTCTGTGTGAAGGCGACCAGGTCTGCATGTGAGAACTCTCACTCTGCATGAATATCCGACGAAGGGGACCTGCTAAATCATCAATGAACTGCATTGGATCGCACTCCGTCCTAGCTATCGGCTCGGATGGAATCAGACAAGGCAAATAATCATCAAAATCATCCCAATCAATGTCTGAATCTGAGGGATCTGATCTAGAAGAACAAGACTGAAAATCATCAGCACCACTCGTCCCAACACTGTCAGCCACAGAAGTATCCTCGTGCAGGTGTGTACTCTCCAGACCATCAACTGCCATAAGCTGTAATGAAGGTGAATCTGTAGGCAAGGCGAGGGTCTGTGCTACGGGATCTGTCCAGTTGGATTCATCATCTGTCATCACAAAGTCGCACTCCTGGTGGATGTCTAGCTCTTCCTCTGTCATCTGCACGGCTTCGCTAGACTGCTCTGAGCATTCTAACTCTCTGGCTCTGGTTTCTTCGATCGTCTTTATTTGTATGGTTTCACCCTCTACGCGAAAGCATACCTTCCCACTATCATGATCGGTCACCGCCTTGGCTGTGGCCAAGAACGGACGTCCAAGTATGATGAGGGCATCGGTTACCGACTCAGGGATCTCCATGTCCAAGACAACAAAGTCCACGGGGAATTTCAAGCCCTGAATGGTAACGACCACGTCTTTCAATAACCCTTTCGGCCTCTTTGTCGACCTGTCAGCAAACTGAAGGACTGTCCTGCTCCTAAGAAGAGGACCAAACTCGAATCGGTCGAGTAAGGCTGCCGGAAGAAGGTTAATCGAAGAGCCGCTGTCTAATAGAGTGCGATCAAACTGCTGCTCCTGAATCTCGCATCTGACATAGGGAGCTCCTGCATCGGGTCTCTTGGCTGGCAGGTTGTTCTGAATGGTATAGAAAGTGGAATAAGTGAGCACATGAATCTGATCTTTGTGGTTCCTCCTCTTCCTGCGGACAATAGTCTTCTCTTTCAGGTTCTTTTTGAAGAGGGGGATGTGCTCAAGGGCTTCTTGTAGAGTCAGCTGAATGTGGAATCTGTCAATCATCTGGTTGCTGAACTCTACCTGCTGGGTCTTTTTTGGATTTTCTTTTTTATACCCCTACGCCAAGCGGAGTGCTTCAGGTAAGGGGATAGTAGGGGCCTCCTCAGATGGAGGGCTAGGAATCGGTTCATGTGCCAATGAAGAAATAGAATCCATACACTGATCATTATGCAACACATATGGATCTGAAGTAGATTCAAAAACTTTTCCTTTATTCAATTTTTTGTTCTTTTTGTGTCCACAGTCCTGAGATACAAAATGTGGCAACACAGTAGAAGGGGGCTCAACAAAAGTAGATGTGGTGGCCTCAGTACCACCATCGGCACCTAGCTTCGCGGCATCGGCACCGCGCTCTGGCTCTGTCTCCAAAATGGTGGCATCAGCACCACCGTCTGCATCTGGTGTTTTGACGGCCTCAGCACCGTCATCAGGATATCCATCCTTGGTGGCTTCAGCACCACCGTCATCAACATCATCATCAGCGGCATCAGCACCGCTACCTGGCTCATCTGGCGCTCCTGATTCTGCATGTGGTTGTCGCTCAGATGAGGCGCCACCGGCTGGCATCCTACCGCTCCTAGTAGTCACAAAATTAGCATCATACAAAGAAGTATATCACTCAAATAATCACTAAGAGAGGTATCCTCTGTGAACTGTACCTGCTCAGACTTTCTTTTCAGACTGTTCGGATTTGGTTCAATCTGAGCTGGTATGGCGGCTTTTCCCTTGATCAAATCCCTCACCTCCTGCCGGAACTCATCCATGTCTCGCCGGTAGGATTCCCGATGTTTAGAGAGTAGTCAGGCGAGGTCATCTAATGCTGGGTTCTCAAAGGCAGGTGCCTGAGAACCGGATGTATTCCCCTGCTGGAAATGAGGTTGTTGCTGCGAGGAGAAGTGCTCACGAGGCTAGGGGTACGACTGTTGAGGCTGCGGACGCTGCCTCCACTATTGTCCCTGATAGCTGGGACAAGGACCAATCTGGTTCTGCTGTTGGGCATACTGGGGCTGCTGCTGCTGTGGCTGGCTATTCTGATATCCTTGAGCGTGAGACTATTGCTGGGATGAGGAGCCACCATTACCCCATCAGAATCTGAGGTGATCACGATGAAACCCGGGCTGAGGGTACCGGTCGTACCAAATCCCATTGACTTCCATCAATAGGTCCTACTAAAAGGATGGTGGTGGCAGAACTTCCAGTGGTTGATCCGGCTGATAGACCACCATCTGAGTGTCCTGAGATGGTGGTTGCGATGGGTAGTATGGTAGCTGCGGCACCGGCTCTGCCTGGATGTGGTTGACCTGGCGGTGTGGGGCAGAGGGCTGGGTAGAGCTGCTACTGCTCGGATCGGCCCGTGACTTGGGAGGCTACTGAGTGTATGTCTGTGCCTCCTGAATGCAGAGAATTTGAGTCTTCTGGTCACTCATGGTTTTGGTGAGAAGGTCCATCTGGGCAAGACCTTGGTTCTGCTTCTTCTCGAGGATCTCCATGCGGTCCAACTTCTCACTGATGATTCCCATGTCGGCTGCGGCGGATTCAGCTTGGGCTGCGACTACCGACGAAGTGTTGAGACCGGCAGCTATGCGGGCGATCCTCTGAAATGATCCTCCTTCTTGGGGTGGCTTCTGTTGTGTGTAGACTCTGGCTTTGGTCATCACAGTCGAATATTCTGCCATGCCTTCATAGATGGCCCAGACGTCGTCTTCACCCTTGGAAAAGTATTATCCACCACAAGAGGCATTTACAAGCCCCTGCAGCTCCAGTGTCAGCCCACAGAAGAAACTCTGGAGAAGATTGGGCTTTGATATATCATGGTGTGGACACTGGTCAATGAGCTCTCTGAATCGATCCCAGGCTTCATGGAATTGTTCATTAGGGATCATTGTAAAATTGTTGATCATGGCTCTAGCTGCGTTCGTCCGGACGAGAGGGTAATACTTCTTCAAGTATGCGGTCCGGAGATCTGCCCAAGTGTTGATGAACCTCCCCAAATGTTTGAGCCAATATGCGGCTCTGTCAACCAAAGAGAAGGGGAAGGCTATTATCTTGATAGTATCCTTGGTCATCAGCCTATCATGAATTGTGCTGCAGATCATCTCGAATTCTTGTAGATGGAGGTGTGTCTCTTCGGTCGGCAACCCATGAAATTTGAGCAGAAGCTGAATAGTGTGGGACTGAAGCTCGAAGTCTCCATGGATGGGGGGGAGTCTGATCCATCGGTGAGTGAGGGATGCGGCAGGATTGTACAATTCCCTCATGATCGTCTGTGGTGGTCTCTCAACTTCTGGATCTCCTCCTTCTACAACGGGTATATCTCCTCCTCCACCTGTGGCTCTGTTCTCTTGATCTGCTCTCATCTATGCCAGTTCTCGCATCACATCACCCATAAATGCTCCTTGGTCTCTGATTTGTCTCTACATGGTCTCCAAGGATGCCAGAAGTGAATTGTTGATGGTAGCTTGATCAAATAGAAATTGAGACTGCTCCTGCTCATCTGGGTGATCCCTTCTATCTTCCATGGCTGGGTTCTCTGAAAATGCAAAAGAACCCATCTCAGGTGCTGTCAAATGCTCTGAGCTCTGTGATGCACTAAATTATGAAACTCTTGGACTGATGGAAGGAGAATGAGAAGGGTAGTCGAGGGGGAACAGGGTGGAAGTAAACTCAGGCTCGGAGAGCAGACTCTCCGAGGTTGTCCTAGATGAATAGGGAGAAGTGCTGGATAGCGGTGCCGACAAGGTTAGCCTAAGGGATCTCCGTCCCATCATCTTGATTATTGAGAAGAGAAAGGTGAAGAAGAAGAAGAAGGGGGCAAAATTGCGCACGATTGTGCGGTATTTTTGATCTCGACCTAAAATCTACTAGCAATCAAACACAAAATAAGGGGATTCACCAACTCAACACATGAAGCCGTAAGGGTTCGTCTTTTATCTTTGTAGTTTTTAGCTTGAATTCAGGAAGTTACCTTTCAACGAGTCCTTAGAGTGCTACGCCTAAAGGAGAGAGAGTACTGCCGGAAGAGTATCCCGTACTTGTCCTCCTCCTGTGTAACCTGTAGTCTGGACTTTTTGAGGTCCTTATAACTCTTCTGGATCCCTACTCAGCCAAAGAAATAGAGAAAGGAAGCCAATAAGCGAAACCGATACTTCTGAACTCGCTCGCAAAGGAATCACCCGTGAGCGTGCAAGAACCTACTCGGACGCGAGACGATGAGACACACACCCCCGTGAAGGCGTGGCCTAGGCTCGATACTTCGGACAAGGTCGATGCTCTACACAATAGAGAGTCACCAGTGTTGACCAAGCCCTACTCGTCCACGTACGATAGAAGCGCCAATACTTCAGAAATCCAGGCGATACACAAGGCAGCCACAGACTGGGTTTTGGGCTCTAATCCTTACGAAGCCGCTCTCTCACTTGGAAGGAGACCTTCCCATGCAACCTGAATACAAGTGAGGGTGTTACTCTCCCCAAGCAATGGATCCAATTACAAGTTTTATTTAGGTCAAGTTTTCTTTAGCCATCCCTTTTTTAATTTTTTGGTGTTATCGCTTCTTTTGAGTAAATTCAAACAAGCGTCTAACATTTTTTGTATTTTCTTGATTCCTAATTGATCCAAAAATAGAGGGAGAAAAGACTCGGAAAAGCCAATGAAAGTGGCACTAAGATGGAAATCTCACCTTAGTACCTAAATGATGAATGCAAAGATAGAAGACTTACAGTGACTCCCAGCTCTCTCCACGCGGGATGCAAAACACGAATTTATAAACCTATACTACATGCCGATATGCACACAGAAATCATCCTAAGCAGGCAATTGCTAGCGTGAAGAACCACAAGTTAATCACCAATCCTCAATCCAAAAAGTCCGGTCTAGACTCACCCCTCCTCTTCTCGACATATCGAGTTCAGAAGTAACGCTTGATGTGGTGGGCTCGCGGCACGGCAGATTTAAGATGATGATTTAACTGTTTAATTAAACTAAGTCCAAATACGCACTATAGGTACATGCAATGGTTATTAGGGTGTTTGGACCTAATCTAATCGATTAAGCAAAAGCCAAAAAATCTAAGGGCTCAATCCACAAAAAAAATGAAAAAGAAATCAAAACCGGAAAATGACAGTCGAGAAACACGAAGAAAACCACGGTGAACCCCCAGGTGAATAGACACTTGGAAATTGGGCCCGAAGTGTTTCTGAGTGTCCCTGTACCTGTATTATTACAAATTCAAATAGTCTCTCTCTCTCCAAAATAAAAGACAACTAATCTAACACACTCTCTCTCAAGTCTCCCACTCTCTCCTGCCGGCTTGGCTTAAGAAAAGCCGACTCTACTTCCCAAGGTTGCACCGGATCCCCTAGGCGATCCGCCTCGCTCTGCGGTCCCTCGCAAGAAGACAAGAAAAGAGGTGGTCAGAAAGCTCAACAATATATATCAAAAATAGAAGAGAGATAAAATGAAGCAATAATGGAGACAAACAAACACAATCAGACAAAAATGTGATCTATTTTCTGTTGCTCCCCGACAACGGCGCCATTTGATTTAGCCGAGATTCGGTGGTCTTAAGTTCCACACAAAGCGGGAACTCAGTCGAAGTGTCGACCACTCAGAAATCCAACTAAAATCAACAATTAACCCACAATCAATCAATCAAACAATGACAAGCAGAAAGTAGAGTTAAAATTTATTTTTAACTCTACATAAAAGATGTATAGAAGCAAGTACACAGAGAGTTCAAACATAGGGAGCAATGCAGGATAGATCCACAAGTGTGTGTGTGTGTGTATGAATGTGATGTATTGTCTACACTATGCAAATGTGAATGTTTTTATGGGTTTTTAATTTTATTTTTTTATTTTGTATTTTGATTTTTGATTTTCTTATTTTATATTTTCTTTTTATTCTATATATATATATTTTAATATTGGAATATATATAATATAAGAAAGGAGAGGATAGAGTATTTATAAAACTAAGGGAAATAGTCAAAAATCAGGAAATACAATCTTTTTGGGCTTTTTATCTTATTAAGTTGTTTTTATGATTTTTGGGCAATTTTCAGAATCTTTTTGGTATTCTTAAATATCAAAACAAGAGAAAACAATGAATTGGAATTCTGGCCGAAATCAAAATGGGAGTGAAAAATATCAAACAGTAGCAAAATTTTCCCAAATTAATTTTAAGTAAAGAGACTAAAATAAGGAAGATATAGCAACTGAGTTTATATTTTTGTGATTTTTCTAGAATTTTTTAGATTTTTATGGAGTATTTAGAGATTTTCGAATGTTTAAGATTTTTGTTTTGAAATTTTTAGTGGTTTTTGGACTAACACTAATAGATGATAAAACACACAAAATATATATTTTTTGGAATTTTTCAAAACGTTTTTATAATTTTTATGGGTTTTCTAATGCAAATAGTAGGAAAAATGGCAGTTTTTTATTTTTAATAATTACAAAAATGCAACAAAAATGCAATGCAAAAATATGGCATGGAAGTGCAAGTTAGCAGGAGCCTATGCTATTTTTTTTGGGAATTTTTCGAGTTAAAATGATGCACTAAGTAAATAGAGACAACATCAAGAAACTACACTACTGGCAAGGGCATAAGTGCAAATTAGTAAATATCCAGGGGCCAAAGTATAAGTTTCACAAAAAGTTCATAACTGAATGTTGCATTTAAAGGACGAAATCCAAATATTCAAAATCGCAACGGTACAAGCACAAATTACCCAACCCTATGCGTGACTGGCACGTGCATGGAAGGACCTAAATGTAATTTCCAAAAATCCCAGGGGCTTCAATGCAAATATTCCAAAAATATTACACTACATATGAAAGTGTATAGACTAAAACTTAATAACAAAATGGACGAGGGTCCCTCTGTAAAATGCCCTTCACCTCACGCGCACAGGCACGTGAGGTGACATACCGAGGACTGACTTGCAAATACCGAGAGTTCAAGGTCCTACTTATAAATTCTACAAAATATTTTAAGCGACATACGGAAGTTTAAGTACTAAACACTAAATGCAAAAAGGGAAGGGGTGGCTGTGCAAAATACCCCTTCACGACGGATCGGACGGCGGATGGATGCTGGTGACGCATGGCACCAATCCGATGGTCAGCGGGCAGGCGCGATCCAACGGTGCGACCCGAGCCACTTATCCACATGGCAGCTCGTTGATGCGCGATGACGGTTCAGCCTCTCATGGTTGAGATTAGCCTTGATGATGACGATAGGACGGCTGGGGCTCGATACGATCGGACGGTGGCCGGACGACCTGGAGATCCTTCAAGATCTGACGGTTTCGAGGGTGTCTCGATGAACTGGGACAAACTCGCGTTGAGGCGAGTTTCCCGAGCATTGATTGGCCTCCTCCGCCGCCCGATGAAGCTCCAAAATGTCTCCCGAGACTTCTGCGACGGTCCTTGAGGTGCTGGATGCTCCAAAAATCCTCGGCGGTAGCCGAGGGGAGCGCGCGAGGTCGCTGGAGCGGAAGGGCTCCAAGTACCTCCGCCTCCTTCAAGATGAGCTCCAATTGCGATTTGAGGCTCAAGCTCTTGCAAAAACACGTGAGAGGGTCCAGGGAAAGTTGCCTGGACCCTGTGGAGTGGGTGTAGTGGCGCGGAACGATGTGGCGAAGCTCGGCCGGAGGAGCACTTCGGCGAGGTGAATGGATTAGCTGATTCGATCGATGGAATATGGAAATTGTAGAGGGCTTTTAAACATATGACTAAGGCGAATGAAATGCAATAAAAATTAGAGGGGAAGGTGGCTGCCTCAATGGTCAATGACCGGAGGGAGAGTACCTTGACGGCGGGCTTTGCCGGAGGTAATGGAGACGCCTCCGACCTCCTTAGCTTTGGCTGAGGGCACGAAGATGGAGCTGTCACCTCCAGGTCTTCGTGGAGATGAGAGGAGCGAGGAGGGGTGGACCGAAGGGACTCAAATTCAAAAAGGAAGTCGGGGGTTCTATATATTTGGTTTGACTCAATGGCTGAGATGCTCCAAAGACCAAGGCAAGGCGTCTTGCACAATGATCTAAAATCCAAGATAATCACTGGACGAGCGAGGTGGATGATCGAGGAGAAAAAGAGCAGAAGGAAGTATCGTAAATGGGTGAAAGGACAAGCCTCGAAAAATCGTCAAAAATGACGAAAAGCGAGGCTTCTGACACAGGCTGGGAGGAAGGTCAGGCTGTTGACCTCGGTCAACGAGCCAGGCCTCCTGGTTGGTTTACGTGGACCAACAAGGAAAAACCTCCTGGAAATACATTAAAAAAATAGTTTAAAAATAGAAAACGATTTATTTAATTTTTGGTTATTTAATAAAAAATGTTTATTATTTTATTTAGTATTTTATGGTGATTTTAATTATTTTTATGTGGTATATTTTTACAAGTTTCCCTTTATACCCTTTATAGGTATATTATCTATGTATTTTATTATTTTATTTTTATTTTGAGTATTTAATTTATTTATTTTAATTTATTATTTTATAAATTTATAAAATACTTTGATACACTTAGTTTTATTTTTATTTTATTTTTCTGATGTACTTTGTACATTTAAAAAATCTAAGTCTGTAATATACAGGTATAAGTATAGGTATAATACCTATGTATTGTATATACAAGTATTTTTTTAGTTTCTTTTGTATTTTTAGTCTTATTTTAATATACAAGTATATTATAAATAATATTTACAAAATTATAAAAATATAAAATTATAAAAATAATGAATAAATAATAAAATGAATATTTTAATCTCTACAAGTATACAAGTAGTGTCCAAAACTCAACTTTCAAACCGTAACTCTGAAAAATACGAAACCACCTCCATTAAATAGATTATTTTATGCTATATACAATTAAAGATGAGTTTGGTATATTTAGAGTTTTTATTTGCAAGATATGGGTCTGGGAAGTTGGAGTTTTGGAATCTTATTCAGACCATAACTTTTTATTTGTACATTATTTTTCAGTGAAATCAATTTTGTATTTTCCTTTATTAAATTATCTACAACATTCATGTATAAAGTTTATTTATTTGAGGTATAAAGAGTGGAACCAAAAATAGGTCCCAAAATGAATAAAGAATGAATTAAATCAAAGGGGTTTTTATTGTGTTTTGACCCTTATCTCCCCCTACTTTATTCCTTGTCGACCTATTCATCAAGATGCCTAGGTCTCGGGGTTTGGGTCATAAAATATTTACAATATTTTATTATTTTTCTTATCTTTTATTTATTCTATAATTTTGGCTTTAATTACAGTATTTTATACACTATTTGGATGCACATGCATGAATGCTAAGATGATGGATTTAATGCTATTTACACGCATTTGCTAGGGTTTCTGATGCCAAAATGATAGAATAAAGATGATGAAATGTGGCTTCATCACCTGCAAGCAGGTGGAGGCTGACAAGGCTGGAACTTCGCCCCGAAGGGTTACTAGCAGCTTGTCGCGAAGTACCGCTGGTTTATTCCTGACTACCCGCGAACAGGCGGAGGCTACTTGGTACTAGTCAGTGAATCTAAAAATATTCAACTCGTGATATTTGCTAGGATCAGTTGGTACGTGATATGGAAGGCGGGGATTTGGGCTCTGCCTTAAGGTGTTCACACACACTCAAGTACCCTTACTCAGCCTGAAAATAAGGTTGTGGTTAATCTCCCGCAAACAAGGGTTAATTTTAATCAATTTTTTTGGTCCAATTCAATTAGCAGTCTCGATTTTAAAGATTAGTTGTCACTGATATTAATCCACACAAGCAATCACGTCTACCGTCCAGTCCCAATTCCTTTATCCTAGGTTAGAAAACCGAGAGAGAGAGAGAATCGGAAAAAGCCGATGCAATCGAGAAAATGATGATGAATTCTTGAGTAAGAAGACTTACAGTGCCTCCAACTCTCTACAATGCGGGATGCAGTACTGAATTGAAATTTTTACACTAAATGAATGCAATCGATGAAAAGCCGCTCCTAGACAGGCAGTTCTATTAACGAGTGAAGCACATGTTCAATTTGACTAGATCTGCGGTCTAAGTGCGTCTTTTAAGTGATGTGTGGTCCTAAAAAATTACGAGCACAAGCAAACCCTAGAGTGGCTCGAGGAGCCGCTAGTGCAAGCCTAGTCTAGAAATTCAGTCCACACAGCAGACGAGGACACGGTTCCACTATGTTTACACGCGCGAGAACCCAAACGGGAACCGCTGTAAATGCATACACTTTTTTTTTACAATTTAAGAAAAATCTTTTTGGCATCCAAAAGCTGACTTGATCCACGAATCGTCGGCCTCCGAAGCACTTCGAGATGCATCGACTTCAAGAAAGCCGCTCCAAGTCCACCGGGCCCTCGCACAAAAAGATACAAAAATGTTAGAGAGAGAGATATATAGAAATGGTCAGAAAAATAATTAAAAAATGGATAATTACAATGCGGCTCGGGGGTCAGACTACCCGAGTGACTGGAAATCATAAATCTAATATCCTAAATTGATCCTAAGCCGTTTGCGTCCCCGACAACGACGCCATTTGACCGGCCGCAAACCTACCCTTGTTAATAATGTTGAATTAACGAGTTTCGTTGCAGTCAGATAGATCCGCGTCGATCAAAAATAACCTCACAAATCGATGAATCGTCAACTTAGTTTAATGCACGGTTTTACGTTTATTTAGCCTGGGCAAGCCCCAAGGTCGACTCAAGGAGGCAAAGGAACAACTCGGGATCAGATTAGATGGATTAGATTACAGCTTTCGAAGTGGGATTTTTTTAAAATTTTTTATGCAATAAAAATGTCAAATGCAATATATGAATGAACTAGATTATTAATAAATCAACAAGTTAGCCAAATGTAATTTTAATATAAAATTAGTCCAAATTGGCCAAATTATATTTTTCCTATAAACCTAATCCAATGATGAATGCAAATGTATTTTTTTGAAATTTTTGGGTTTAAAATGCACAAATGAAAAATGCAAAATTTTTTGGGGTTTTTATACAATTTTTCGTGCACATGACATGCAAAAATTACGAAAATGTTACTGAAAGTTTAATATGATGAAATTAAGCTAGGGTAATGTTTTTAGAATTTTCTGACACTTTTTGATTTTTTTATGATTTTTTTACTAAAAACAGAGTGACTATGGGTATTTAATTCCTAGTTAATCTACTAAATCAAAAAGTAATCCAAAGATGGATTTATCTCAAATAGATATTTCAACAAGTAATCCACAAGAGTTGAAATTTCACAAAAATCTTATTCGTGGAATTAATTAAAAATCAATTACATAAATCACTCTACAACTTATGCACAAGACAACTCTGAATTGGACGAAATTTGGACAATAATTAAAGAACACTTAAAGGCATCTTATATAATTTTTTCACAATTTTTGGAGTAATAAATGAGCATGTCCGAATTTTAGAGCTTAGTTGGGCAAAATATCACTGATTTTCAATCCCTGATTTATAACAAATTATCCAAGGCTCACAAAAGTGTAAATAAATAGACAGGAGATAAATAATTTGTTGCTCTACAATATGCTATTTTTTATGATTAAAAATGATGCAAGAACTATGTCCAACTTACCATGCAAAGTTAGGGGTATAAATGCAATACATAAATGAAACTATTAAACTTAAACTATGCACAGGGGTGCTTTTGTAATTATTAAAATCTAAAAGGATGCAAATGAAATTTTGACAATATAAAAATAAAACAAAATTGTCCTTAGCTAGGGCACACAATGTGCGACGGAAATGGGGAGGGTCCTTGGGGGCGTGGTCGGCTAGAGCACACGCTGGGCACGAGTGCGGCGGCTCGTAGAGGAGGCGGCATTGGCCGCTGGAGCTCAACGTTGGAGGCGACACACCTTGGAGGAGGGGGTGCGTTGCGGTGGTGGCAGTCGTGGAGGGCAGCATGCCGCAGGTGGCGCTGCTTGGAGCGGAGGGAGAAGTCGCGCGTCGCGCGTCTGGCACTGCAGCGAGCGCCACGCGGCTACGCGGGGCGGAGGTGTTGGGCGTAGTGCCTGGAGGAGCGGCGGCGCTGCGTGGCTCAGTGAAGGGGGCGCCTGGAGATGGAGGGTCGAGGTGCTCCTGGAGCGGAGGAGGGCGGCGCGCGGCCTATGGCGGAGGAGAGGCGCGGGCTGGCGTTGGGCAGCTACCGCGCAAGGGCGGAGCTCGACAGGCGGATGGCTGGGCGCGGAGGTCGGGGCTGAGCGGCATCTAGGCTGCTCCTGGGTAGTGCGGCTGTGGCGCACAACGGCTTCCTGGCGAGGTCGGCAGCCGCCCGCTACTGGTGGAGGGGTAGTCGCAGCGGAGGCTATGCAGGACGGTGGCTGGGCGCGTACGTTGTCGAGGCGGTAGGCCGGCGGCGGAGGCCGGGCCGTCGGGCGTGCGAGGTTGATGGAATCCTGAAGCTGTATCTTCTTTTTTTTGTGTTTTTTTGCAAATTTTTTTGTTGTATTTTTGTAAACAGAAAATATAAAAGTGATGAATGAGTGGTTATGAAATGAAATGAGGATGATAAATGATGGTGGTTTTTGTGCGATGATTTGTGGATGAAATAACAAGGAAAAAAATCGTTAGATAAACAAATGAAATGAAAAGATAGGATGGAATATTTACCTGCGGTTCGTCGAAAGTGAAGTTGCGTCGTGTGGTTCCCATCGTCGTCGCCTCCATTCGATCCGACGAAAAATCGAAGAAGCTCAGTTGTGATCTGAAGTGACGCACAACGACACGAGGAGGAGTCCTCGTGGATCTTGCCTTGAAAACCGTCGTTGTTCGACTGAAAAATATTGACGCTGTCACCGACAACACTCGGGGGCTGGTGGTCTCTCCCTCTCAATTGAAGAAATGGCGGATGATGAACAATGGAGGAGGGGATGGGATTATAAAGGAAGAGTAGATGGAAGTTCGAGAGAATTGAGTGGTGGAGAGAGTGGAGAAAATGGTGGCTTGGAGTGGGGAATAAGAAAGGAAGGAGTAAAAGGAATATAAATAATAATATACTAATAATATAATATAAATAAAATAAGTAGGCTACTAAAAATAACAATAATTAAACTAATAATAATTAAAATAAGAAAATCCGAAAATTATAAAAAATAAATCTAAAAATAAAAATTGGGTTGAAATGTGGCGGCTCCAGGAGCTGCCACATGTCGCTCCTAGAAAATTCAAAAATTAAATGTAAAAAAAATAAAAAAGAAATAACAAAAAGAATTAAATCAAAAAGTGGTCAACACAAAAGTTGCTCGTCTCGACAATATCTACAACTTTTGTAAAGGGCCTAAAATCAAAGGAAATCATCTGTACAAAAATGTATTTTTGGGTGGTACCTTATAGATATAAAATACCGCATTTTATCTTTTGTAATTTTTTTGTCATTTTTCAATAAGAGAAAAATCAAAATAAAAATAGAGAAAATATGAGAAAATATTTACAAATTAATCTATTTTTTTTGGATTTTTAATAATTAGGAAAATGAAATGGTAAAATACAGGGGCAAAACGGTCAATATATACAATATACAAAAGGGGCCAAAACCCAAGTTTTGCATACGAGCTCTGATTTTAATTAAATTGGTCTTGTTTCAAAGGTCTTTGAATGTATATTACTTTAAAAGTGAGTAGACCTAATTCGGAGGTCATATGAGAGAGATATGTGCATTTTAAGACTCCTACTTTCGAACTTGGATTGAGGGTTTATTTGTCAATTTTGCAAGTTAGTATTTTTTGATATTTTTCTTTAATTAGTGTTAGTCATATATACACAATAGAGTTGGTTTTATTAGATTCGGAGTTAGTATAAAATATATACAAATAAAGAATTTTATCTATTATACAGGTGAATATTTACAAGCGAAATTGGCTTCTTATTTTATGCAAATATGAATGCTAACATGCAAATGTTATCAATGCATGCATGAATGCTAATTATGCAATATAAGTAGGAATATGCATCTAATTACTCGGGAACAAAGCTCTATTTTTACTTTTAGAGTGATGAATCACGGATTCATCACACGCCAAAGGTGCTCTGCATCTCTCCCACTGTGGCCGTCCACCATTAAGCCCAGGAGAGAGTCGTTGTCGTCGCAGCATCGTTGTTATGTTGCTGGATCATCTACTCATGGGTCTCCATCTCCTTTGGTATGCCTCGCTTGTGAAAAAGATGTTGGATCTCATGTGACGATATCGGGAGATTTGCTTCTTGGATCATCAACATGGATTACGAGGAGTACACGTTTCATCAACGTGCTCGTAAGCGTCTCCTCCATTGGATCGGACTTGAGATAAGAGCTCTCTTGGTTTAGAGACTCGATCGCAACCACGCTTCAATAGGTAACCCTAGTACCTATTTGTGGTTTAGATGAAACGATCCAAGAAGTGTTCTTGGATCATGTGATAATTTTATGAATTCTGCTGCCTGGAGCAACTAGTGCGACTAGTCGCTCCCAATCACATACGATGCGATCCACACGCTTCCGTGACGCGCTTGAGGATCTTCCCATATCCTTCACTTAAAGGCACTCGGTATGTTACTATACATAATGACCTCCATACATCTGACTATATTGAGTTATTGAATCGAGTTGTCAAATTGAGCACAACCCAACTCGAGCTCGATTTGACATCCCTAATGAGATACAAATTAAACTGAAGCTCATGCTCGATAAGTTTTCGAGTCAGTCTCTTGAGATCTTAACGAGCCGAGCCTAACAAGATCGAGCTTTCTTAGAAGCCCTACTAGTAGGACTGTAATCATCGCATTTAATTGATGAAGGTTAGTAAAAACTAATGATAATAAAGATATAGCGATACAAACTAATTTCCACTAAATTGATCTTTAAATTTTTTGTATAAATTGGTTGATAAATATAAAAAAAGCATATGATGAATAGCCATTCATATACTTATATTCATTTATTTTGTCTTTAATACCCTAGCTAAATGCATGTAAATATAGATTACTTGTTGATGAATCTTTAGTCCATTACCTTTATTCTTCAATTTTAGGCTTGAAATCCCTAAATAAATGCATTTAAATACTACTAACTTGCATGAATTAACATCCATTTATTAACATATATTCAATGGACAAATACATGTATGTAAAACCTAATTAAAGGAATAAGAAAAGAAAAATAAATGAAGTGTCAAATATACTGACTTACCTTAAACCCCGAGATCAAGTCAAGTATTCAATAGGTTGGCAAGGAATAAAATAGGGAGAGATAAGGGCCAAATAATATACAAAAAAAATACATAAAACCCTATTCATTCAAGTAGTATTATATTGTATATAGTTCATTTTTATACTATTTTATATGCTTTACACACCTCAAATAAGTAAAGTGTTCCATATGAAACTTGTACATAAATTATATAGAAAAATACAAAAATAATTACCAAGAAAAATAATACACAATACAACTAGGACATACAGATGATCTTTTCTTGCAAGCCATCCAAACCCAATCCTCCCTAGACCTTTGTCAACCTCCTTGTTATGTGGGAGGGGGTTTGTAATTCAAAGAGCCATTCCCGTAAACTGAACTTTATAGATCAATATCTTCTCCACATGAACTCAATTTGAATGAAACTCACCTCCATTATCTTCTAAATTAAATTATCTATTTAGTGAAGATAATTTCATTAAAAATAGAGTTAAGATGCAAAAATTTACTTTTCCGAGGTATCATTGTATTGTATATTTGTATATAATATTCACGTATTTTATTCTTTAAATCTTTACTATGATTATATTTTAAATAATTGTATATAATTATTTGGAATATATTTCAAATGTAAAAAAAATAAAACATTAAAAGACATTAAAAATATAATATATCTAAAAAATAGCTATAGTATACCTATAATGTATATACATATAATTACTTACGTATGTAGATAAAATCAGAAAATAAAATAAAAATAAGTAAATATGTATTTAATTATATTAATAATATATAAAATACATAAATATGATAATAAGTTTTAAAAATACAAAATAAAAATAAAAGAGATAAAATATTGGTAAATAAACCTATATATACACTAGAGAAAATTACTAGTTAATAAATTAAGTTTTAAAAATAAATAATGTTCATAATAAAATATTTATTAAATAATAAACCTTTTTATGGTTTGACATCTTATCAATAAAATCATTTTTTAGTTCTTTTTGAATTATTTTCGAATTTGATTTTTATGTTGTCTTCATGCAACCGCTGTAGCCTAATCAGGTCTATTCTTTCGTTGACCGTGGGTCAACAATACCCATGCTTGGGCGACAACTTTCAGAACCCATGACCTTGCTCCTCGTATTTTCACGCTTAATCTAGTGCCCCATGCTCTACATTTTATTCATGAAACATTACCATCAGATATCCATCTACTACACCCTATTCCTTGTTTTATCAAACGAACATTGATTATATCACACAACTTGATTTTATGGATCCTCGTTATTCTTATATAAAATGCACTCTCTAGATACAAATTGGAGTTTAATTTCCCTCGAGCATCTCTTAGCCCCTTGGATAGACTTCTGAAAGTCGCCCCTTGTGACAGAAGTGGATATCCATCATTCCACATTGAGGAGGAGGTTTAAGCAGGTGATTCAACCACCGACAAAGGAGCTCCACTCGGTTCTTCTTCCCAAGTCCCTTCCGACCATGTGAGACCATCATTTTAGGTTCCTTAGCTTCATTTTCGATTCTTTAGCTTAGCCTTGTAATTGACATGCTTCAATGTTAGTTAAAATTAACCTAAAACCAAAAAATTAGTATGCTAGAGTAGTAGGCTCTTACCACTGTTCTACAATTCAATCACCTCTATTCTGACCACATTTTTCCTTCATCTTATTTCCTTTTATCTTCTCTGTCTCCTGACGCACCTAAATCACCTTGATCTTATTCAGATAAGGCCTACGATCCTCGTTCCTCCAACTTTGTCAGAAGACCCTCCTTTCCCCTTCATTCCCTTGTTATTCCACTCACAAACTGATCGAGAGCATTCACCCTCGAGCTGCGATCATATGCGAGCAGGTCCCATGGGATAAAACACCCATTTGGGGATTGATCACCCCATGTCTTGCCTGCTCCCTAGACCCATATGATGCTCGAAGCTCTAGGCCTCTCTCAACAAGGCCCGGACTCATATGAAGGGACCAACAACTAGGTGTGCATTTCAGGAATAATTGAGCCTATCGACATCAATGGAGGATCTATCAAATACCTACATTTTGCATCCAGCTTCCTTAGTTAAACACCTACAAATACCTGCTAATTTCATGAAATTTACCATTTTGCATGCATTTGTTAAATATGCATTTTTAACACTTTTTAGATTCAAAATAAAAGAATAAAGAAGAAAAGAAAAAGAAAAGAAAAATAAAGGATGTTTTTATGAAATAAATGCAGACTGACCCGAACCTCGAGAGAAGGTCAAGACTTGACCTGATCGACCAGGAATAAAGTAGGGGGACTTAAGGTCTTTAATCCAAAAATCCAAAAATAATTTGTAAATATTTTTCCTTTATATTTGTACAAAACTTATACTATTTTATTTTTATATAAATTGACCTCAGATTAAATATTTTCCTAAGAAAAAGTTGTAAATAAAAATGTTTGTAAATAATAAAAACAATTGCAAAGCAAAATAATGAACAAACTACAAATAATCACACTCAGAAAAAGCTTTAAAACAATAATAGAAAGATCATTCCGTCTCCACAGATACTCAAATTGAATCAAACTCACTTCCATTGTACTCTAAATTAAATAATGTTTCAAATGGTTGTGGTTTCATAATTTTCGGAGTTACGTTTGAAAAGTCGATTTTCTAGGGTGGTTTGTGTAATTTTACCACTTAACTATTGTGTATATTTATTCATATTTATTTTTATACATAATGTACATAATTGTAAATAATATCTTCATTATTAAAAATAAAAAATAAAATTTAAAAAATTAAAAATAAATTTCCTTATTTTTACATGTGTATATTATACTAGATGTATATGATACTTGTATATAACTAATTTCCTTACATAAAAGTCACCAAAAAAATTAAATATCTAACATTAATTATTTAATTTAATTACAAAATTTGAATTTAATTATTTAATTTATTCATTTATTTGATTTGAAAACATACCTTCTATATAAAGATATGATTTTATACCTTAAATAACCACCATTAAGGGGGCTAATTATTTTTTGTAAATTAATTATTTTAATTATTTTATTTAATTCCAAATTTTGTTTTTAATTTTACTAATTAATTAACCAAAAAAATCCTCATTTATACATTCTTTGCTTTTTATTTTTCTTCTCTTTTTATTGGGCTTCTCCTCCCTTATTTGTCGTTGATCAATCTTTGATGGAGAGGAGCCTGATCTCCGAACAACAATCTTGTCGAAGAAGGGTGCCCAGCCTCTGAGCCATCCGACGACAGCATGTCGGCCTTGTTGAGGCCATCACGGTATATCCGACCCCAAGGTGAGATCCATTTTATTTTCCGTCAATTTGCCTAGTTTAACATTAGACTTAATTTGTGCTTCGATTTCATCAAAATTTATATCTTAAAATCCTAAAAATTTTCCACTCCGATTTGATCCGCTTTCGAATCTGATTCTCATCTCAACTTCTCGATCCACACACGTTCTCATTCTATCTCACACAATCTCCCAACTTCGTCCGCACATGGTGGTCGGAGACATGATTTCGAGCTTCCATCACAAACACCGGATACATTTTTCCATTCACCTACTTTGTTCAATAATTTTTGACCGAGCCATCGTGCTCGAGTCCATTCTCATTCCTGAAATATAATTAACAAATAAATATTTGAGATAATATTTCCTATATTTTTCTCTCTAACACTTTTGCAGCTGAAATAAATAAAAAATCTAAAAAAATATATATCTTTTTTAACATATGTTTTGCAGGAAAATTTAAAAAAAAATAAAAAATAAAAAAATTATTTTTGTTTTTGTTTACAATTCCTCTTTTGTAAAAAATAAAAAATACTTTAATCTATTAGAAAATAAAAATAAAAAAACAAAAAAAATATTTACAACAGGTGGTAGGGACACCACCCCCCGCCACCCCACTTTTGGAGAGGATTGCCGCCGCGCCTCCCCATAAGGTACACGACGGCACCTCTTCAACTGCGCTGCCAAGCGGTGGCAGACCACTCCAATGCTCCTGCATCGCCCTTGGCGCCCTTCAGCAGGCGTCCTCGCAACGCGAAGCCTCCACCACACGACCGCCTCCAGTGCGCGACGCCACCTCCTATCACCTGTAGTCAATGCCCTCCTCCCACGTGCTACAGCTTCATTGCCCAGCCATTGGTACTCCACCATCACTGCACCGCCCCACGGCAGCGCCATCCATTGTAGGAGATCGACGCCCAGCTACCGCGACCACCGTCCACCCATTACACCATCGTCGGCTCGTGCAAAGCGCATGAGAAGAAGGCGGTGACCGAACGCTCCTTCCCTCCTTGTTTGTTGCTGAAGAGAAGAACGAAGCAGAGAAGAAACCCTAGGGTTTTAAAATAAAAAAAGTTGGCTAAATTATATAAACGCCCTTGGAGTTTTTTAAATTTGTAGAAAGGCCCCCATCTCAGGAGCTGCACGTGCATAACACATGATTTTTTGGTAAATTTCAATTTTGCACTATATTTTATTTATTGTTATATTTTAATGCAGAAATCTTGGATAATTTAAAATAAGTCCCTGTATTCTAGACTTGATTTTGCATGTTTATTTGATGGAAATAAATGCTTCTATGATTTTGAAAAATCAAGTTAAACTCTTGTCATTCTCCAGGTCATTGTATAAATTTTAAATGTTTTTATTACTATTTGATATTTTAAAAAATTAAAAAACAATACCTTTTTCTCTTTCTAGACTTTGAAAAATCATAAAAAGTCGAATATTGCTCTAATAATTCCAAAAAAAATAGATTAGGTGTATTTTATTATCTACTTTTTTCTATCCAATTTTCATGCATTAACATTTATAAAATCAAAAAAATTGTAAAATACTAAAAATATTCAAAAAATTATAGAAAAATATAGAAAAATAAAAAAATTGTGATTTCAGTTTCTGTATGTAGATGTTTGTTTGTACTTTTGCATAAAAATAATTTCCAAGAGTTTTGGGTACTTCAATTAATTTTAATTTGAAAAATACTCTTGGTTGTGCACTGTTTACCATTATTGCCACTGTTTGATTCTTATAAAATAACAAAAACGTCATAAAATTCGTAAAAATTATCAAAAATATTTTAAAACCTGTGAAACCCTAAAATATATTTTCTACAATTTATTGATCATTTTTGAATATATAGAAAAATACAAAAAGATTATGCTATTTATATTTTATTCCCTTCTGCATATTGTTCCTCATCTGAAAAAAAATCAAAAAAATCAAATGCCACTAAAACTTTTATTTTTGAAATTTGACTGCTAAGTTCTTAAATCGTGCTCCTTGTGTTCAACGCTGTTTGCAATAATAAGGAAATTAGATAGCGAAAACCGCTTACATTTCATTGATTGATTTTTATCTTAAGTAGTTTAATACATTTTTTTTGGTTGACTGAATTGATTGTTTGAGAACAACGAACATTACATATTTATGCCATCTTAACCCGCATCGGTTTTCGTGCCATCAGAATGGCGCCATTGCCGGAGAGCATGACTTAGTAGTCATTTTTTAGTTTTGCTTCTCTCTCTATATTATAATTGTTTTCTGATCATCTCTTATTTGCTTTTTGTGTGAGGGACTTCTTGGAGGATGACTTGGAGTTTCTTTTTGGAGGACCCACACAGGAGGTGGAGCGGGGAAGAGAAAAAGACAATTATTTTTATTTGAGAGAACATTTGGACTGTATTGTAATAATTTAGACTTTGGACTTGTTGGACATGGACATTTTTCAGGGTCTGTTTCGCCAAGTGCCAATACACTTTGGGGACCTCACCGTTGTTTTCTCGTTTTTTGATTTCATTGCCATAACTTTCTATTTGATTCTCGTGGATTTAGACCCTAGCATAGGATTTTTGTTGATTGTGACGTAATTATCTAAGGCCCAACACCTAATTTCTTGCATGTACCTACAGAATGTAATTTGACCTTACTAGTTGAAAAAGTTAGCCTAATTGGATTTGAGACCACGTGCCGTGAGGAGTCACATACAACGCTAGCAGGACCCGTTGTGACGAGCACCAAGTGACTCCCAAGATCGGTCTTCGGACTCGATTCGATTAGCTAGCTATTGTTCTTCACGATCAATAGAAGCTGCTCATCTAAGGATGATTTCCTCGTGCATCATATAGTTAGTTCACTTTCGGTATTTAATTTATGCATGGATCATATTGCATGTAGAGTGCTGACACATTTCTATCCCTGCATGCATCCTTGTGTTTGGCCACGCATTAGCTTTTTCGACTTCCTCCCACTGTTTTCGGACTCAAATTAATTAAAGAGAAAATCAGAATGTTTATTATACATTATTTTTGAAAAAAAATCCAAAAAAAAGAGAAAACCAAAAATAAAAAATTGGGACTGCTAATCGAACTTGACTCTAAAATTAAATGTAACTGATTCCTAATTGTTTTGAGATAGTAATCCCCTCATTGTTTGCAGTTTTAATTGCTCGCATACACACTAAGGTTAGTGCCCCAATCCTATAAGCCAACCTAAGTGTTTATACAACTTTTATCTGAGCATCTAAACTCTAAAATTTGACTAGAAATTGACCGCATCTTCACGATCTTCACATGCATTGAGTAGGTGAATTTGGGGTTTGCAATGTGTTTGTATGTGTTTCGTGTGAGTTGGTTACGTTCATCTTCCCTAGATCATTAGCAGTCACCTTATGTCTCCTTAACTCTCTTTCATCCCTCCCTCCCTCCTATCTCCCTTATTACCTTCACTCCATCTATACTATCCCACCCTCCCTCCCTTCAATTCCCTGTCATCATGATGGGCCACACTCTATTTCATCCTAATTTTGCGGCTTCATCATTTAATTCCCATCATTTCTAACTAATCTCTTGGGAGGTCAGAACTCCGACAACATCCCATCTTCTGCATCCCCATTCCCACCTTCTTATTCGGGACATGCTGTGCTTTATGCCCTTGGAGACCATATTGACCATATAAGAGACCCAGGCGATTACCTTGCTAAGATGAGAGTGCATTCCATAGGAGATCATATGGAGCTATTACGAGTTTTAAACAACTTTTATCCTAGGATGATGGATGAGTACAAAGATCAGGAAGCACAATCCGCTTCTACATTGAGCCCCTTCATTCTGGATTTAGAGTTCATTAATCTACTGTCGAAGTTTTCAGGGGGAGTGCATGAGGAACCTTATATTCATATATCTGAGTTTGAGGATTTTTGTGGATCACGGGCATACCTAGATATCTCTTCTGAGGACCTGATGTTGATGATCTTCCCATTTACACTTCAGAGTAGAGCCTGAGTTGGCACTGACGGTTGGGAAGGAAGATTGCTACATGGGGAGACTTGTGCTTAGAGTTTTTGCAGAGATTTTATCTCCAACGTAAAGCAGAGTTGATGCGGTCTTGCATTCGTGATTTTTCAGTAGAACCCCAGGAGCCATTAAGAGATTCGTAGCTGAGGTTACTTGATCTTTTGAGGCAATTTTCTGATCATGGATTTTCGATGACTGACTTTGTGCAGATCGTCATGAGGGGGATGACTGCCGAACATATTGCATTAGTCATTACCTTGTGTGGTGGTTCATACCACAATCCTGACATGGATTTATTTGAGTCCATCTTGGGAACACTTTCAGACATTCCTTATTGATGAGATGATTTATTCGAGACAACACACGATGGAGATATGACACCAATTGAGTATGTGACAATTCATGCTGATTCAAACATAACACACCGGTTAGAGGATATGGATGCTACTACATTTCATACGATGGGCGTGTTGACCACCACTGTAAGTTCCTAGAGCCAGACATCGGACGAGTTCCCGTTGATTTTACAACCAAATTTTGAGCCAGTCCCACACTTTCACATCAAAGATTCTTGGATTCTAGATCTATTAGTATCCTAAGAAATAGAGGAGGAACCCACATCTACGCCTTCCTTTCATTCATTCCAATGTCCATGTCCAGTTGATTCAGTGTCTTATCTTCATAAGATACTCTCTGATTCAGATACATATTTGGATCCATCTTAGTATAGAGAGCTTGATGAGGGACACCATTTTGATTTGACAGACCCAGATAGTCCCGTCATTGAGTCATGTGTCCTCCCATTTGATGATGTCGATACATTTTTGGAGAACCTGATATTTGGAAGCATAGATCTCCTGTTCGATTCTGACTCTACCTCACTGATGATTTCGCATTACTCCCCAAGGGTAATCTACAGGAGGATGCCACATACCCTATGTACTTGGTTTCAATTTCTGAGAGTGTATAAGATCTGTCGGATCACGAGACCGAGTCTTTTAATATTTCTGATCATGAGTTTGAGTTTTCTCTCCTCGGCGACCTTCGTGAGGATGACCCAATCTTTGAGGTATTTGATGATTTCACTAATCTCTCTACATTACATGCATCATGTATCGACCTTTTTAGCGAGTCTCCTGATCTTTATATTCCTTATCTATTCGAGACGGTAATTGACGTGGAGAATTCTCTGACAGATCCTTCCTTCTCCATGTTCGACTTCTTCGGCTCTGTCCTTTCACTCCATTCAGACCTTGAGACAGTGATTTCTTTTGTGCTACCATAGCCTGATTTCATCTTCCCATATCTTTACCCGATAGACACCCACTTGATTGTTTACTTTGGTGTCATAGTTTACTCTGTTGACCTCCTCGTCGTTGTCCCACCAAGAATGCAATGACAGTACGGTATTCGCCTCACATATACCATCCTAAACCTCGATACCGCGTTATCCTAGCCTTTGTGCCCAGTTAGGGGCGTAAACTCTAGCGATTTTTGAGAGGCACCTCAACATTATTCACAGTTGTATAGATCCATGTGTCCATATCATACATTCTTTTATCTTACACCCCATCTTCATCTCATGTTTATGCTACACTTAGGGTGTACTTTACCCTAAGCATAGGAGGTGTTAGATTTTTTATTATTCTTTTGAGTCTTTTTACCTTTGTTTTGTTGCCTGTACTTAGGGATATTTTACCCTAAGTATAGGGGAGGTAGACTCTTTACATTATACTCTGTGGTTTTTACCTTGTGTACAATGTTCTATACTTAGGATTACTTGATACAAAGTATAGGGGGGTCACTGACTTCTATTTATCTTATTCTTTTATTCATCATTGTAGTACAATATTCTTTTAACTTTTCTATACATAGCACAAGTTATGTCTTCCTTTGCAGCTCTTTGATTACTATGAGGACATAGTTCGAGCTAAGTATAGGGGGGTGTCGTATATATTGCACTTTACCCATAACTCGTAATTTCTTATTTCTAATATGGCCAAAATATAATATAAATACTGGTAAAAAAATTAATTAATAAAAAGATGCAGAGATTTCTCAAAATTCTTTTTGTGTATACTAATTAATAAGTTCAACTAAAATATTTTGGAAATACTTTGAAAATCTATTTGAAAAATTCTTTTGAAAACTATTTGATAAATTTTTGAAAAATATTTTTAACCTTTGTAAAAATATTTTGTCTTGTAAATTTTTTTATTTGTGTGAAATAAAATTATTTTGTAAAACTTTTTGCAAATGTTTTGAAAGATTGTTGAAACATTATTTTGAAAATCTATATATACTATTTGAAAAATGTTTGCAAAATTGTTTTCAAATGTTTGTAAATGATTGTAAAATTGTTTGAAATTTTTTTTTGGACTATACTTTTCAAAATTATTTTTAAAATTATTTTCAAATAAGTTTGAGGAATATACAAATCATAAAAAAATTCCAAGTGTATGTATATACTTGTGTTAATTACTCAAGTTGTAAATCCTTCACCTGATTTTTGTAAATAATTGACTAAATCCTATGTAAATATGTGTATTATGTCCCTAACCCTTATTATAAAAATTGTATATACTTGTATATATTAATAATTATTTGTTTTAAAGAAACTCTTTTTGCATGTTCATCTTTTTCAAAAATCCATAAAACGTTCGTAAGTAGAAAAACTATTTCACAAAAAGATTTTACTTTCTTTCCATTGGACATATTTCTTGCATAAGTATGTGCATTTTTTAGGATAGTATTGACATTTAAACTAAGTCTGGAATAAAATTGAAGAATGGAGCTTAGTTGGACCTTAATCAACTTAAATTCAGAGGAACCTTATAAGAACTGGAGTTAATACTTTTTAGGTCCTAGTGACTTAATTATTTGAGTCCATAAGACTTTGTTCACATGTCATCTTAATAAGTCTATGTAGAATATTTAAAAACACACGAATGATTCTTTCAGACCGGTGTCTTACCTTGGACAAGATTTCTATATGTAGCTCTTCATAGAGGAGGTAGTGAGTGGGCATAATATTTTGGCTTGAGGTAGCATACGAGGGTAGTACATCTTGGCGGAACCTTTCATCTTCCTCTAGGGAGAGAAGTGCATCTCAACTTGGTTTGGCGATGTTGAGGTCTAAAGACAGGATGCTGCGGGGTTGAAATAATGCTTCAAAAGAGGGATAGTCTACTCGCTAAAGAGGAAAAACTCCTTATGTACATGCTGCACCTTGTATATATTTTCAAAAAAAATGCAGAATCTCCAAAAGTGGACATGCCTGATTGAAATGTAAAATGCATGATGGAGTGTATATATAAGAAAAAAAGAATAAGAGATTCAAAGTCAAATATTTGTAAGCTTGCAGCGGATGACTTGGCTACATTGTTCATGCATCCAAGGATGGATAGCTACAGTGGTTACCGTCCATTCTCTTCTCCATTCCCTCTTCTTGAGCTGGTTGTACTTAAACTCAGAAGGGAATATCCCCGCTCCTCAAGGAAAGAGTTGCTAGACTGGGGGATTAGAGTTACCTTGTTGAGAGAGGTTGTTTCTTTGCTATGTTTGAGATGAGGAGTTATTTTTCAATTACACCGTACAAGTAAAGATTCATAGTCATAACAATTTGTGTATGTAGACAAATTCTGATGTGACTATTGAGGAGACCTGAATAGGAGTCTGGTGGAACTTAGAGACTGTTAGGTTTTAAATCCATTTCTCATTAAGGTTCCGGCACACTAATAATCCAAAGGCTTGACAAAAGATCCATACTACAATTTTATGAATATAAGTTTAAAAGTCAACATTGTTCTAACTTCTTTCCTTTTTATTTTCTTTATTTTTGTTTTCACTTATTTTTGAAACAAGTGATTGTTAAAGGACTAACATAGGTAAATTATAGGGGAATGATGAATCCACGATTCATCGTCTTTATTCTGTTATTTTAGCTTCATTTCCTTAGTTAAACACTATAAATACCTACCAATATCATGAAATTACCATTTTGCATGATTTTGTTAAATATGCATTTTTAACACCTTTATATTCAAAATAAAAGAATAAAGACGAAAAGAAAAAGAAAAGAAAAATGAAGGATGTATTTATGAGATAAATGCAGACTCACTCGAACCTCGAGAGAAGATCAAGACTTGACCTGATCGATCGAGAATAAATTACGAGGAGATAGAGTCTTTAATCCAAAAAGCCAAAAATAATTTGTAAATATTTTTCCCATATATTTTTACAAAACTTATATTATTTTATTTATATATAAATTGAACTCAGATTAAATATTTTTCTAAATAAAATGTATAAATAAAAATGGTTTTTTAATAATAAAAATAACTGCAAAACAAAATAATGCGCAAATTATAAATAATCACACTCAGAAAAAGCTGTAAAATGATAATTGAAATACCAATTCCAGCTCCATACAAACTCAAATTGAATCAAACTCACTTCCATTATACTCTAAATTAAATTATCTTTCAAATGGCCATGGTTTCATAATTTTCGCAGTTACGGTTGAAAAGTCGATTTTCTAAGGTGGTTTGTGTAATTTTACCACTTACCTATTGTATATATTTATTCATATTTATTTTTATATATAATGTACATAATTGTAAATACTATCTTCATTATTAAAAATAAAAAATCTTAAAATTAAAAAAAATATTTAAAAATAAATTTCCTTATTTGTACATGTGTATGTTAGACTATATGTATATAATACTTGTATAAAACTAATTTCCTTACATAAAGTTCATCAAAAAAATTAAATATCTAACATTAATTAATTAAATTAATTTAATTATGAAATTTGGATTTAATTATGTAATTATTTAATTTATTCATCTATTTGATATGAAAACATACATTGTATATAAAGATATGATCCTATACCTTAAATAACCACCATTAATGTGGCTAATTAATTTTTTGTAATTAATTTTTTATTTATTTTATTTATTTCTGAATTTCATTTTTAATTAATTAATTAATTTACAATTTAATTAACCAATAAAAACATTCCTCATTTGTACATTATTTCCTTTTTTTATTTTTCTTCTCTTTTTATTGGACTCCTCTTCCCTCATTTGCCCTTGATCAATCTTTGGTGGAGAAGAGTCCGGTCTCCGAGAGAAATCTTGTAGAAGAAGGGTGCCAAGCCTCCTAGCTGTCCGGTGACAACGAGTTGGCCCTCGTCGAGGCCATCACGTCCTATCCGACCCTAAGGTGAGATCCATTTTATTTTCAGTCAATTTTCCTAGATTAACATTAGACTCAATTTGTGCTTTGATTTCATCAAAATTTAGATCTTAAACGCCTAAAAATTTTCCACCCCAATTTGATCTGCCTTCGAATCCGATTCTCATCTCATCTTCTCGATCCACACATATTCTCATTCTATCTCACATGATCTCCCAACTCTGACCACGCTCGGTGGTAAGAGACATGATTCCGATCTTTCATCACGAACATCGGATCCATTTTTCATTTCATCTATACTGTTAAATTTTGACCGAGCCGTCGTGCTCGAGTCCATTCTCGTTCCTACAATATATCTAATAAATAAATATTTGCGATAATATTTCCTATATTTTTCTCTCTAATACTTTTGCTGCCGGAATAAATAAAAAAATTAAAAAAATATCTTTTCTAACATTTGTTTTTGCAGGTAATTTTTAAAAAATTTAAAAAATAGAAAATAAAGAATTGTTTTTGTTTCTGTTCATAGTTCCTGTTTAATAAATAAAATTTCTATTTTCTATTTACAAAAGAAAAATATAAAAAAACAAAAAAATTATCTGTAGCAGGTGGTTGGGCCACCTCCCCCCGCCTCGCGCTTGGAGAGGATCGCCGTAGCGCCTCCCCACGAGGTCCGCGGCCGCATCTCCTCTACCACACCGTTAAGCGACGACAAACCACTCTAACGCTGCTTGCAGACCTCCATGACTTTCCAGTAGCAACACCCCCACTCGTTTCCCGCCGACACCGCCATGCAGTACGTGGGTCGCCCATACCACCGTCGGTGCCCTCCAGTAAGGTACCGCACAACGCTAAGCCACCACTGCGGATGCCTTCAACGCGTGGCACCACCGCCCATCACCTGCAGCCAACGCCCTACTCCCATGTGCTACATCTTTGTCACCCATCTAGCGACTCTCCACCATCACAGCATCGCCCCGCGATAGTGCCATCCACTGCAAGAACCCGACGCCCCGCTACTGCGACCGCCATCCGCCTGCTACACCGTCATCGACCACGCAAAGCACATTAGAAGGCGGTGGCCGACCCCTCCTTCCCCCTTTATTTGTTGCTTAAGGAAAGAACAAATCAGAGAAGAAACTAAGGATGAGCATGGGCTGGGATGGGCGGGGCCCTGAAGGGCCCAGGCCCTGAAGGGCCCAGGCCCTGAAGGGCCAAGGCCCAAGCCCACTTAAAAATTTCGGGCCTTGGTCCGGGCCTAGGCCCGCAAAATTTTATTTGGTTCGGCCCAAGCCCAGGCCCAACCCAATTCCTATGGGTCGAGCTTGGGTCGGGTCGACCCATCTTAACTCATTATATTATTAACTTTGAGTTTGTGTTTAAAGTCAATCTCAATTCAAGTTAGACGAGCTAAAATTATTTAAAACATATGCCATAATACTTGTGAAACAAGTAAAACTCAATTCTACCAGATATGATTTCTCATTTTATACAAGTCCACTCGATGTTATATACCATAAATGTCTCTCGATATAGAAATTAAAAGAGTGATCCAAGTTTACACATTAACAACAATAGGTGCACCAGGCACTACATGTTAAAAAAATGGGCGTAATGCTCGTATGGGTAAAGGTTCAATAATATAAAATATTCTAATGGAAAAATAAACACTAAAAAAATTCAAAAATAACCACCAGAATCTAAGACATAAACTAATAAAGAAAAATTAATTCTGAAATGAAATACAATGATCAACAACTCATATGTCTCACACATGACTTTCTTGATTTATAAACATTGTATGAAGATAGGATACATGAACATAGTGTACATGACAGGTGAGAGTTTCCATACGTGTGGGATATGGGAAGGGTTGGGGCCCTCTTCGGGTCGGGCCCGTGGGGCGGGTCGGGCTGGGCCAAGCCAAGCCCGAGACTGGCCCAAAAAAAGTTCGGGCCTAAAAATTAGGCCCAAGCCCGACCCAATGTTCATTTGGGCTTGGGCTGGGTCGGGCTTTTTGGGCTGGGCTTCGGGCTGGGCCGGGCCGGCCCAACCTAATGCTCATCCCTAGAAGAAACCCTAGGGTTTTAAAATAAAAAAAGTTTTCTAAATTGCATAAAAGCCCTTGGAATTTTCTAAATATACAGAAAGGCCCCCGCCTCGGGAACTGCACGCGTGTAGCATGCATTTTTTGGTAAATTTCAATTTTCACCCTGTAGTTTATTTATTATTATATTTTAATGCAGAAACTTTAAATAATATCAAATAAGTCTCTGTATTCCGAACTTGATTTGCATGTTTCTTTGATGGAAATAAATGTTTTTATGATTTTAAAAATTTTGGGAAAATCAAGTTAAAGTCCTGTTATGCCCCAGATCATTGTATAAAATTTTCATTGCCTTTTGTTTTTATTTGATATTTTAAAAAAATAAAAAACAATATCATTTTCAATATATATGTTTTGAAAAATAATAAAAATTCGAATATTTCTCTAAAAGTTCCAAAAAATAGATTAGGTGTATTTTATTTTCTTTTATTTTTATTCAAATTTCACGCATTAATCATTTATAAAACCCAAAAAAATGCAAAATACAAAAAATCTTCAAAAAATTGTAGAAAAATTAAAAATTGTGATTTCAGTTTCTTTATGTACATGTTTATTTATACTTCCGCATAAAAATAATTGACTGGAGTTTTAGGAACTAAATTAATTTTATGTTGCAAAATACTCTTGACTGTGTATTGTTTACCTTTATTGCCACTATTTGATTTTTATACAATCACAAAATATTATAAAATTGGAAAAATAATTAAAAACTTATTAATAAAACCCTAAAATATATTAATTTCATTTTTGAGCATTTTTTAATATTTTAAATACTAAAATATTGTGCTGGGTTATTTTAATTCCCTTGTGCGTATTATTCTCCTTGTGTTCGACCCTGGTCGCTATACTAGGTAAATTAAATAGCAAAAATCACTTACAATTCATCGATTGATTTTTCTCTTAAGTGGTTTAATACATTTTATTCCGTTCATCGAATCGATTGGTTGAGAATAACAACCATTGCATATTTATTCCATCTTAACCTATATTGGTTTTCGTGTCATCGTCCAACGAGCTGCTCTTCCCTATTCTTGGGGAGGAGCAGTCCGTTATAGTTTTGATCCTGACATCCATTGGTGCATCGCCTCAACCGTTTGACGAGTCGCTAATCTGATCTGATATGATCCATCAATCGGTGAGACATCATCAGCAAATGTGAGTTGTTGATCCGTTTAAGTGATGCACCCAGGCCCATTGGATTGCATACATATATGGGGTATATTGCATATTTAACCCTCTTTTATGTACTTTAGTTTTAGTCCTAAAACTTTCAGCTATGGTGTAAAAATATTTGTAATATTTGCATCTGAACCCTCGAACTTTAACTACTTGTACTTTAATCTAGTACAGATCACATCACACAGGCTCCCACGCAAGCTCTTTTTGTGGTTAAATTGCAAGTTCTACCATGTAGTTTCTGGGACCAGTTATGAAATGAATTCTAAGTGCATTAAAATTACATACTAGTCCCTATAAAGCTCTGGAATTTTATTTCCTTATAATTCATGCATATTAAATAATTTTGTTGCTCTAAAAATTTTAGGAAAATTAGTGTAGATGCCTATTATCTTGTTGAACCTCTCATAATTTGTATTTGGGCATTAACTTGTTTTTCTGTTTACTACAAATCCAAAAATATGTATTTTCTTCCTCTTTAAAGATACAAATCTACAAGAATTATAAAACTTTTTTAAAAAATTCCAAAAAAATATATTATCCATATTATTACATATTTTACCACATATCTAAAACTCACAAAAAATACAAAAACAAAACCTTAAAAATTGCAAAACTCTAAGAATCTTCTAAAAATTATCAAAAAATACTTAAAAATTCAAAAATATTCTTTTCTATTTGCAAACTTTCTTTGTTATATATACTATATGTTAAAATTAGTCTGATTTATAATAATTAAGCCCTGAACTATCTCAAATATTTAACTTATTCACTATTTTGCTATATTTGTTACTTTTAAAAATACTTAAAATAAGTAAAAATGCTATTAAAGTTACAAGAAAGGACTTATAATAATCACAAAGTTATCTTGTTTCTTGTATTTTACCTACAATTTTATATATTTAAAAAATATAACAACCTATATATATTATATATATTATATTACTTATTTTGTTTATAATATCATATATATATATATCTTATTTTAAAAATAAAAAAGAATTATGAAAGTAGAAATTTAAAAATAAAATAAAGAAGAATTAAAATTCCATAAAAAATAAATGTAATTGAAATCCCACAAAATAAATAAAATAAAAAAGACAAAAAGAAAATAAACATTAAATTGATTAGTAGCACTAATTTATCAATATGCGCAGTTCGCTCCCTGTGTTTGACACCTGCATGTACTTGCACCTATACATATCCTTTGTAGAGTTAAAATAAAATTCAGTTCACATTAGTTTTTATTGATTCATTAATCATATTATGGGTTAATTGTTGATTGATTAAGGCTTTGATCGACATGCTAATTATTGACTTAGATTGTTAAGTCAATAGATCACAACTTGAGTCATCACTTGCACAAATTAACACTTTGACATTGTTTATAGATAATTTATAATACTTTTATTTAAATATAAAATAAACGAATATAGAAAAATAAAAGAAAATAAATGAAGTAATAAAGATAGTGAATGACTCTAAACCCCAAGACCAAGTCAGTATTTACTTGATGATCGCGAATAAAGTATTAGGGATAAGAACCAAATATTATACACAAAGCCCTAAGTTTTACTATATGAATAACCATTTTTACACTTATTTATTTTTTTATTTTTTGCACTTCAAATAACACAGTTTTCAACATAAAACTTGTACATAATAATATATAGAAAATTACAAAAATAATAACCAATAAAAATCATGCACAAGCCAACTTGTACATAAAAATGAAAAAAACCGCATACCAAAATTCATAGATCAAAATCATCTCCATATAAACTACAATTGAACCAAACTCACATCCATTGTATTCCAAGTTAAATTATCTATCAATTGAAGGTGATTTCTTTAAAGTGGAGTTAAGATACAAAAGTCAGCTTTCTGAGGTACTATTGTACTATATATCTATCTATAATATTCGTATATTTTATTCTTTGTATTTTTAATCTCCTTATATTTAGAAATATTTATATGTATTATTTAAAACATATTAAACTTTAAACAAAAATAAAATCATTAAAATACACTTAAAATAAATAACACATTAAAATATATAGGTATGTTATACTTATAATAAATATACATACAATTATTTATACATATAAATAATACCATAAAAATAAAACAGAATTATGTAAATATGCATTTATAAATGTACTAAATATATAAAGATGTACATATGATAATTAGTATTAAAAAACAAAATAAAAATATAGTATATAAAACATAGGTAAATATACCGATATTTATACTTGTAAAAATTATTACATAATAAAATAAGTTGTAATAATAAATAAAAATCACAGAAAATAATTTAGAAAATTATAATCATTTTTTATTTTATGTTTTTATAAATGAAATTATTTTCAATTTTTGTTTAATTCAATTTCAATTTTAATTTTTTAGTTGTCGTGTTGTGGTCGTCATGAACCAATTAGGCACTTTCCTTTGTTGAGCTCGTGTTACCCGTACCCACACTAGGGTTGCGCCAGTTATAATATGTGAACCATTTTGCCATTTTTTATCGCTTGATACAAAGCTTCATCTCTCTCGATTCCTATAGGAAATCCCTATAAGTACTTAACCTCCATCATGCCATGCCTTTTGATTTGTCACAACTTTATCAATTGAATACAAATACCTAATCTTATGAGCCTCCTTGTCTTTGCTATAAAGCTAAACCTCTGAGATTCATTTGAAGTTTAATCCCTCTTGTACCATTAAAACCCCTTGGATTGAGCATCTGGAGTGTCTCCCATGTAACAATAGGTGAGCCCTATCGATTCCGAGAGAATTGGAGATGATCCTGAGATGATCAACCCATCAATAACTCTGACGGTCTTGCTTCACAGGTCCTCTGACTAGGTTGGGCCTCTATCTTTTACATTTTAGTTTCACATTCTATTCTTTAGTACAGATTAGTCTTTTATTTTCTTGTATTCCGATCAAATTATCCTAAAATTCAAAAATTATTAGTACGTTGGAGCTTGTGCTCCAAACTCTATTCATCACATGCGACCCTCTATGCCCCCCTGACTTCTCCATTATCACTTCTCCTTCATCAGTAACTGCCCATTCACCCTTGATATTGCAAGGATCAAGGTCAATAGATCCCCATCTTTGCACATCATCGGAAATAAACCATCTCATCCATTTTCGTGTGTACAACTTTAGTTCTTTAGCCGAGGAGCATCACATTCATGCACCTCATCTTTCTAAGTTGATTTGTTCACATGAGCTTCCCATCGGAGCGGTCTTCGAACTAGACTTGACCCTCTAGGTGAGTCGATCTCAATAGCTCTTCTCAACGAGGTCTGGACCTTTTGGCAAACCCTAGTAGTTGCAGAAGAGTTACAAGAATCTTTTAGGACCTTCACGGCCATTGAAGTGGCTAGAAGTCAGAGCAAGTCTGGTTCAATGTTTCTAGGAGTGGAGAGAGCTTGGCATATAAGTTGTGCTCTAGAAATGTGTCCAGGAATATCTTCAGATCATTAGTGTGATCCCATTCATTAGGAGAATATATCAGCACATTATCAATGAATACCACCACAAACTTGTCCAAGTATAGATGGAAGATCTTGTTCATCATATCCATAAATGTTGTAGGAGCATTGGAGAGCCCAAACATCATCACCATTTGTAGTGCCCATATCAAATCTTGAAATCTATCTTCCAACTATCTGACTCTCCAGATCGAAGATTGATCTTTGAGAACACAAAATATCCCTGAAGCTGATTTAATAAGTCGTCGATGCACGATAAAGGATAAAGGTTCTTCATTGTTCTCTTGTTCAGCTACCGTTAATAAATACACAATCTCATCGATCCATCCTTCTTCTTTACAAAAAGAACTAGAGAACCTTAAGGTGAAGTGCTCGACCTCACAAAACCTAGTTCAAGTAATATTGTTGTTGCACCTTCAACTTTCTCAACTCAACTGGTGCCATGAGGTAAGGAGCCACCAGGATCAGTTGTGTATCAGGTAGTAACATCATATCGAACTCAATCACTCTCTCATGAGGTAACCCTGAAGGATATTGTATTATCCTCAAGTGCATCACAGAAGTGTGATCGTCGTATCAGATACGATGCAGAACGACTAGTCGTAGTAGTTGTTCTGTGCAGCGGAATTTAAAAAATTTTCATGCGATGAAACCACATGATCCAAGAACGATTCTCAGATCGTTTCATCTATAACCACAACAAGTATAAAGGAATACCTCTTGGAGTATGGTTGATCGAGTCTCTAAGAAAAGAGACCTCCTATCTCACGGTCGTCGGAGAGATTGCTTGCGAGCGCGGGGATGAACCGCGTAATCCTCGCAGTTGATCCAAGCACGATTAGCTCCTGATCTCATCGTACGAGATCGGACGTCTTCTTCGTGAGCGTAGCACTCCAAGAATACGGAGAGCCGAAGAACTTCGAAGCAGCAGCGCGGTGGCGATGGCGTCGAGGAGCCTCTCCTCTATGGTTTGGTGGACGGCCACCAAGAAGAGGGAGAGAGAGTTGGCGTGTGAGAAGAAAGAAAGAGAGAGAGAGAGAGTTTTTGCTCAAATATTTCATGGCCCTAGAGGGCATGGTATGCCTCTCTATTTATAGGATTTTGGGATCCATGGATCTCAATCCGTGGGACATATAAAATCAATGGATGATATTGATTTATGTCCAATCCAATGGTCAAGATTGTTGTTGGTGAAACCAACAAATTATGATCTAATTTAGATTAAAATATATTTGACAAAATCAAATATAAATCAACCCTAAATTACAACAACAAATAAGGAGAGAATATACGTGGAGATTACATCTCCCATGTATATTCAAGGTGGACGGCCCCCATTCCAAATAGGTTATGGGTGCCGCCCACACCATTCCATATGGAGGCAATCTCATGAGATTTCATGAGATTGCATATCTCCATGGAAATCTCTCATTATTTATTTCCAACAATTTTGTTGTGATATATTTTTCAAATCTAATTCACAATTATATTTGAGAATATAGCAATCTTGCCATTGAAAAATTGTGAATCACATTCACAACCCAAAACAACATATAATTTATATTATCAATTAATTATACAATGTGTATCCAATGCACATAATAATTAATCAACAATTATAAATTATAATTAACTCTCTCTAATACATTATAAATCACATTTATAATATATTATTAATAATTGGATATTTCTATCCACATTATTCTTATCCACAATAATTAAATCACATTTAATTATATTGGATAATTTGTACACACATCAAAATGATTAAATCACATTTAATCATTATTTCTTTATTGCTTAGATCTTATGGAATTACTCTTGAACCCTTCAAGAATAATGTGATTTCTCCGCAGATACTTGGAGATAAGGACAGGGCGATTGTATTGTTCTACGTATATTGACTTGGATGTTGGGATCATATCTCAAATCCAGATCCCATGGAGCTCCCACAGATGCTTGATCAAATCAAGACCGTAGACCTAATCCAATCATTGTATCTGAATCTCATTCAAATCAATGTCCAGTACATGGAATAAGATTAGGTTACTTCTCTAATGAGAGGAGTCACTGAAATCCAAACCTGTTTCATCACTCCCTCGGAATGGAAGCATCATGGTTGTACAATCGTTTATGATCACATCACCCTCAGGTATTCCCAATACCTGTACATCCTGCATAATGGAAGGCCTATGATCATTCTGAAGATAAAGATCACTGGTTACACTGTCATCTTCAGGGTTTGATCATTAAGTTTTTCAATCTTGGTCACTGGGAATTGGTATAGATCATATGCTTTCCCAAAGCATATATCTTACCTTGAAATTCATGTCATGCTTCCAAAGCACGACGACCATGCATGGAATTTGATCAGTCTTAATACCTCATGAGTGAGCTCATGTCTCTCGGTTCATAAGTGAACCTGTATGATCCCTTTGAGAGATCGTGTTACTCATATGCCCTTACATGCACACCAGCTCGTCGGTGTATAGACCTTGGTTAGGTCATCAACCTATTGGTCTGCCAAATGTACATACTCAGACATATAGCAACACATCTATCTTCGGTCAGAGGATGCATGCCTATGTTGTGACAACATTCAACATAGGTATTTGGTTATCTTGATCTCGTTAAGTCAACCCATTGACTCAACTAATCTGACACCTCCGAATCACTATTCCCATGTAGAGGACCTGCATCAAGAGGTCAGTCAGATATCAGCCATTTGAGAAAGGATTGCCATCTCCTACTCAGTCTGGAGATCATCACTTAACAATTATTTGACGATGCTTGATGAGTCCTCTATCTAACTCCTTAGATATTCATCCAAGCATCAGCCTCTAGGATTTATTCAGTGAATCAACAACTGTATGATCATCATGTTGGCCATGGTAGATAACCCTTATTGTACAGAGGGACCTTATAGTGCATTCATTCATTCAATCTCAGAAAGGGAGTGAAAAATAATCAATAACTTTTATTGATAAATCATTTATTACAATAACAATTATTGTTAGGAATGTTTCTCCCGGGGCTCACATTTTTAACAAACCCTAGCAACTAATCAGGAAATACACTGGTGTAGTATGACACTACTCTATCACCTTGTGTCATCGTATCATGATTAGACGTCTCTTGGAAAAATTCTAGATATGAATCACATCCCTCATTAACTGGTCTCTGGGCTCTCAACACTAAGATATACTCCACTTCGGAGTCATTTAATGTGACTTTAAAGGTGAACTCAGGCAAGTCTAGAATCCTGAAGACAATTGTCTTCCTAAATCAATCAAAAAGAGAATGATGAGATGATAAGCAATCCATGCCTGAAATCAAGTCAAACTTATAAAGTTGAAGTAAGAGACAATCTACAATTATCTCGTGACCACCAATCAATAGTGGCAAATCTCTAACTATCACGGAAATGATGAAAAACTGGCCACCTGACCCACCAATACGTTATGTAGGATATAGTGTCTCTGCAACTCTACCTAATAAAGCTAGTAATCTTGATGCAACGAAAGAATGTGTCTCTCTAGAATCAAATAAAACATGGAAAGGTCGGCCCAAGACTGAGAGCATACCTTTCACTATAGTAGTTGCCGATCGTGCTTGCTCCTCGATCACTTTGTATATCTGACCCTATCTAGTTGGTACTATACTAGAACCAACCATGCTTTGTGTCTATTTTGGTGGCCTTCTAAAGTTGTGGTTCCTGCCACGAAAACTCTCAATACGATATGCCTACAGCTGCAACGGCTGTGGCTGCAGTCGAGACTCACCAGAATACTGTGGACACTGATACCAATAATGACCCCACTCATTGCACAAGTAGCATCTCATAGATGCGATAGGCATGGTAGTCATGCCTATACTCTAAGTTTATCTTGTTGGTGGCCTATCCACTCTCTACGACCCAAATGGTAAAGCTGAACTGGTATTACATCCGGTAAGTGCTCCTCTTAAGGTAGCCATTGGATATGAGCGAGCACTGCTTAAAAATGATAAACCTATAGAAAAAAATCCGAGATAACCTCTACTATTGGAATTGTCATATTATTGGTCCAAATGATCATTATGGCATTGGTGCCGCTCCAGTCGATCTCCCAAAGCACTTCTCTCTGATGTCCTCAAATTTCTCTGATGCATCAATAGTCTTGGAGATGGAAGTGAAAAGTAATCCGGCCAACATTTCCTGCACCGCTTACCAAATACCTCTGATGAAATTATCCATATTCTCATCCTAAAATGTAGTGCCTTTTGGTACGTGTTGAGATAGCTTGGTGGATCAGACGAAGTACTGTCAGGCTGTTATCCTTCCATTTTGATGCTATGCGAACAATTGATGCTAGCACTGAAGTGGGATCTAAATCACATCTCGAAATCATCCCATTTGGTCTCATGTCTCAACTCAAAAACTGTCGCCACCCACCATCTCTTGTCGAATGCTGTCAATGAATACTCCATGAAAGATAACCACAAGTCTTGATGCGTGAATCATCTGAAGTACCTTCATTACCCTCTTCAGCCACTGCTTAGACTCATCTGACATCCTGGTGCCCTTGAACATGGGCACATTGGCTCGCTTATAGATGTTAAAATCAACAGGTGCATGTGCATAGCGGAGTGCTTGAGTGTGTTCTCATCTACAAAGAGTGCATGGTCCTGCTCCATGTCATAATCTCCATCCTCAGCTCCATGTGCTGGCATCTCCTCTTGTAGTCATCAAAGTGAGGTCGTTGTACCTCAACCGATAGAGCTGGTTGGTCATGTTGTGTTCCATACTGAGTAAGTAAAATCTGACATCTCCTCGAACCTCAGCTCCAAGTTAGATTGCCTGTCATCTATCTCTGTCTCTTGGGCCAAGATTTGGTCCTGCTGACGTCGCATGGCAATCTGCTAATGCTGCTCTTGGTTATCTATGGGCATCATGGTTCTGCACAAGAAGCAATGTTATGAATCATAATAGTTAATGTTCGCTGCTATTTCTAACTATGATTTTCTCTTCTTGGGATATTATATGAAAATTAAATGCAGTTATTTATATATGTGGTTGCTGAAATGGAATATCATATTTCCTTTCGGACTCGTGATAAGTCTGGGGACTGTTCCTATCTAAGAACTTCATGCGATCGGAATTATAAGACTGCAAGTGCGTGTAGTGGGGTTCCACGACTTTGACACCAAATTGTGAACCTTGTGGATCCACATACCTGTTTACATGGCACTCGCATCATTAGATCCATTAAAGATTGCATCATGTTGTTGAAATTTAGAGGATTTTTTTGTCTTTCACATTTTTGAATGACATTCACAATAAATGCTAACAACCACGGAGCCAACAAGAAGTACCACCGATTTTCCATTACATTAATTTCCGTGTAGTTTACATGTAGCAAAAGAGAACATTACAATGTATATATAAATCTCGAAATGTGACAGAAGAGAAGTAAAGAATTACATATTAGCTGAACAAAAACCATAGTAATTGTACCATCATGTATAACAACAAATGCTCGGAATCATCATCCAGCTGCTATGAAGGTTGCACTTTGCCTGACAAACATGCAAGGAACGAAGAATGTCAATAATTGTTGCATACAATCCAACATATTAAAATTTACAGGTAATTTAGTGGTTCGAAAATAAAGTAATTAGATAGGCATTGATATTTAAAAATAATAATCTAATTGCATGGAAAATGGTTTTCAAGCTGATATGTATGTCAAACCCATGATCACCCATCACCCCCATAACCTTCTATAATATATATATATATATATATATATATATAGAGAGAGAGAGAGAGAGAGAGAGAGAGAGGAAAGGGAGCCTACTTTGTGAAGTAGGTAACCTTACCTACTTCACAACCAATTTTTACAATTTTTTTTATTTATTTTGAAAAATGCCACCGTGGATTTTCATAATCATACCCCTCTAATATGTCATTCAAATTTCATCAGAAACGGAGACTCCTACGGCCTTCATGCAGAACATGTAAAATATAGCAAATCTGTGACCGTTAAAAAATGATTATCTGGATGGAGGCTATAGGAGTCTCTATTTCTAATGAAATTTGAATGACATATTAGAGGGATATAATTATGAAAACCCATGGAGGCATTTTAAAAAAAATAAAAAAATTTGCGAAAAATGAAATGTGAAGTAGGTAAGTTACCTACTTCACAAAGTAGGCTCCCTTTCCTTATATATATATATATTAGTTAATGATCTATCTGTAAGTTTTTATCTTTTATCATTTAGAGATCATGTTGATGAATTCTAATATTGAGTATGATGAGTATCTGCTATAGCCCTTCAATATGTTTAATTTCTTAAATTTAGTGGATGGTATGTGATCCTGGTTTGAGTGTGGCCTCATACTATAAATCTAAGGCGTGAAGAGTACCTTAGGGTTGGGGTGCCTCCGTAGGCATGCGGTGAAGTATAATGCATCCTAATTAAGTTCCCAACATGTCCAATAACTTCTCTTGGCATTTGTAGTAGTAGTTCTAAGTTCTGATTAATTATCAGTAATTGATGAAGATTGATGATTCTGCAGTAAGCTAAACTATGGTCAACTTTAGACAATCCCAACTATAACCTACTCCAAGTGTAGACAACTCAGTTGTAGCCAATTTCATTGTAGCCAATCTAACCGTAACCAACTCAACTGTATTCATTACCAAGCCTGTTGGTAGAACGGTAAGCAAAACTCAAGCAATGAGGAAGCCTCCTAAGAGACCCTTATGTCTCACCCTCTAAGTGGAAGTGCGGTGAAATAGAGGGGTATTTCTACTCCAAAAGTACACCACAGAGATAGGTGGGAGAGACTCCCGGGAAGAGTCACTCCAAAAATAGACCTGACAGGTACGTGCTAACGAGCTCGTAATAAAAACTAAAACCGAGTCGCCCCCAGCCTAGACACCCTAAAACAAAGGGTCAACGGAACTGGTCAAAAGTCGGGATCCCAACGAGGCGTAAAACCTTATGAGCTCGCATAAAAACAGTAAAAAGGACTGGGATACTAGACCTTGCGGACGTTTTTGGTTGTTACCCAAGCTAGGCTTCCTATCTCTAACTCAATTGAGGGTCACCGTACCCTCGCATGGTCAGGTGTATTGGTCACCATGACTGGTAATATTAGATATCATTACAGATTTACCATCTAATGGATATACATGATTTCATCTTCCTTTTCTCATTCTCTTACGTATATATCTTTACCATTTTTGTGACATGAAGAAATTGATACAAACATAAGGATGGGGAATCTTATCTAGACGAATTGTTATATTCAAGCAATTCTATAAGCCTATGAAAATTATAAGTTCATTTGTTCTTATAGAAAACTGATAATAGACAACTATAGACTTTAATTTTATTCCGATATTATACTAATGAAGGTGACTTTTGCGCATTCTCTGATGAGAAAGTTTCACCTTTCTACAGATCTCACCTTCATTCTTAAGGGTAAGGAAGAAACAACTTGTCTAAATGAACCCAAGATTTCCTTTTAGGATTAAATAAATCATTATTTATCATCTTCCTTGGAAGTATCCCCAAAATCCTTATTGGATATTGTCACTCCTTTACAGCTAAAGGCCCTTTATATTCCAAACTCCTCAACACCACCTTAACCCCCAGATGCAACCTCATGAAAACATGTCCAACACCTTCCCATCCTCTCTTCTTTCCTTCAGCTTGGTCTTTGTTATGCACCAACCCAATCCATGATTATCCATGTCTACAAATACATCAAAACCACTACATGATTTTTTTAATACATGATCTCTTTTTAGTCATTTCAATTATCATTTTTTAGTGAGATATCTTACCCAGACCATCAAAGGTTATTAGAAATAGGAACTCCCATGAAAGTCTAGCCACCCAAGTGCAGAATATTGAAGGTCTTCTCAAATATAGCCTTATTAACATTTACAAGAAGAATAACTATAGCAGAAGTTGAATGGGTATCCCTCCAGTGTAGATACTTCTTGCTGAAAGGATGACACTTTGGCATGATATTAGAATGGGTGGGAACTTTGTTGGCTTATTTTTTGCAATTTTCTGTAGGATTGTGAGCTCCTGATGCATTTCATATCACACTACAAGGGTTTGACAAATGCCAATTTTTCAAGAGAATTCCTTCCTCTACAAGGTGCATTTGGGTTTCCATAGTATGATTATGAGAAACTTGATTCAGTTTTTTTAAGAAATTTGAAAAATGAGAACCTCCTCTGTAGGAAATTTAAAAGTACCTTGATGATAAGATCAATAAGATACTACTTCATCTATCTACCATGAGAATTACACAACAAATTAGGAATAAAAATCTCCTAGTTGCTTCAGAAAAAGAGCTGTAACATTTGTATACAATTTGGTTGCAATAGAGAATTGGCTTGCATGTTTGGATTTTTAGAATACATGTAAAGCATCAAAGGAAGGGGTAGGGTTGTACATTTGGATTTTATGACTTAGCATGTAAATGCCTCATTCTCCCAAGAAGATATCCCCCAAAGTCCCATCATATATTTATCAAGAAAATAATTAATTAGGGAATCAAGAATGGGTAAACCACCACGCATGACCAAGAAGTAGATGAGTGGATTGTACCTTAGAATCCCAAAATTTAGGTAATAAAATGGCATGCAAGAGGGCTGGATTGAAGGCTCCATCAGTTGAAATGGTTGCTTATCAACAATTATTTGCAGAAAAAAAGAAGGGAAAGGCTGGGACTTTGGGAAGAAATAGAGAGAATACTAAATGGGGATGAACCCTTATATTGGAGAGAAAATAGAGGAGAGGATTTGGGAAAATGTGGAGGCATTTGTCACTTGAAATGACATCAACAAACTTATGTCAGCTTGTTGATGTTGTCTTGTCGATGTCACATTTTATTTTTATTTATTTTATTCAGCAACTCCAAAGTCTTCTGTACTCGCACCTCAAATCTCCGATTTAGATTTACAAATATCTTGTTACTACTATCTCTGAACGATGATCAAAATGAGTATAATATTCATATACTTTGGATTGCGTATAAATTTCCCGAAATTCTTGCTTGTTTTATGACTAAATTTTGTGATTTTAAAATATCAAATGACCTCTGATCGATGAACGACCGATTCTGTTGGTCTTACTTCATCGAATCAGATTTTTGGGTGGTCTCGGTTTGTTTTGTGGTTTTCGAATTTGTCTCGTGGCTTTTCCGTTGGCATGCTTTACGATGCGATTGTCTTTTGGTCAATTGTAACATTTCGAATTTTGATTTGCTACTTATAACTCGAGAAATATTTATTCAATATAGATTAAATATTAATTGATAATTCGGACTCTTAATCAAGTTGATTTTGGTTAATTCGAACCCAGATGTCACACAAGATGAGCTCACAGAGCCAAATAGATCAGACATTTGAGCAAAACACAAAAAGATTTTTGTTTTCTTATTTCCTTCTTTTCATTTATATTTGAAAAAGTGTTCGCCCCTTTCATCATTGCTATAATTAGGAAATACTTTATCCTAAGTATAGACGGTGAGCACCCCGAGTTATTCATTTATTGGTCCCTCACCTATCCCCTCAACTCTTGATATGTCTATACTTTAGGATATTTTACACTAGGTATATGGGGGACAGGTCGAGTCGATGAGTTTGTACATTCCCACCCTGGACCCTCCCAGCCTTGTGTATAATCTCCTATACTTAGGATTATGACATCCTAAGTATATGGGGGATGGTTAAATTGCCGTTCATTCTTTAGTCATTATAACATAGATCGTTATATACTTAATACGAGTTATGTCTTTCTTTTTTCTCTCTGATCTATCAGGTCAGTGTTGAAGGTAAGTATAGGAAGTCATATATATATATACATGATGTAACTTTATCAATAACTCTTAGTTTCGTAATTTCAAAAACATGTCTAATTAATAAAACACACAATAATTCTTTGGAAATAATTGTAATAAATGGGTTAAAATTGTTTTGCAAAATGTTTAAAAATGGTTGTAAAATCTCTTTGATTTTTTTGAAAATTGTTCAAAAAATATTTTGTCAACTTTTTTCAAACCTTAGAAAAAATGTTTTGCTTGTAAAAACTTCTTTTATTTGTTTTAATAAAATATTTTTAAAATCTATTTGCAAATGATTTGAAAATTGGTTGAAATTGTTTGATATATATATATATATTGTTTGGAAAATATTTGCAAAATGATTCAAAATTTGTAAATATTTTTCAATTTGTTTGTCAAAACTATTTGCAAAAATAAGTCTTCAAAATATTTGCAAAAATGTTTTCAAAAATATTTTGAAAATCTTATGTAAATAACAAATCACAAGAAACTTACAATAATGTATAAAACATGTATAGAAATCCTATAAATATTCATTAACACTCAACTTGTAAAATTCATTATATAAAATACACAATCACCCCTGTAAATATTGACTCACTCCCCTGTAAATAGTTGTACATATTTCCAAATAATTTTATCTTTAAAAAATCCCTAAAAAATTGTAAAATTCAAACTTCAAAAATATTTCAAAATCTTTTCAATCCCTGCATTAAAATTTGCAAAACTTTTTCCAAAAATCCTAAAAAGATCAAAATTGGAAAATTATATCACAAAAAATATTTTCTTTGCATTATACATATCATTTGCATTTTTCGGATTGATGTTGATAATTGAACCAGTCCAAGTAAAATCCAAAGATTGGAGCTTGTTTGGACCTTAATCACTAGAACCTTTAAGGAATTAGAACTGAGGTACTTCAAGCCTACTACACTTAATTCTTCGAGACCATGAGACTTAGTTCATTGTCATCTTGAGTGCAAAAGTAGAATGTTTTGAAATATACGTATGACTCTTGTCGAAAGTGATCTAACTTGCACACTTGCACCTTACACTTTGCTCAACTCAGTTGAACTTGTAGAGGGCTGGATTTGCTAGCTTGAGACGCAAGCTAATGGAAACATTGGAAGTCACACATTTGTGGCCATTGTATCCCAACCCGATCTAGTAGCAACGAGGTCTAAGGACAGATGTATGTGGGTTGCAATAATGCTTTAAAAGAGGGATAATCTATTGGCTCAAGAGTAAGAAGTCCGTATGTAAATTATACTATAAAGAGCATTAAAAAATGTAAAATCAAAAACTCCAAAAATAAAAGAAGGGTAAAAGTTCCAAGAAAAAATAATTCCCATTGGGGTGTGTATATACATATAGTCAATAAGAAAGATTGAGCTTCAAAGTCAAATATATGTGAGCCTACAACTGGATGACTTGGCTTCACTGGTCAAGCATCCTAAGATAGGTAGCTACACTGGCTACTGTTTATTCTCTTCTTCACCTCTTCTTCTTGAGACGGTTGCACTTGAACTTGGAAGGGAATACCCCACTACTCAAGGAAAGAGTTATAGGATTGGGGAATTAGGGTCACCATGTTAGAGAAGATTAACTTTTATCACTTCAACTGAGAGGAGCAACGTATCACTGATAATGTAAAAGATAGACTCATAGTAATAGGTGACTGCGTATAACATCGACTTGTTCTGACCTGGCTTTTGAGGAAACTTGGGCAGAGTTTCGAGATCCTATGAGGTTGTTGTAATTCAACTCTAGTTCCTATTAAGGTTCCGACCAAACCTAACTTTTAAGAGTCCAACTGAGTTCCAAACTTGGATTTTGTGAAGATATGTTTAAGAGTCAAAATTGATCCAAGTTCTTTCTATTTCTTCATAAGTGCTTGGTAGGGACTAGCAAAGGCAAGTATAGGTGGTGATGAATCCCCATTTCATCACCTTTATTCTTTCATTTTGGCCTTTAGACCCTAGCTAAATACATGTAAATATCATTATTTTGTGTAAAATAATACATATTATTTATTTTGTAAATATAGTATAAAAGATTATATTTAAATTCAAAATAAAATAATAAAGAGAAGGAAAGAAAAATAAATGAAATGCCAAAGGTATTGAATGACCCTAAACCCCAAGACCTAGGCATCATGATGACTGGGTCGAGGAGGAGATAAGGGCCAATAAATACAATAAACCCTAATTTTCAATTCTTCAATAAGTCTATTTTGGAACCTATTTTATCCTTTATTATTTGTACTCTAATCAATAAACCTTGTCCATGAAAATTGTAGATAAAAATATATAGAAAAATATAAAATTTATTTCATATAAAAATAATGCATGTTGTGCTTTCAATACTTCGAATGAAAATCGAAAATCCCAACTTTACGTACCATATCTTCTCCATATGAACTTAAAATTAATCAAAATTACCTTCAATTGTATATAAGTTTTAATTAGCTATTTAATGAAGGTGGTTACATTTAATTTAGAATTAAGATGCAAAAGTTAGGTATTAAACCTCTATTGTACATTATACTTTAATAAAATAACTATTTTATTTATTTTTTATATTTTCATGATTTAATATATTTAAAATTTTGTAAATATTACTTATACTATATGCACATGATTTGAATAAAATAAAACCATTAAAAATACCTCAAAATAAATATGTAAACTATAATACATAGATGAAAGATACTTACTTATACCTATGTACTTAAATACATGTAAATAATTATTTGTACATATTATATCAGAAAAATAAAATAAAATTATATGTATGTAGATATAGTTAATATATAATTATATAAATTTGATATATAAAGAAATAAAATCTAAAATACAAAAAATCAAATACTTAATATATGTGTAGATATACCTCTAAATGAACCTCCAAAAAATAACATACAATAAATTAACTTGTAAAATTTAACGAAAATCATATTAAAATAGTAAATAAAATAATAGATACTTTTATGTTTTAACCAAAAAATTATAAATTATTTACTATTTTAATTTGAATTAATAAAATATATCCCACTGTTTTGTCATTTTGTGACCTAACGTGGACCAATGGGCATGCAGACTTGGTCAACACGCTGGTCAACTGAGCCAACTGCACCCCTACATCTATCAGACCACGTTTGACACGACTTTATTGATTTATCCTCGCTTATTTTTTCATTTTATAGGCATGAATCCTTCAGCAAATCTATTCCTCAAACTAAGCCCTATCACACACATAACATTTTTTGATCAAGGGACCTCTATAAGGAGCGTGCTTTCCATCCCAAATCACACCTTGTACATATAGTTCGTCGAATCCATTTCTAGTGCTTTATTTGCCCTTAAACCTTCATACCATTACACCATTGGTATGAGGTTGGTAGCATCAACATCCCCAACACGTGCAAGGCAAGAAAAAGCATCCGAGTTTGCTAGAAATCATCATGGCTAAGCTCCACTGGCTCCTACGTCTAGTTGGTTGTGCCATAAGTTAGTTGTAAAATAGAAATCTATTAATTCCGACTTCCATTTCCTATTTTAACTCCACAATTTTATTCAGTGCATTAGCTTAGGATTTTTTTCTTGTTGTTCGTCGGAGCTCTGCTCCAACCAACGCTCCTCCGTGATACAATCGTGTTTCGACCCGTCGACCAGGTCCATTTCTTACATCTAGGCTTTGTCCACGCCCCAGGCTCCTCCATTCAATCTGATCCTCATTAGATTAGGAGTTTGATGCTCTACTGCCATCGCTCACCGAAGATCCCGTTGCCTAACTCCATTTTCACGCATTTCCACTCTGATTTACTCCCAGAATGTCCCTTTTCATTTCATTGAGCTTCCTAAGTAGGATCTCATCGGGCCATTGGATCGCATCCGATGCTCGATTGAAGTTCGTTGGGGGAGTGTTCTTGCAAACGCCCTCTCAATCATTGGATCATCCAACATATGTTAGATCTTATTTGGGCCAAACTACAATCGCAGCCTTTGGGTCGTTAGATCAGGGCCTCCGAAGCATCCACCCCGCACATCATCGACATTCCCTATAGCTGTCATATCTACCATCCGCAGCAATCAAAGACTTATGTCAGAGTTGCCTCCAGTGTGCGACACGTGTCCCCACCATGGGTATATTTCATATTTTATCACACATGTTTCTCTATTTAGCTTTAGTCCTTTAAATAAAATGTGTAGTTAAAAACTTTTATAGTTTGGACCTTGTATTTTGTGGTATTTGCATTTTAGTCCCTCTAAGTCTGAAGCATGAGTATGCTCACTTGTATTTTGGGTCATTTGCATGTCCTACCATGGACTTTTCTGTTGTTAATAAATGAATGTTAAGTTTCTAGAAATTGCATTTATACCCCTATGCATACAGTATTGAGTACGTGTATGAATTAAGTGGGATTTTTGCATATCATAACTTGAGCTTTTGTCTTGTGTTATTTATCTAGTTCAGAAACTAAAAATATTTGTGAATTAGTCCCTATGAATTAGATTAATTACATGATCTTCTTTAGACTTAATAATAATAAGGTAATTCTAAAAATAGACTAAAAATTATTGTTAGCTCCTACTAGTGTATAGTTTTTATTTTGATTTTTTTGATTGATTTAATTGCATTTTCCATTTTTTAAAATTTAAAAGCCCTTAAAAAGTCCATGTTTGCCCAATAAAAATAACAAAAACTCGAAAAATCCATTAAAAATTCTATAAAAATTCATGTGTGTGCCTTTTTATATGCTTTTTTTGCAGTTTTAATTTTGTTTGAAAATTTATTATAAAATTCCTAAAAATCTTAAAAAAACCATAATCTAATAGAAATCATATAAAATCAAGGAAAAATAAAAAATGTGATTTCGGTTTCCATTGCTAGCTTGATACTTCTATTTTGTCATAAAGTTGCTAACTAAAAAGTTGGGGCATTAATTATTTTTAATTTGCAATTTAGTCATGGTTGTGCACAGTTTTGAGTTTTGAGGCTTCTTCGATTTTTATAAAATTACAAAAACATTTGGAACATTTAGAAAAATTCTCAAAAGCAATTTAAAACCCAAAAAACCTAAAAATATTTTTAGTCATATTTTCTGAGAATTTTTAGCATGAAAAAAATCCAAAAAAGTATTTGGTGTGTTGCTTGTAAATAGTGATGTTTGCTTTCTATTCAACAATTAAAAATTTGAAAAATAAAAAACCACTAAAAATAATTTTTTTCAAAATTTGACTACTTAGTTTTTTAATCGTGTTCCTTGTGTTCAACCCCGGTGGCTATACTAGGTAGATAAAAATAGTGAACCACTCACGTTACATGCATTGATTGTTTATTTTGTCGATTAAGCCCAGCCGATTGATTGAGGTCACAATGGCCATTTTTTATATTGCTACTTAACCCTAGTTGGTCAGCTGCTCTCCAGAATGCCACCGTTGTCGGGGAGCACGACTTAGTAGTCTTATTTCATTTTGCATGTTCTTTTTATCTATCTATTACAATTGTTTCTAGCATCTTTTCTGTTTCACTTTTTCTGCGAGGAACCGCCCGAGGGACGCATCAACTTTCTGTTGGAGGAACCCGCATCCATGGAGGAGCAGAGTAGCAGAAGGATTTATTTATATTTGATAGATAATTATTTTTGCAGGAACATTTTTTTGTTGTAATAATTAGATTAGACTCTCTGTTGGACACTTAGACTTCAGGGTATGTTTTGTCGAGTACCGTGTACTTGGGGAACCTTACCGCAGTTTTTTGTGGTTTTATTTTCTCTCCTTTTCTTTCTATTTGATTCACGGGTTTTAAACCTTAGATTTAGAACTTCTGCTTGATTGTGATGTAATTAGTTAAGGCTCCACACCTAATTGCTTATATGTGCCTATAGATAAAATTGAACTTACCTAAAATAAAATTGAAAAAGTTAGCTTGATTGGATACTAGACCATGCGTCGTGAGGAGTCACATAAATCACTAGCAAGATCCATTGTGGTGGGCACCATGTGACTCCCAAGACCGGTCTCAGGTCTTATATTTGATTTGCTAACTATTGTGCTCCACGTAATAGAAGTTGCTCATCTAAAGCTGATTTCCTTGTGCATCATATAGATAGTTTATTTCCTGTCTTTATTTTTATGCATGAATCACCCTGCATGTAGAGTGTTGGAGTCAGGTGTGCATTTCTATCTTTGTATGAATCATTGTGTTTGGTCGTGCATCGCCTTTTCCAAATTCATCCCACTATTTTGTTGGACTTAAAATAATAAAGGAAATTAAAAAATTTGTTAGGCATTGTTTTATTCAGAAAAATACATAAAAAGTGAAACCAAATAAAATTGGGACTGCTAATGCAAACCTGACCCTAAAACCAACTTCACCTAAAAATTCTTATTTTGGGGAGAGTGACCCCCTCATTGGTTGATTTATCTACAGTGAGGGAGTGACCCACACACGAGATATAGCCATACTTGAACTCTGTTCAGACTACCAGTCTTGTGATTGGTTTTTCTCCGGTGAGGACATCACTGGGTAGCCGCTAAATGGTCCGCAATCCATATTGGCTAGAAAAAAACTAGCTATGAGACGGGGCCAGTCTCTTGGGAGCATTGCGTTCCTAGCAACTCGCTTAATCGCTCTGATAAATTAATTGATCACCTAAATAAAAATTGATAATAATAACAACCAAACTTTCATGGTCATCAGCTGTGATGAGTAGGTCAATTTGAGGCTTGGCTTCTCATATTGTTTGCATTCCATATCCAATCTTCATAGATCCCCACATCACAATGATTAGAAGGAGGTCCCTTAGGCTAACTTTGGCAGCATCTCTTTCGAGCACTCTTATCCATTCATCTAGGGTAGCTTCAGAGAGCTCAGATATGCTCTCTGAACCTCAGTTCGCTACAACCATGTTCCCTCTCGACCACCCTTCTACCATTCTTGAGGTGCCATAGCAGAGTCTAGAATAGTTATTTGTTAACTTGACGGCACCTGAGTTGGGGTTGTTTGCCTTTGTAAAGAATCAGAGATAGCCAGCAGCGAGAACCACATAGATGAACAGTTACAGACTTCTTTCTATGTTTTGGACTAGTTTGCCATCAAGAACACATTGTTAGCTTCCCTAGAGAGCATGTAGAAACAGATCAGGGACTAGGGAGTTTTTATGACCAAGGTGAGACGAGAGATGATGCAGATGCGAGCAAGCAGAGTAGAGCCATAGAGACCAGCCAATGGATAGATACCATGCCTGGAGGGTAGACACAGACAACCAGAGAATCATAGGATCCAGCCACCACGCATGATGAGGCATTTGCACAACCTTGGTGCAAACCTCACCCACAGATGTATCTAACTACCAGAGATCTTGGGTGACTTTGAGCGTTGCCCCCAGACCATCCTTCTTCTACCTAAGTTTCATGGGCTAACCACCGAGGAGCCGTACCTCTATCTGCAGGAATTTGAGATGATTTACAACACTATCCACGACAGATTTCTGGATGAGGACACAATCAAGATGATCGCCTTCCGCTTTCCCATAGTTGACAGAGCTGCCTACTACCTGAAGCATTTGGGGAAGTATGTTACCACCCGGGAGCAGCTCCGGACCGAGTACTTGAACAAGTACTATCCACTGGGCTATACCAACGTAGCACGAGCGATGATCATCAATTTCACCATGATCCCAAACGAGCAATTTCACAAGGCTTAGGATCGATTTAGAAAGCTCATTGAATAGTGTCCACATCACAAGATATCCAAGCCCAACCTTGTTCAGAGCTTCTTTTATGGGCTAAAAACAGAGCTGTAGAGGCTACTGAATGCCTCATGTGGAGGGTCCTATTTTTCCAAGGACGAGAAACAAGTCTCGGCCATCTATGAGGAGATGGAAGAAACTACATGATGATGTCCCAGACTAGGGTCTACACTCATGGGAAGCCCCTTCAACAGGTCATGTCTTATCAGTGGATTGCATGTGTCGATGTCGGTCCTTCTACTTTGTCAGCAACAGCACAGGACGAGTCCTCAACCGTTGACATGGGCATCATCAGCGAGAAGCTAGACATCATCGAGATCATGGAGAATAAGCAGTGCCTGGGCCAGAACCATATTGATCCGTTGTCACATACAATGAGTGACTTGAAGACCCAGATCATATGCCTCTAGGAGGCACAAATGGCTTCTCAACCCCATCTCAATTCACTAGCCAATCCTAGCAACAGCTCTACTCAGCTATCTACCACATATTCTTGAGAACTCGAACAATGCAGGCAATGAATCCCCAACGAGAGAAAAGACCCCCTTTAAGACCATGTTCCGGGGCATTCTCGGGGAGTAGCCCCTTTCTTCAGACACTTCTTGGCACATACATTAAGGGAGCCATCAAAAGGTGACTGAAACACCAAAAACGGGGACTACCAGAGCTAATGATAGAGGCAATAAAACTTTCTGACCAAGTCCCATTAATTGATCATAACGATATCATATACCGCCAGGTCCACCACATCTAAGCAGAGCCAATCCAGCAGCTGCAACATTTCCTGTAGCCACCGACATCTCCAAACACTCAGATGGTGATCTACCAGTCGGATTAGCCCTTGACAGCTCTTCCCCCACAGCACCTTGAGCATAAGTTGTAGATGGAAGTCAACGGGATCTTATACTCCCAGTACCTGCCCTAACTCAGGATTTATCGTGATCATCGCAGATTCAGATGGTCCACCGGAGGTACCTTGTCCCAATAGTATTACCAGCATCATGGTCCTCCTTCCTATCATCAAGGACAACAGTGGAGGCAGCAACAACTGCCTCAGTAGTATTTTCAGCCTCCCCCTCACCACCACCAGCAGCAACTGCAATCTCATCCTCATTTCTAGCGAGGCAATCCGTCCGGTTCTCATGCACCTGTGTGTAAGAACCCAACCCTTGATGACCTCGCCCACTTAATTTCTGACTAGCAGGTATCCTTCTAGCGAGAGATGGATGAGTTCTGATAGGAAATGATGGAGATTATCAAGGGCAGGGCTGCCATAACCGCTCAGATTGAATCCAAACCAAGCAATTTGAAGAGGAAATCTGAGCAGATATAGTCTACAGAGACTACCACTCCTAGTGATACTTTGGGTGATATTTCTTCCTATGTATTTGATGTTGATTTTGTGACACTTAGGAGCGATAGGATGCCAGCCAACGGTGCCTCATTTGAGCGATGACCTCATGCAGATTCTGGAGCACCAGACATGGATGGAAGCGGTGTTGATGCAGCTGATGGTGATGATGATGATGGTGGTGGTGCTGAATCAACCAAGGATGATGATCCAGCTGACAGTACTGAGACCATCATGATTCAAGTTGCAACAGTGATGTTGATTCCATCAGTAGTGCGGTGCTGATGCTGCGAGATCAGGTGTTGTGGGTAGTACTGACACCACCAATTAACCTTTAGTTGCGTTACCTCATTTTGTATATCAAGACCGAATAATACAAAAAATAGAATAATAGAAAATAACAAAAATATTAATAAAGGAAAGGTTTCTATACCTCCTACAAGTCTGATAAATCCATGATTCATTACCTCTATTCTTTCATTTTAGGTAAAATCCTTGGTAAAATACATGTAAATAATCATTAATTATATATAATTAACAATAACCACAAATACTAATATTGTATATTTAACACTTTTTATATCCAAAATAAAAGAATAAAGATAAAAAGAAAATAAAGGAAAAGAAGGCAGTAAATATGAAATATATACATCTTGATCATAATCTTAAGACCAGGTCAATATTGACCGGGTCGACAAAATAAATAAGTAGGGGGAGAAAGGATCCTAAACTATAAAAATATCAGAAAATCAAGACCAAAAATATAAATTATCTATTTATCACATTATTAAAATTTCACTTATTTTATATATCATAAAAACAACCTCAAATCACAACACTTCTTTTAAAAAAGTTGTTCATAAAAATATATATTATTTTATAAAAAAATTTTAGAAAAAAATTAAGACATAAAAATAATTATCCTTAATGAACTTAAAAAGCCGCAAAAGTCGACTTTTGAGGTTTATAACCATTTATGGAAAACTCCATAAGGACCAAACTCACATTTAAAATCCATTTTTTACTCAGTACTATTTATTAAAAATATTAAAAAAAATTCTATTCAAATCTATGAGTTCTGGCGTTTGGGACATGTTGTATATTTGTACTATATGTAGAAACTTCCTGGATTTTTAATTAATTAACCATAAACCTGATTAACTTAATTTCTTTTCCAAAAGTATTTTAAAAATAGATAGAAGAATATAAAATTAAAATTAAGTTAAAATACTAAAAAATCCAAAGCCTCAAAGTTACTACCTAAATTTTCAAGACCTCATTACTCAGTCGTATGAAATCCTAATTAAGCAAACTTAGTTCTAAAAATCATATTATTAAATTATCTACAAAATGGCACTAGTTTCTCTAAAATTGGAGTTAATGCAAAAAATACGGTTTTTGGGTCTGTTTTGGTATATTGTACAATGTACCGTAATATATTATTATTTTATATTTATTTATAATTAAATTAAATAATAAAATCTAATTTAATTTATTAATTATATATTTTAATTATTTAATTAATTTATTATTTATTTATTTAATACTTAATCACTTAAATTGTTACTCAAATAATTTATTAATCATATTTAATCATTAATTATTTATTTAATTAAGAAACTAATACATCAATAATTAATTTAACTATTATTTAATTAATTAATTATTTTGATTCCTTATTCCTCTCTCTTCTTCATTGTCTCTCCTACTTTACCAATTTCTCATCTTCTTCCCAACACACCTTCTTCCTCCCCTCCTTCCTCCTCCACTAATGCCCAACCTCCCTAACGGCCAATCGTTGGCCGACCGTTGTTTAACCGCTCTGTATCCCATTACCTTTGGCGGTGACTAGCTTCCCGTCTATCTATATAAGGGCCATCAAATCCCCCCAAATCCGGCATCCGCCATTCGCACAATTTCTCTCCATGTTTTCTCCTGAGCTCCGGTGTGAGGGAGTCATGCGGCATAGTGCCTCTGTCCGTTATCGAGCAAAGAGAGGAGAGGAGTGCTGGCACGATCCTCCGCCAGCATCAAGAAACTCCTTCGTTGTGCGACCAGTCTCCGCACTCGCTGACGCAATGAGTCCAAAACCTTGTTCTTAGATGAATACCATTTCGCTCCTTCCAGGTTACAAGTTCGATCTCGTATTTTCTCTATCGATTTCTCTTCTTCTCCAGTCTATTCTCCTTTCTCCCCTCTAAATCGATAGTTATTCCATTCATCAATCCATCAATCATCCATGCTCATTCCACTTTGATCATCAAATCCATTCCTTGAGCAATTCTAGATCAATCTCTATTCCATTTCATGTCCAATTCTGAGATCGAGCCATGGAACTCCCTCTTCGAGCCAATTCCCTACATTTGTTGGTTAATTGAAAAGAGATTATTAATGACGAATCCTTACATCAAGTATTGAGAACATCGATCTGACTCACCAACACTTACAACTCTGGATTCTAATCTTTATGCCCATCAGAGGAGAAGCGTATAGAAGAGCTTCAATATTCTAGAACCGTGAGGAGTATTTACATAGCATCTTAATCTGATTCTCAACCACCAGAACCAGGAAATTCATCATTATCAAGTAGCTCAAGCCGAGCGAACGCCATGATTGAGCACCTGCCGAATGAGACATTCATCAACAAGCACATGATTGAGAGCTTCACCTCCATATTCCACCATCTGAAGTTGATCAAACACACCATAACATGAGAATGAATCACAATTGGGGCTAACCGCTGCTCTAGGCAATTTGGGAGAGTCATACGATCAGGAGAACATCTAACGGCTTCCACCATGCAATGCTGCGTTGCTCCTAGCCATAGATCCGCATCGCCACCCCACCGTTTTAGTAGAACACGTGATCTGTACATGCATCGTGCAGATATTTTGGGCATTTTTACAGATACATGCTCTAACTTTCTGTGATAACAAACATATCCATGCTCGGTTGAAAGCACATGGAACTCACGTGCTTATTAGGAGTAATTATGCAGGAAGCCCCCTTCTCCTGTGTATTTTCAACTTTTTCATTCACATCCCTACAAGTCCAAGCCAAACAAGTCACGTGCAGATGCACGCGATCTTTGGCATTGTACGCCAATACCTTAGTGACTTCCTATTAATTGCATAAACACCCTTAATTTCCATACGTATTACCTTCATACCTCTATAGACTGAATAGGAACCTTTTAAATACTACATACAAAATAAAAAATTACAAAAGATAAAAATATAATAAAAATAACAATAAAGACTGTATTTCGTACAAAAACAGTTTTGCAAAATAAAAATATTTTTGCATTAAATAAATCATTACAACACTAAAAAATATAACAAACTCTAAAATTCATAAAAATATAAAAATAACACTAAAATCTTGTGAAAATTAGATACAATATAATTTGCTATATTTTGCACAAAACCCAAAAATAAATTAAAAATTGAAAATTTAAGTCAATAAAAATACAAAACATACAAAAACATTGCAAATCATAACTAAATAAATATAAATCACCTAAAATGCACAATATATCATTTTAAAGATAATTTTACCCACTATAAAAATAAAATAAAAATATTGCTCTATTATTTTCACTTTAAAAATAATAAATACTTCACCGTTTTCAATAAAAATCCCTATTTTCAACCTTAAAAAAACAATCCAAAATATATAAAAAGTCTAAAAACCTTATAAAATCCATAAAAATAGGAAATAAATACAAAAAAATTAAAAAAATAAAAACTAAATAAAAAATTAAAAAACATTTTCTAAAATAAAAAATAATAAAATAATTAAAATTCACAAAAACAATATAAAATTCATAAAAATGAAATAAAAATCTTGAAAAATATTTAAAAATAAAATAAAAATTAGGAAACCGTTGACCTTAATTTGTTTATAGCTAAGTCCCAGTATACACCAGTTTGCCTCCTTGAGTTCGACACTCCCACACTTAACTGCTATACACTAAAGTGTAGGAGTATATATGAAAAAAATAAGATTAATTAAAAATTAATCTTTTCTGATAAAACTCACTTCGTCGATACAATGGCCAAGATTTTCTATATTTCGCCCTTTGTAGGAAGAAGAACTCCGAAAACCGTGGTCTTAAGTCTTCAGATTTAGGTGATTTTTATTTATTTAGTTATGATTTTTCAAAGCTTTTGTACGTTTTGTATTTTTTAGTGGTTTTAATATCCAATTTTTATTTTATTTTTAGGTTTTTATTCAAAATATAGGACATTATACTGTAGCTAATTTTTTAGGAATTTTAGAGGTGTTTTTATATTTTTACGAATTTTAGAATTTGTTATATTTTTTGTATTTTAATGATTTATTTAATGACAAAAATATTTTTATTTTACAAAACTGGTTTTGTATGAAATACAATAATTATGCTTATTTTATTGTAGTTTTATATTTTGTATTTTTTATTTTGTATGTAGTATTTATAAGGATCCCATATAATCTACAAGGGTATGGATGTAACAAGTCTAGAAATCAAGGGTGTTTATGCAATTAATAGGAAGCCGCTGGAGTAGCGGCATAAAAACGCTAAAGAGCACGTGCGTCTGCACGTGACTTGTTCGGCCTGGACTTGTACGGGTGCGAATGAAAAAGTTGAAAATTCGCATGAGATGGGGCCTTCCTTCCTAATTAGTCTAGATAAGCATGTGATTTTCACGTGCTTTCAGCCTGGCTAGGATCTCTTTGCTATAACATAAAGTTAGAGGATGTGTATGTAAAAATTCCCAAAATATCTGCATGACGCACGTGCAGATCACGTGTTCTGTTAGAACGGTGGGACGACTATGAAGATCAAAGGCTGCGAGTGACGTGTTGCGTGATGGAAGCCGTCATATGTTAACCTAATTGTATGACACTCCCAAATTGCCTAGAGCAACGATGATGCCCTGATTGTGCTTCATTCGCAAGTTATGGTGCATTTGATTAACTTCAGATGGTGGAATATGGTGGTGAAGCTCTCAATCATGTGATTGTTGATGAATGTCTCATTCGACATGAGTTCAATCATGGCATTCGCTTGGCTTGAGGTGCTTGATAATGATGAATTTCCAAGTTCTGGTGGTTGAGAACCAGATTGAGATTCTATGTAAATACTCCTTAGGTTTCTAGAATATTGCAACTCTTTTATATGCTTCTAATTCAATGAGCATAGAGATGAGAATCTAGATCTGTAAGTATTGGTGAGTCAAATTTATGTTCTCAATACTTGAGGTAAGGCTTCATCATTGATAATCTTTTTCAATTAACATACAAATGTAGAGAATTGGCTCGAAGTGGGAATTCCTCAGCCTGATGTCAGAAATGGACATGAAAATGGAATAGAGATGGATCTGGAATTGCTCATGGAATTTATTTGATGACCGAAGTAGAATGTGCATAGATGATTGATGCAGAGCATATATCTACCATTAGATGAAGAACCACATCTAAGTTATTTATTGACCGTCTAATTGAACCAAAGAAGGGTAAAAGCAAAGCCATCCGATTGCATCTGGGATATAATCTGCGTCGTTGATTATCATATGTGTGTCGTGCCAAATGGACCCTTCATCACATAAGTGGTGTGACGTGGCATGTTGAGGACCACACATCCAAGAAGCATGCCTTAGGCATGGGCTCCTCTTGGGTATATTGCATTGACATCCTCTAACCTTTTTATATCTTTTTGATATTGTAAATATTATTTCTATTTTAAAAAACTTTATGGTATTTTACAGGAAGGGCCCTATATTTGTTGCTAGTTACAAATTAGTACTTCCACCTCACGTGTTGTGACATGTGAAGCAATATAAATATTAAAAATGTATGGACCTATTATTAAATGCATGCATATTTTAATATAATTGGAAATAGGACCTTGTTACTACAATGTTTTATTTTTGTTTATATTTGTCATTTTAACTAAGTGTCTGATAAGATGCTTTTTTTATGAATTTCATTAAAATGGATAAGGGTTTCACAAATTATTTAAAGAACAACACAGGGGAATAATTGCAATAAAACTTGAATTGTTTAATTACATAAAGGTCCAAATTGGACTTAAAAGCAAACGTAGAAACCTAGTAGGGTATGATTTCAAATTTTCCATGACTGGGACTTATCTACAAATTTGAATCTTTCTTGGTCTATGCTACAATTTCACCAAAATCATGTGTATTATGCACGTGACCATGGTTAGGATTGAGGGGCATGGCTTGGTCCATGCATCAGCTGTTAGCGCTTCGTGACAGGTTTGACCGCTCCGTTCCTTATTCTTGAAATGCTACTTCAGAGATCAAACTTAGGGATGATGTCAATCATTGGATCTGATCAAGAGGATAAGATCTAACGGTATCTGACACTCCAGTTCTTCCCTCTACTCCACATATAGCGGCAAGCTTGCAGAGCTTTGATAGAGCCAAAATCCATCCTCTGCCTTTGTTTGAAGTTTCTAAAGGACAAGGAAGTCATCTGACTCTCTTGCGAAGATGCTAATGAGGAGATCAAGGGCCGATGATCTTTGAAATATCGTGGCAAACTAGCTTCATTGGAGAGGAAAGAGTAAATGGGAAGAAGATGGAGTTCTTTGATCATTGATGAGTAATGGACCTACAACTTATAACAAGACAACACTAGAGAAACTGCCATGGGGAAGTTAAATGAGGTGAAATGAAGGGATTTTGATGATCAAGTAAACGAGCCCAAAGTGAGTCCCAAACCTTTGAAAGATTAGTAAAAGGTAGAGGTGGATCAGTAATGAATCTGTGATTCATTACTCTAAAAGTTGAAAATAGAGACTTGTTCCCGAGTAATCAGAGGCATATTTCTCTTTATCCTGGATACATACATGCAAAAGGTCTGCATTTTAGCATTCATATTTGCATAAAATAAGAAGCCTAAGTTACTTGTAACTATTCACCTATTTATACCTCCTCCAAAGTCAATAAAACCACCTCCATACTATGTATATTACTAACTATTAATACAAGGAAAAAGGCACATTTCCTAGCTTGTAAAATTACCCAATAAAACCCCAAACCCAGTTGGAGACCTCATACCTTGAAATGCAAATATCTACCTCATACAACCTCCGACAAAGGTCTACTTACTTTTAGAATAATACATATTCAGAGTCCGTTAAAATGAGACCAATTCATTTAAATCTTAGCTCGTATGCAAAACTTGGGTTTTGGGCCCCCGTTGTACATTATATGTATGTATATTTGTACCCTTGTATTTTTGTATTTTATTTGACCTCATATCCATTTTTGGTCAACATGAATTTTGTAGACCTCATCGAGATCTACAACCTTTATGTTTTTAGTTTTTCCAAATTCGGCCATCTTCTCTCCCTAATTCCATATTCTCTTTCAACCATTCAGATCAGGCCACGTGGCACCCTATGATTGCGCCATGCGGCCCGCTCACATCATGCCACGCGCCCCTCGTTTTCCACCATTCGATCCTTTCCCCTCTCATCTGATATTGGCCATCCAGTGTCTCATCTCATTTCAACCGTCCGAACTTCTCCAAATTACATCACCTCCGTCCATTAGCGCCTCATCCTTAACATGGTACGTGTTGCGCCGTGCGCCCTCCGATCTTCGCCAGAAGCCTTCATCCTGGCCACTCATATCACGCCATATATGGACCCTTCGATAAGATCCTCAAAACCTCATCCCGACCGTCCCTCAGTGCCTTCACTTGCTCCTGCCACATGTCGTCATCTAAGCGCTTCGATTTGACCCGCTTGATCTAATCACGACCCTTTCCTCGCACCCATCTCCTAGCCGTTGGATCGCGAGATCCAACGGCCAAGACTTCGTCGTCTACCTCCCACAGGCCCCTCGCCCACGTCTCCCACCTCGCTTGCGCATCGCGCCCTTTCTATTTTTGGCACCACTCCGGCCATCTTCTCCGCCCGTGTCACCTCCATCTCGTGACTCGTTACCCCCTCATCTTCGCCGATCTCCTCAATCGCCATGAACCTCACCCACGTTAACCCACGACCTCCATCAACCTCGTCATCCCGTCACCTACACCCTCACCTCCAACCTATAAATACTCCACCACCGGCGGCCGTCGATCCTATCCGCCATTGCAAGGGGTGTCCTAGAGCTCATAGCTACTCGTGGTGACAACAATTGAGAGTAAATTTGAGTGAAGACAGACCTTCAGCACCGACATGATCCACGACAAATCCTCACCGAGTTGCAGCTCCTCCGATGAGCTACTTGAGCTCGGGACGCTATCAACCCTTGAGCGATGACCAGGAAGCTCTTCTATGAGTTTCTGACCCCAGGTAGGCTCCATTGCTCTCTCTGATCTCCATCTTCTCTCTCCTCATCTTTCTCAAAATTTATTCTTTATCCCCCCTCATCTTCGAGCTCCGCCAATCATCCACTAAGCTCCGCCTTGGAGCTTTGATCCTCGCATAACCATTCAATTGCCATTACATCGCATCAAGTTCCCCTTCGACCACAGCTCCGCCTTCCCAACAGAGAAGCACCTCGGGCCATCACCACTGCACGCCACAGACCTCACCATACTCGCGCACCTCCCACGAACCCGATGAACTTGTTTCTTTGCACAAACTAACCCTGAAGGTACATCTATCGTCACTGACCGGAGCATCGACGGAGCACCACTTGGGCTTCATCGGCTCCATCCTACAGACTGGCCCAGCTTCATCTAGGACCTCTGGTGGATCCGCGGTGCCCCTACGACTGCACCCATCTTTTTAGAAGCCTTCGGAGAGCATCATCAAGCACAATCCATGGTGGTGGAGCAGAGGAGGCATCGCCGGAGCCCAGTCACATCTGCCGCAGGAGGTGACAGACCGGAGGAGCACAAAGCATAGCTATCGTCCGATCCTCAAGATCGGACGGTTCTGATCGAGCCACGTCGCCAGTGCCTCACCTCCGTTGGATCAGGAGGATCCAACCGCCCACGTTCGTCCACGTCACCATCGCCTCTGACGTCCAACAACCTTTCGATCTCGCGAGGATTGTACGTCTTGCATCTCGCCATGTAGTCAGCCACAACCACCGTTGGATCAATCTTGATCTAACGGTCCATTGTGTGCCACGTCGACGCACTCCGAGCCTCTTCCCCGACCCTTAAGCGTGGAGCTCCCAAAGCTCATCCGAAGCACACTCGAGCCTACAACGCACCCGAGCCTCAATCCGAACCTCTAACGCCTAACGAGCCTAGACCTCACGTGTTCCTCATGTGCGGTCTAGGCATTTTAGATTGAGGCCTCCGGAAGTTTGTCAAATTACATGTCAGTCCCTACCAGGAGCATCACGTGAGGCTGACGTGTTTATCTGGGCATTTTGCACGCATACCCCCAACATTATAGGTAATTGCATTTAAGTCCCTATCAGCATGTTTAATTTTCAGTAATTTTATTTTCTGTATTTACAATTTGGTCCCTATCTTTGCACGTATATTTAGGTATCCATTTGGCATTATTTTTCAATTCTAAAAATTACATGATGTAGCTTATCTTGTGCTCTATCTGATGTGACATGTGTTTCATTTTTGTGATATTTTGGGAATTTAATATTATTAAATTGGTGAATTTTTCCATATTTTGCCCGCTGTGTGCCTTTTAATTCATATTAAATTCCTTTTTGCTCCAAAAATTATAAAAAAATCATATTTTACTTAGGATAATTTATTTCACATTGTGCCTAAAAATCATCGCATCTGCACGCATCATGAGGCCTGAATAAATTAGTTAGTGATTTACTTAATTAATTTTTAGTTGGCCCAAGTCACATAGAATTTTAGGTTCATTAATTTTCCTAGATTCATCATACTTAGATCTATCTAGGATAATTTTTCTACATTAAAACAATCTGTTTTGGAATTTATTAAAATTAATTTTGTAAAAATCACCTTGCATTCATATTTTATTCACAGTAAACTCATCGTCTGAAAAATCCAAAATTTAGTGTAGCTTAATTTCACCGCATTTCTTACTCTTGCCAAGTTTCATTATTTTTGGACTTAATTCGACTATATTTCTGATTTACTAATGATTAACTCATCATTAATTAAAGTGGTTTTTGATTAGTCCATTCTACCTGACTACAACAAACGACAAGATATCATTACTTTGATTAAATAAATGAGTGTAGAAGCAGGGCTTGTCAAATGGCGCTATTGCCGGGGAGGCACGGCTTAGGTTAATTTCTAAAGAATTTTTGAGTGTCTGATTTTTCATCTCCGGGTAGTCTGATCCCCGGTTTTCTTGTTATTATTTTTCTGTCATTTCATTTTGTGTATTTTGTGTCGTCCTTTATCTAACCTCAATTTGTTTTTATGTGAGGAACACGAGGAGTCGAAGGCGCTTTGAGGAACTTGCATTTCGAACTTTTTGAGTGATTGTGAGGACTTGTACATTTTTGTTATTCATTATTTTCGCATTCTATCCAGCGGTTCCCGTTTGGGTTCTCGCATGTGTACAAATAGTGGAAACATGTCTCCATCTACTGTGTGGATTGCTTTGTAGACTAGACTTGCAATAGCGGCTCCTTGAGCCACTCTAGGAATTGCTTGTGCTCGTAATTCTTTTAGGACCACACCTCACACTTAAAATATGCACTTAAACCACAGATCTAGTCAAAATTAATCAGTGCTTCACTCGCTAATAGAACTGCCTGTCTAGGAGCGGATTTTATCGTCTACATCTGCATATAGTGTAAAACATTTTAAATTATGTTCTGCATCCTGCATAAAAGCAAAGGGATCACTGTAATTCTTCTTCACTCAGCATAGCTTCATTGATTTATCATGCATCGACTTTTATCGACTCCTTTCTCTTGGTTTTTCAAACTTAGGTAAAAAGGAAATTGGGACTGGACGATAGGCATGCTTTGTGGTTGGACTAACTCAGTGATAACCTAACTTAAAATCGGAACTACTTAACAGTATTGACAAAAAATCAAAAAAATCGGAAATCTTGCTTCCAGGAGATTAACCCCGACCTTGTTTTCAGATTCAGTATGGGTACTTGAGTGTGTGTGAACACCGTAAGAAAAAACCCAAATCCCCGCCTTCCATATCACATACCCACTGATCCAAGCAAATATCACGAGTTGAATTTTTTAGGTTCACTAACTAGTACCATGTAACCTCCGCCTATTCACAGGTAGTTAGGGGTGAACCAGCATTACTTCGTGACAAGTTGCTGGTAGCCCCCCGGGGTGAAGTTCCAGCCTTTTCATCCTCCGCCTGCTTGTAGGTAGATAGGGGAAGGTCTTTGAATCCATCAACTTGGTATAGGAGCGAAGAAAGGAAGGGCATTGGTATCTAAGGTGACAGGTTAAACAGGGGAGACGCATCCAGCTTTTAGCCGACTCCCCTATAGGATGCATAACTTCTTCCTATTTGTCTGAAAAATCATACTTAAAACCAACAAGACTAATCGAACCCGATTTCGGGTCCTTCACCGTGTTGATTGTGAACATACATGGTTTGGATTCAACTGCTTGCTTAAGGTAGGAGTAAAATCATATCTTCACTTAGAACTCCCGATTCTTCTTGCCAATCCAAGATGACTTACTGCGGGGATATCAACTCCCGATTCACCAATCTTTCCTTGAGCCCCCCACGAAGCTCATCTTCACCGACCCAAGCACAAATTGGACCAACCAGAGCTCATGACCCTCTTGTGTTCTGGATCCCTCAAAACCAGGGTGGTTACTCTCAAACCAACCCTTTTCTCTCCGCTGATCTCACCGAGGAAGACCATCGCCTCAGCAAGAACCCCTTCCTTGATATGTCCTCTAACCAAGACCATCTTCTTTACCTAGGGCTAGAGGACAATATCCCACCTAAGCGACCTCAAGATGAGGAGGAACAAAGAGATGACCCACTCTAGCAAATCCTTGCTCGCCTCGCCACAACCGAACAACAGAATGCTGATCTCACGACAAGGATGGAACATATTATTACAACAGGAGGAAATGATCGACCAATGATTGATGCTTACAATCCATCAGAATATGAGATGCATAGTTTGTTGGTCTCTGTGGTTCCCCCTGAAGCATTCGAGCTGAAGCCCCACTTTTTGAGCTTCCTGCCGAAGTTTAATGGAAATATAAACGAAGAACCATATCCCTTCCCTAGAGACTTCGAGATGGTTTGCAACAACCTTAGTCACCCTAGGTTTGGGAAAGATTATATCAGGCTAAAGGCCATCTCGTTTGCCTTAGGAGATAAGGCAACCCATTGGTTGAAAAATCTCGTGGTGAGATGTACAACTTGAATGCAGTTCAAGGACCTTTTCATGAAGAAGTTCTACCCACATAGTAGAACTAATCAAATGTGAACAAAGATAACTAGTTTCTCTCAGGGACCCAATGAAACATTCCATGAAGCATGGGATAGGTTTAATGAACTAATTCAAAAATGCCCTTGCCGTGGCATTTCAAAAGCGATCTTAGTCCAGACCTTGTTCTGTGGCATGACCCCAGAGATGCAGGGGTTAGTGAGTGTTGCCTGTGGAGGAAGCTATCTGAACAAAAATGAGAATGCTGTATGGAAGATCCTAGAGCAGATGGCAGAAACAGGTAGGTTACAGGCCACCATAGCCTATCAGTTGTCTCCTCAATCTTATCCAACGAGACAACTAGGAGGACTGTAGCGGATCTGACAGAGAACCTCATTCCCAGCATGGGGATGATAGAAGAAAATTTAACCATGGTTGAGCAGATTCACAAGAGGGTCACTGACCTTGAGTCAGTCTCGCGACTGTTGAAACAAGTGGAGGACCTTACTGATAGGGTAGCAAAGATATGGCTACCTGCCCCTTCTACATCACCTGTACTTATGCATCGAGTTCATCTTGTATAGGAACTTGCATCGGGGCCTCAGAATGGCTGGGTAGAAGAGAAGATCTACACTCAGTAGGAGAAACATGCATCCCCACAAGTGGAGACATGATACGAGGAGCCTCCGCAGGAGTTCGAGTTCAACCGGCTATGGTACAGCCCTGACCCCGTCGGCAAACAGACGGGGATCGGGAACGGTCAGCCTCACCGACCTTCCCTAGCTTACCAAGAACCAGCTTCGTCCCTGCACCGCGCTTCATACAGTCCTGTCCCGAACAAGGGTACCAACCTCAGCAGCAACAGTGCATGTTCCACTCAGGCCAGTAGGGCCCCCACCTTCCCATTAATAGCAGCAATACCGGCATGGCCAGCAGGGCCAATACAATCATCCCTGCGTCAGCCAGCCCAGCCCACCAGTGAATTGAAGTCCCTCACCTTGGCGATCCAGACCCTGACTAACAAGGTCCAACAAATTCAGAATGATTATCTAGATATGAGAATTGATTTGAATCGTGTCTCTCGTACCTAGGACCAGCAAATGGCACCAAAAACTCCAATTCCTGCCCAGATTCAGGCTGACCAGAATAGCTTGAACCAAGCCCAGAACCGACCACGAGATCAGGTATATTATTTAGATAAATCGTTATCTGAACATGAGATCCTTTCGTATGATAATGTTAATCATATGTCCCTCAGGAGCGGAAGGACTGTGATCATACCTGATCGAGCACGGCCACCGGAGGAAGAAGCCGCCAAGTCCCTACCTGAGGAGAACTTGGAGGTAGAGGAGCAGCACCACCACCACCACAGATAGAAGAAGAGGACGTCTGAGTCCTCTAAGAAGCAGGAGAACCGCAACAGCAATGAGTCCGACGAGACCGATGAAGAGCCCGCACCTCCATCTGAGGAGGATGTCCCAGCAGTCATGGAGAATGCATCACCGGTCTCGCAAAAGAAATTTTCTTTTTATCATTATCAGAGTCAGAGTCCGAGTCAATCGCAGTTTCGGAGTCATGTACATAAATCAGTTCCTAGTTTAAATAAAAATCTTTTAGTTTCAAAATCTGAGTTACCATCAATAATCCTTTTCCCCCGAGCTCTTAAGGGTGAAAAGAAGAAAACCAAAAAAAATACAAAAAGATGACCATGAGATGGCATAGTTTTGCAATAAACACATCAAGTTCACAATCCGTTTCGAGAAGTATGTGGAGATGACACCTGCATTTCAGAAATACCTTAAGGTGAGATGCACACCTACTAGGGTAAGCAGGATGACCAAAAGTCGTATTGAGAAACACGTTCTGTCGGTAGCCACTATTTGTGCCATAAAGATTTTGTTTCCGAGGAAATGAAGAGACATGGGTTCAAATTATGTTGTGAGTCATGTCAATGATATTGTGTTTGCACACACTCTCCTTGACAACGGATCCTCAATTAACTTAATACCTGCATCCCTCTATGAGCAACATAATCTCGGACCTCCTAGTAAATCTAGAGCCCTACTTCAGTTTGCTGACAAATCAACCAATAGGTCCCAAGGAGAATTGAGGAATGTTGTCATAAAAGTCGAGGGTCAGGAGTACATGGTGAACTTTGCCATCCTTGATATGGAGTCCCCTTGCAATTGGAGAGATTCCCATATCATATTAGGTAGGCCCTTCCTCAGAATAGCTGGTGCCTTATTTGATTAGAAGATTGGGAAAATTCAGTTCCAAACTCCATGCGGAGAAGAGGAACTTGAGATGAAACATACCAACTGGCAGAGGTCGGATTCAGAATCCAACACCGAGTACTCTTCGTCCGAAGCAGATTGCATTCATGTAGACACCGTTGGGCCATGGAGACAGAACCCAGCTAGCACCGATGAGTCCCTCTCCTCCGGAGAAGATCCTGTGCATGAGTCAGTTTGCGAGGTCCATAGAAACAAGTACTACTCAGAATATGTATCTCCCTATATCTTCGATGACTTAGAGGCTCAGCTGGACCTGTCAGTCCTTCCCTCTTTAGGACAATCAGAAGATGATGATGATGAGTCGAACATGGCTTTCGTCGATTGCTTGGAAACCTTTGATGATCCAACTCCAGAGCCGAATGAATTGGTGGCATCAATTTCAAAGAAAGATCCAACCACTAACAACACAGAGCCAGATTCAATTAAGCCAGATCTCCTTGTTGATCACACATTACCTGAGCTCAAACCTTTAACCACAACACTTAAGTATGCCTTCCTTGCGGGACAAGAGAAGAAGTATCCGGTCACCATCAGCTCGCGATTGACTGAGGAGCAGGAATCTCGCTTGCTAGAGATCCTGGAGAAAAACCGCAAGGTGATAGGCTGGAGCATCTCCGATCTCCACGGGATAAATCTAGCTCTGTGTTCGTACCATATCTACTTGGAGAATGAGGCTAAACCCTCTCGTGAATTTCAACATGGGTTGAATCCAAATTTACGAGAGGTAGTGACGAAAGAGGTAGAGAAATGGTGCGACGCGGGTTTTATTTATCCCATCTCCGACTCCAAATGGGTGGCCCCAATCCATGTTGTCCCGAAAAAGTCGGGAATTCAGACGAACACCAATGAAGATGAAGAGGAGATCGTGACGCGAGTAACCACGTCGTGGCGCGTTTGTGTGGATTACAGACGCCTGAATGCCACGACCAAGAAGGATCATTTTCCTCCTACCATTCATTGATCAGATCTTAGAGAGACTTGCAAGGAAAGAATTCTTCTGCTTCTTGGATGGGTTCTCGGGCTACAATTAAGTGGCCATAGATCTAGAGGACCAGGAAAAGACCACGTTCATATGCCCCTTTGGTACCTATGTTTTCAGGCGCATGCACTTCGAGTTATGCAATGATCTCGGTACTTTTCAAAGGTGCATGATTGTTGTATTCGCTGAAATGGTCGGCGAATTCCTGGAAGTCTTCATGGAAGACTTCTTGGTCCACAGTGATTCCTTCAGTTCCTGTCTTAGGAATCTGGATCGGGTCCTAAAACAATGTTGTGAGGTCAATCTGGTGCTCTCCTGGAGGAAAAGTCACTTCATGGTGACGGAGGGCATTGTGTTGGGGCATGTCATCTCCAAAAGAGGAATGGAGGTTGACCCTGCCAAAGTGGATGTGATCAGATGACTTCATCCACCAACCAACATGAGACAATCGCGGTCTTTCCTCGGGCATGTCGGATTTTATCGAAGATTTATCAAAGATTTTTCTAAAATTGCCCGACTGCTAACTGAGCTTCTAGGCAAGGACATGGAGTTTATTGTTGATCACAAATGTCTCGAGGCCTTTAAGCTATTACAAGGAATGATTATGGACACCCCAATCATACAAGTCTCAGATTGGTCTCTGCCTTTCGAGATCATAAGGGATGCATCAGACTTTACTGTCGGGGCTGTGTTAGGACAGAGGAGGGATGATGTCTCGTTCGCCATACACTATGCAAGAAAAGTGCTTGATCCTGCTCAGTGTAACTATACAATTATGGAAAAGACGATGCTTGCACTAGTGTTTGCCTTGGACAAATTCAGATCTCACTTAATCGGATCCAAGGTAATCGTGTTCACTGACCATACAACGCTACGGTATTTAATGTAAAAGATGGATGCGAAGGCGCGTCTTCTTAGGTGGATTCTACTTATCCAGGAGTTTGATTTGGACATTCATGATAAACCTGGAAAGAAGAACGTAGTCGCTGATCACCTCTCCCATCTTAAGGATCTTGATGCTTCTGAGGATTCACCAATTCAAGACTCCTTCCATGACGAGTCGATTTTTATTGTCGACTCAATCCCATGGTACGCCAATATCGTGAACTATCTTATCTCCAAGAAGGTTACCGAAGATTGACCCAAGAGCCATATAGACCGACTAAAGTCGGATTCTAGACATTACCACTGGAAGGATCCGATCCTTTTCTTTAAAGGATCGGATTTCATCTGGAGGCGGTGTGTTCCTCAGGAGGAATACCAGAGTGTCATTTCTCTATGCCAAAGTCTGGAGGCAGGAGGACACCATTCTGGGAGGAGGACCGCATGGAAGGTACTTCAGTGTGGCTTATACTGGCCGACTCTGTTTCGTGATGCCATCATCTTTGTGAAGTTGTGCCCAGTTTGCCAGAGAATGGGAGGAACCATTGGGTCCAAGGACAAGATGCCAATGCAGCTTGTCATCATTTGTGATGACTTTGATGCCTAGGGCATCGACTTCATGGGCCCATTCCCTGTTAGCCACGGATAAGAATATATCCTTCTTGCGGTAGACTATATGTCCAGATGGGTGGAGACTATCCCAACCCGAGCCGTAGAGAACAGGACTATATGTAAATTCATTAGAGATCATATCATCTATAGGTTTGGGATCCTCAAAATGTTGATATCAGATGGGGGTAGCAACTTTGTAAATAGATATGTGAAGAAACTCTTGAAGGATTATGGCATTGAACACCGTGTCGTTAGTCCTTACCACCCAGACCAATGGTATGGCTGAGGTGTCGAATAGGGAGGTGAAAAGCATATTGCAGAAGCTTGGCTGCCCAGACAGGAAGGACTAGTCTTAGATCTTGGATCAAGTCCTGTGGGCTAATAGGACAGCTTACAAGACACCGTTAGGAACCTCCCCATTCAGGATGGTATTTGGGAAGCCATGCCATTTGCCCACAAAATTAGTGCACAAATCAAAATGGGCAATAAAAAAGGTCAATTGGAACACACACCTAGGACAAAAACAGAGAGATATGGACTTGAATGAGCTTGTGGAAGTCAGAAACTGAGCATACGACAACAGTTTGGTGTACAAGGACAAAGTTAAGCGTTGGCATGATAGATATATCAGACGAAAGACCTTTGTTCATTGACAGAAGGTATGCTTATTTAATGCAAGTCTGAAAGTTTTCCGAGGCAAGATGAAATCAAAGTGGATAGGCCCAGTCATTGTCCGTACTGTGCATGATAGTGGATGTGTTGAGATCTCAGATCTCACAGATGACGCACAGACATTCTTAGTCAATGGACAACTGTTGAAGCACGTCGTCGAACCCAATGAGCAGTTAGTCCATGTCGAGGAGATTGTATTCATGCGTGAAACAGAGTCAGCAGACATACATGGAGCCACACATGAAACCTTGCTGCAGTAAACTCTAGCCATCAGCAACATCTGGAAAGATTTAGACCGCAATCCTTGTATATAACCTGTACATTCTCCCCTCCCTTCCGCGACTCGGAGCACTCACCCCAACTTCATATATCTTCATCTATGACTATACTTAGGATAACCTGATTCTAAGTAGAGGGGAATAAGTGACCCACGTCTATTCACTGTACATCCTCTAGATCCAATCAGTCCTCATACTTACTCCTGTCCTATACATAGGCTGACCAGAGCCCATGTATAGGGGGAACCGATGCCCGCCATGTATATACTCATCCATTTCCCCTCATGACCTCGTCCGCCCCATTATTTGATCTTCTTCTACACTCAGGCTGCCATAGCCTAAGTATAGGGGGGGCGGTGTGACTTCTATACTTTTTGTAATTTTAGCTCTCCTACGCTTAGCACTAGCTATGTCTTCTTCCTCACTTTTCGTGCTCTGAGGACATAGCACACGCTAAGTATAGGGGAAACGTATATATTACATATACCCATAGCTCGCACTTTCACGTATTTTTATATATACTACACAATAATTACATGATGGGTAAAAATTGGAGAATTTTTTTTGTAAAATACATGTATATTGCATAAAACTTGTATAATATGTATAATACTTATAAAACTCTTGTAAATTATTGTAACATAGGAGGTACACCAAATGTAAAAAAATGGAAACACCAAATCAAAGGCTTCTAATTTACTCTTGCGCATCACCTCTGCATCTAAAAGAAAAAAGAGTCTTGCATTTCATTCATCTCTATGGCATGTCATCTACATCTCATCTACATATGCAAAGCGGAAGCTTGTGGGTTCAGAACAAGGTCATGAATAGATGTTGAGGATAGACCTGATTTGACCTTAATCCACCTAGTTTCAGAGGAACCTTATAGGAACTGGAGTTAAGATTTCTCAGGTCAAGTGACTTAATTATTTGAGTTCGCAAGTCTATGTTCACATGTCATCTTGATTAGTCTAAGTAGAATATTTCGTGCACACGCATGATTCTTTTATACAATGACCTAACTTGTACAAGCACAATGCACGTAGCTCTTCATCAATGAGGTGGTGAGGAAGTAGAATCGTTTAGCTTGGAGTAGCACACGGGTGGAAACATCCGTCCGCCTCTAGGGAGGGTAGTGCATCTCAACCTAGTATGGTGATGTTGACGTCTGAGGATGGGACGCTGTTGGTTGCAATAATGCTTCAAAAGAGGGATAGTCTACTTGCTTAAGAGGAAAAACTCCTTACGTACATGCTGCACCTTGTGTATAGTTCAAAAAAAAAAGAAAAAATGCAAGAGCTCTAAAAATAAACAAGCCATATAGAAAATATAATACCTGTCGGAGTATGTATATTAGCAAGAAGTCTGCAGCCGGATGACTTGGCTACACTGGTCAGGTATCCTGGGATAGGTATCTACACTGGATACCATCCATTCTTTTCTCTACCCCTCCTCTTGAGCTGGTCACACTTAAACTTAGAAGGGAATACCCCGCTCCTTGAGAAAGAGTTACTGGACCAGGTAATTAGTTTTACCTTGTTAGATGAAGCTGCTTCTTAGCTATCTCTAATGTGGAGAGCTATATTACACTAACACAGTACAAGTAGGAATCATAGTCATCTGAAATGTGTGTATGAGGATTTGTTCTGACCTGACTATTGAGGCGTCTTGAATAGCAGAATTGTGGAACTTAAAGGCTATTAGGTCTTAAGATCAGATCCTAGTAAGGTTTCACCACACAATTAATCCAAAGATCGAGTCAAGCTCCATTTTCAACTTTTGTTCATGACCTTGGTATGGAACCCAATCTCATTTCACTCTTGCATTTTATTTTAGTTGCTCGGGAACGAGCAAGGTTTAAGTATAGGGGGTTGATGAATCTATTATTCATCACTCTAAAAGTTGAAAATAGAGTCTTGTTCCTGAGTAATCAGAGGCATATTTCTCTTTATCCCGCATAATTAGCATTCATACATACATGCATAAGGTCTGCATTTTAGCATTCATATTTGCATAAAATAAGAAGTCTAGGTCACTTGTAATTATTCACCTATTCATACCTCCTCCAAAGTCAATAAAACCACCTCCATACTATGTATATTACTAACTAATAATACAAGGAAGAAGGCACATTTCCTAGCTTGTAAAATTACCCAATAAAACCCCAAACCCAATTGGAGACCTCAGACCTTGGAATGCAAATATCTACCTCATACAACCTCTGATATAGGTCTACTCACTTTTAGAATAATACATATTCAGAGACCTTCAGAATGAGAACAATTTCATTTAAATCCGAGCTCGTATGCAAAACATGGATTTTGGGCCCCCTTTGTACATTATATGTATGTATGTGTACCCTTGTACTTTTGTATTTTATATGACCTCATATCCATTTTTGGTAAACATGAAACTTGTAGACCACATCGAGATTTACAAATTTCATGTTTTGAGTTTTTCCAAATTCGGCCATCATCTCTCCCTAATTTGAAATTCTCTTTCAACCATTCAGATCAGGCCACATGGCGCCCTCTGATTGCGCCACGCACCCGCTCACATCATGCCACGCGTCCTTCGTTTTCCACCGTTCGATCCTTTCCCCTCTCACCTAATCTGGGCCATCTAGTGTCGCATCTCATTTCAACTGTCTGATCTTCTCCAAATCGCATCACCTCCGTCCATTAGTGCCTCGTCCTCAGCACACCATGTGTTGCGTTGTACGCCCTTCGATCTTCGCCAGAAGCCTTCATCATGGCCACTCATATCACGCCACATCTGGACCCTTCGCCTCAAAACCTCATCCCGACCATCCATCAGCACATTCACCTGCGCCCGCCACGTGTCGTCATCTAAGCGCTTCGATCTGACCCACCTTATCTAATCACAACCCTTCCCTTGCACCCATCTCCTGGACGTTGGATCGCTAGATCCAACGACCACATCGTCATTTATCTCCTGCAGGACCCTCGCCCATGTCGCCCACCTCGCTCGTGCATCGCGCCCTTTCTATTTTTTCTACCACTCCGGCCATCCTCTCTGCCCCCTGTCACCTCCACCTCATGACCCATTACCCCCTCATCTTCGTCGATCTCCTCAATCTCCATGAACCTCACCCACGTCGACCCACAACCTCCACCAACCTCGTCATCCTGTCGGCTACACCCTCACCTCCAACCTATAAATACTCCACCATCGGCGGCCGTCGATGCTATCCGCCATTGCAAGGTGTGTCCTAGAGCTCGAAGCTACCCATTGGTGACAATAATTGAGAGTAAATTCGAGCGAAGACCGGCCTTCACCTCCAGCGTGATCTACAGCAAAGCCTCGCCATGTTGCAGCTCCTCCGATGAGCTGCTTGAGCTTGGGATGCTACTGACCCTTGAGCGAAGACCAAGAAGGTCTTCTCCGAGCTTCTGACCCTAAGTAGACTCCTCCATTGCTCTCTACGATCTCCATCTTCTCTCTCCTCATCTTTCTCGAAATTTATTCTGGATCCCCCTCATCTTCGCGCTCCACCAATCATCCACCAAGCTCCGCCTTGGAGTTCTGATCCTCGCGCAACCATTCCCTCGCCTCTACGTCGCACCAAGTTCCCCTCCGACCACAGCTCCACCTTCGTGGCGGAGAAGCACCTCCGGCCGTCACCACTGCACGCCTCAGGCCTCACCACACTCGTGCACCTCCCATGAACCGGATGCATTTGTTTCTTTGCACGAACTAACCCTGCAGGTACACCTATCTTCACTGATCAGAGCATCGCCAAAGCACCACTTGGGCTTCATCGCCTCCGGCCAACAGACCCTCCTAGCTTCATCTAGGACCTCTGGCGTATCCGCGGCGCCCCCATGACCATTCCCATCTTTTCAGAGGCCTTCGGAGAGCATCATCGAGCACGATCAATAGCGGTGGAGCTGAGGAGGCATCGTCGGAGCCCAATCACATCTGTCGTAGGAGGCGGCAGACCGGAGGAGCATGAAGTACAGTTGCCGTCCGATCCTCAAGATCGTACGGTTTTGATCGAGCCATGTCGCTAGTGCCCCGCCTCTGTTGGATCAGGAGGATCCAACCGCCCGTGTTCGTCCACGTCACCATCGCCTCTGACCTCCAGCAGTCGTCCGATCTCGCGAGGATCGTACATCTTGCATCTCTCCACATAGTCAGCCACAACCATCGTTGGATCAATCTTGATTTAACGGTCCATCACGCGCCACGTCGATGCACTCCGAGCCTCTTCCCCGACCCTTATGCTCAGTGCTCCCGAAGCTCTTCCGAAGCACGCCCGAGCCTCCAGCGTACCCGAGCCTCAACCCGAGTCTCTAACTCCTACTGAACCTAGATCTCACGTGTTTTTCACGTGCGGTCTGGGCATTTTGCATTGAGGCCCTTGGAAGTTTGTCAAATTACATATCAGTCCCTGCCAGGAGCATCACGTGAGGCGCACAAGTTCGTCTAGGCATTTTACACGCATACCCCCAACATTATAGGTAATTACATTTAAGTCCCTATCAACATGTTTAATTTTCAGTAATTTTATTTTCTGTACTTGCAATTTGGTCACTATCTTTGCACAAATATTTAGGTGTCCATTTGCCACTATTTTTCAATTCTAAAAATACATGATGTAGCTTATCTAGTCCTCTATCCGATGTGACATGTGTTTCATTTTTGTGATATTTTGGGAATTTAATATTATTAAATTGGTGAAATTTTCCATATTTTTCCCGTTGTGTGCCTTTTAATTCATATTAAATTCCTTGTTACTCCAAAAATTATCAAAAATTCACATTATACTTAAGATAATTTATTTCACATTGAGCTTAAAAAGCATCGCATTTGCTCGCATCATAAGGCGTGAATAAATTAGTTAGTAATTTCATTAATTAATTTTTAATACACCCAAGTCACATAGAATTTTAGGTTCACTAATTTTCTAGATTCATCATACTTAGATCTATATGGGAAATAATGTGTTCTAGAATTTATTAAAATTAATTTTGTAAAAATCATTTTGCATTCATATTTTATTCACAGTAAATTCATCAAGTGTCAGAAAAATTCAAAAAAATAGTGTAGCTTAATTTCACTGCATTTCATACTCAGGCCAAGTTTCATAATTTTTGGAATTAATTAGACTATATTTCTGATTTAACTTGTAAAACTGTCCTGAAATTACATTGTCTTTCTTTTAAATTGCATAAATTTGCTAAAAAAATACCAAAAATATTCTTCTGAAAATTTGACCTCTAAATTAGCTTAAAATTTACCTAAGGAGACAACTGCCTCCCTGAGTTCGATCTTGGGCTCGGCCAAGTAAAATAAATCTGCCACTCGCGATTAACTCATAATTAATTAAAGTGGTTTTGATTAGTCCATTCTACATGACTACAATGAACGACAAGATATCATTAATTTAATTGAATTAACGAGTGTAGAAGCTGGCTTGTCAATCAGCTTATGGAGAAGCGATTAGAGGACAAAGGTGATTGTGTTGGATGAATAATAAATGGCATTGTTATTATAATATTTGGATGTAAAATGAAGATTTAGGAATATAAGAAAGAAAATAAAGAACTGAGACAACAAAGATTAAGAAGTGTAATTGGAGATGGATATGAATTTGTGATGAATTTGGGCATGTAATGGAGATCGAAGAACTCCGATCTTTGCTGAAGTTTTAGGCTACGAAATCAGATCAAGCAGCAATTGAATGGTTGCAGGATGAGAAGGGGTCTTGTCTATTTTGTTGATGAATCCATGAGTCATAAACCTTTTATTGTATTTTTTCTTAAAATTAACAAATACATATAAATATGCATTAATTCACATCTTTTATAAAAATGTCATGCATACATAAAAATTCATTTTTATGCAAAAAATGTGAATCAAATAAAATAATGAAATAAAGAAAAGAAAAGAAAAGCAGATTGTAAATATGTATATATTGTATATGATGACTAAAAAATATAAATATAGCTAAAAGATATATTTGTATAACTTAACCCCCAAGGTCAAGTCAGTAGGACTTGATCGACATACGGTTGGACATGCGAGCCCATGATGAGCCATTATGCAATAAATGTTGTTGCAAATATAATTCCCTGATCTGAAATATCATTTGCAAAATAAGTCCCTTAGTACAACTGGGGTTATGTTCCATGGTTATGTTAATGATCATACAATTATTGATGCAATTGTTGAATCATAGAGCCTGGTGCTTGGATGAATATTTAAAGAGTTAGATTGAGGACTCATTGAGCACCGTCAAATGGTTATTAAGAGATGTTCTCCAGCCTCAGTAGGAGATGGCAATCCTTTCTCTAGTGGGATGATATCTAACCGATCTCTTGATGTAGGTCCCCTGTATAGGAAACATGGATTCATAGGTGTTAGATAAGTTAGGTCAAAGAGTTGACCTAACAAGATCGAGATAACAAAGACCTATGTCATATGCTGTAACGATATATGCAGGAGACATATTTGTTATTATGTATTCGAGTATGTACATTTGGCAGACCGATAGGTTGATGATCTAATCAAGGACTATACACCGATGCGCGGGTGTGCAAACAAGGGCATACGAGTAATATGATCTCTCAAAGGGATCACATTGGTTCATTACTGAACTGGAAGACATGAGCTCACTCATGAGATATTAGTATCAAATTCCGTGCATGGTCATCTCGCTTTGGAATCTTCACTAAATTTGTAGGTTTGATATGTGCTTTTGGAAAGTATATGATCAATATCAGGGTATTATATATGCTTTTGAAAAGTTTATGATCGATAGCAACTCCCAATGATCAAATGAGAAACTTAATGATAAAACCCTGTAAAAGACAATCTAAATAAGATCTTAAACTTTAATTTTATTCTTGGTCTTTCGGTATGCAGGATGTACATGCATTAGGAATACCCTAGGTGATGCGATCACAAATGATTATATAACTATGACGCTTCCATTCTGAGGGAAAATGAAGTGGGTCTAGATTTTAGCAACTCCTCTCATAGAGAAGTCATCTAATCTTGGTCCAAATATTGAACGGTGATCGGAATGTGCTTCATATGCAGTGAAAAGATTAAATTTATGTCTTTGATTAAATTAAACATCTATGGGAGGTCCCCAAGATCTGGATTTGAGATGTGATCTTAATGTCCATGTTACTACACATGTCGTCCTGTCCTTATCTCCATGTATCCGTATGGAAGGACATTATTCTTGACAGAGTTCAAGGATAATTTCAATGTTGATAATGTGTCTGAGCATTAAGGAAAATTGATAGTTAAATGTGATTTAGTTATCATGAATAATATGAATTTGATTCATATTATTTGTCCATAAAAGTAGAGTTATCTAAGTTAATCAAATGTGATTTAATTATCAAAGATATAAATAATGTGGAAGTGATTCATGTTATTTGGGCTCATAAGAATAGAGATTCATGACAATTAAATATGATTTAATTATCAAGGATTTGAATAATGTGGATAGTACTATCCATATTATTTGTATATATTATAAATGTGATTTATAATATATTAGAGAGCATGTATTGTAAATAGTATCTATAAATTAATTGTTGATGTGAATTGGATTCACATTGGAAATTACTTGAAAATACAATCGACAATTAGTTTTGGATTGTGAATATGATTCACAATTATTTAATGTCATTGTTGCAATATTCATAAAATTAATTTGGAATTATTTTTGTGAATTAATTTACAACAAAAGTTGTAAATATACAAGAAGGAGTAAATGATCCAACACCATTCATTTAATGGAAGGTGGATGACCACCCTTTGACTTGTACTTACGGGTGGTCGTCCCTCCTTCTTTAGGAAGATTGTTCTCCTTTTTCCTAATCCTTCAATCCTATTTGATTTAGTCCAAATTAACTATGTTGATAATTCAATATTTTTAATTTAATATAAATTAATTTTTATTGTATTTTACAACAATATCATGGCCATTGAATAGAAGCACAAATCAATCTCCACCATTAATTTTGTGTTTCACATGGATTAGAATCCATGGAATCCCAAAAAACAATAAAAGAAGAGGAAACCAAAGCTCTTATTTTACATACAATTGAGTAGCCTCTTTTTCTCTTACATTCTCTACACACACACCCCTCTCTCTAGAGTGGCGATCCACTCTAAACCTAAGAGAGGAATGCCATTGTTGCACTCCTTTGGTGCACCTCTCTCGTGAAGAAGCTTCAGAATCTCGTGAGACAAGATCAGGAGATTCGTCGCTTGAAACATCAACATGGATTGCGAGGAGCACACATTTTATCAATGTGCTCTCAAGTGTCTCCTCTGTAAGATCGGACTTGAGACAGGTGGTCTCTTCATTTAGAGACTCGATCGCATCCCCGCTTCAAGATATAACCATAATACCTTTTTGTGGTTTGGATTAAATGATCCGAGAAGTGTTCTTGGATAATGTGATTTCATCATTTCATTTTTAAATTCTGTTGGCCGAGAAACTAGTGTCACTAGTCGCTCCCAATCGCATACGATGCAATCTCCACACTTCCGTGGTGTGCTTAAGGTTCTTCCCATAACCTTCAAGTGGTATCGGATCTAGATTTGAGGTTTCAGATTTCATCCATAAACATAAGATGACATGGGCATTTCAGTTGTGCAGATTTTCATTACATTTTGTTCACGCAACCCATTTTGTGCATTTTTCTTTATGTGTTTTAAAACATAAGCTTATCACTTGGATTGCGATCCCCATATTATTATGAAATCATAGGACTAGAGTTTGCATGATTTGGAATAAGTTTGCTTGAATTATGATCATTTTAGCAGACATGTGTCCACTGTTACGGGAATGGTATTTTAAAATGTAATCAAGATATAAACATGGTTTTAAAAAAAACCTAAAAATATGTTTTTATCACTTGTATTCTGTTGCAAATAAAATTAGTAAATCAAAGAATTTTAGTTTCCTTGATGTAGAGTTTATTTGTTCAAGATTTGTTAGTTTTAGTAAACATGTGTCAATGCTGGAAAATTAACAAATTTGAACAAGAATATTGTTATTGTCATTCAGGTAATTCACGGAAATTAATCGTTAATCTCCTCGAATAATTAAAATGGCGAAGCCTTCTCCCACTATAAGTAGGGTCGACTACATGGATTCTTGCTCAAATTCATGTTGAAAGATTCTACTATTTGTGGAAAATAATTATTTGTTAAATGCATATGAAATATTAATAAAGATAATTATTTTTGAATGACCATAACTAATATGATAAGATAATCGATCTTTATCGATTTGATTATGATGAACTTTCCAACAAACATTGATACTTGAATAGGATTGAAGATTTGTTTAGCACATCTCCTTCTAATATTAATCAAAATGTTTTTGATAAATTATATGGTATAACTTTGATTGAAAGACAATATATCATCTCAAATATAATATTATAAAATCACATTATCCTGACCTGAGGCGGATATGGTGTCTAGTTGTGGATCGTTGGGTAGTAGGTTGCTCTATAAGCAGTCTGTCCCACATCCTTATTATACTGGGCATGACAATGGGTAAGGAAATAATAATACTTGAAATGATCATGAAGCATTTTTGTAATTATTAAAATTTGAATAATATTTATTTTAAGATTATACATTCTTCAAGTAACAATAAAGATTGTTGTTGGTTGTTTGAATTAGATTGATATTCGATTTAATATGATTAAATTAGTTACATCCAATTAAACTCCCTATTATAAATAGAGTAATAATCCTGTTGGAATAATTAATTATGTGAATATGATTCATAATAATTATTTAGATTTGAACATGATATGGAGGATCACAGAAGTAACATCCATGGTCTCCTATCAAGGCGAAGGGTTCTATTGCCAGGGATTATATTTAGGAGACACGTGTCCGAAGTGACATCTCCTACATATAAGCGCATCTGGATCAAGCTCTTTGCCTCTCGAAAGAGTAAGACCGTATATGTAATTAACCAAATATCAGTTCCTCATATTATTAGAGCGATGTTGGATTGCGCAAATCGAGTTATAGTCCATTTTAAGGTTGGTTCAATTAACGATGAGTCAACATTGCCTTAGGGGTGATGGGCTCGGGTTTTAAATATCGAATTGGGAAATGCAAGTTGGACTTATAAGGCGGAATGGGTTCCTACTTCTTCTTATCTGATTTACAGTTTCCCATATTATTGGGACGTAACAAAGATAATAACGGAGATCTTAGATCTCGCTTGAGATCTAAGTCTAAATATACCACTTTACATTGAAAGTGAATAAGAGAATGGACTTTCAATGTTGGCATGGTAAGACAACTTTGATATCAAAATTCTAAATCAAAGTAAAATATGTATTTATGCAAATTTCTTATTTCAGATAACCTATAGTAAACCACTCTAAAATTGTACTCAATAATAACTAATAAATATCATGGATTGGATCCATGATCCAGATATTGTACTTACAGTTGGACACATAATGTATGTGGTTACAATGTGTAAGTTTCCTCATAATAATGAGGAATGATAATTAAATACACAATAGGACAACAACCTTGGCTTTGTATGTTTATATAATCTTTATCTCTCATTAAATGTCCTTAGGAAGTACCAAGTTGACGATGATCGTAATTATCAAAAATCCTTATAAAACCTAAAAGGTGTTTTGGAATATATATATATATATATATATATATATATATCTGTGTGTGTGTGCGCGCGCTCTCAACATTAAGTCATGAATGACATGGTTCACTGTATTATGTTGAATGGTGGCTCGATAAGAGATGATCTACTCAAAATATTTGAGTATCCTCCTGAACCAAAAGTCTTTAAGAGTTAAGATGGATGTATATATGATGAGTGTCATCATTCTGCTATCTATACTCTGGTCATTCATGAAGCATCATAATATTCATATTGTATGAATTAAATGAAGCATGTGTAAATACTGGAATGTTCTTATGTTGAACAATTTTGAGTTCAACTTAAGTGATTCTTTGTCTTAAGAAATGGATGTTTATAGATAACGGAAGCACAGTGGAAGGATAGGCTTGACTCAAGTAAGAAGGAAAGTCAAAGAGTTGACTGTACTTCCGTGACTTCCATATGATATCCATAGAGTTGGATGAATGCCGATAATGCAATGAGTCGATGTATTGATAACATGGCTATCTAGACTATCTAAGATCCTCAGAGAAGGACTTGGATAGTGCATCAGAATAATCTACATCTCCATATATTCATTGAAATTGACTTGCTTATTATATAAGTTAAAAGTCTAATAATTGTATCTCATTCTTCTAATAACACTTGCAATTGGTTGCCTATGTTTTATAAGATTTAAAAAATTGATCTTAATGTTTAATAGTCATCTAGATGGGAGTCGATGCAATTGCTGCAATAATCTTTATTGGATTGATAGACTTCATATTTTTAATGGGAGAGCCCTTAGACTTAGTGAATGACTGTATGACCTAGATATTATAATACACTCATTGTTTATTTCTAAATTTTGCAAAATAAACATGAATTATGGAATAGACCTATCATAAAGAGTTATGATGGATATATTTCAAATAGTAATCTAACATCTAAAGGACTACTAAATTAGAAAATCAATGAATAGTTCATTAACATTCCTAAATAGTGAAAATTAACCTTAAAAGATAAATAGGAGGATGAAGATCATTTGACAATGATGTGGCATCAAGTTTTGAACATATTATGCTGGTGAGATCAATAGACTAGTAAGAGATGAAACTTTCGAGTGTCTGAAATTTCAAATCTTACATACTTGTGAATATTATTCAAATTATAAATTGTCCAATGTGCCCTTCTCTGGGAATGGTGTAAGATGCCAACATATTTAAGATCTCATAAATATTGGTGTATGTGGATAATCTGTATCATGAAAAACATTAATGATATTTTATATTAATTGATGATTTTGTGATATGAGATTATTCCCCTTCACCTTAGAAACCTTTCAAATGTTCAAATATTTCAAAATTTTGGTTTAGAACATAGTCTGAAGGAAGATAAAATTAATTTGATCTAATGAAGGTAGCAAGTACCTATTTGATGAATTCAGTGAGTACCTTATGAAGATATGAATATCTTCCTATCTCACTCCTCCTGATACACCTATCTTCCTATCTCACTCAATAGAGTTGTAGTGAGGTGCAACTGGATCATGTGTGATATGATTTGATCAATGATAAATATTAGCACAATTACCACTTAGTTTACAAGTATATATGTAGTAGAAAATAAAATATATATCTTTAATAAGATTCCATGTAAATCTACACCTGAAAACCCTCATAATCTATGGTTTGGAACCTAGCCTAGTGTTAGCCACTTAAGGATCTAGGGTTGCTTGGCCCATGACCATATCATGGATGCAATTGAGATAGAATCTAGAATCAAAGATTTCTACTTCATCGGAAATACAAAGGATGGTATTGGATACCAACTTTATGACCTGAATTTCTTAAAAGATTTCATATATAAGGATATGATTCTTAGAGGATGACTCCATTGAGAATCAAGATAAAATAAAGTGAAGGAACTCATCAAATATTGAGATTATAATGAGGCTCCTGAAATCAAAAACTAAAAGGACAATTAAAGATGAAACACTCATACCTCTTAGTTTGAGGATTCCATGTGTTGGTTAAGTATGACAATGATCTATTTTCATATAATGAAGCTTTTGAGGATCATGACATGGAAAGATGGTTGTTAGAAATAAAGTCTAAAGTAGACTTCATAAACAATTTTTTTATATGACCCTCGAGAATCCATCTATAAGGGTAAGACCCATTATGGGGTAAATGGATCTTCAAGAGAAAGATGGAACCTGATGAGAAGGTAGAGACCATCAAAGCATGACTAGTAGCCACAAAATACACACGAAGAGAAGACAAAACTTGCGATAAAACATGATCTGTAGTGACCATGCTTAAACCCATCATAATATTGCTAACTATAGATACGTAACTTGACTTCGACATCTACAAGATGGAATCAACATTGCATTCCTCTATGAATTCCTCATCGAGGATATTCATATGGAGTAGTTGCATGGCTTCATAGTTGAGGAAAGCTACATGTAGAAGCTAAAGAACTCCACCTATGGACTCAAATAAGCTTCCCGTATTTGGAACATCAGATTTAATATAAATGTTATGATTTCTGATAGAATCTTCATGAACCATGTGAAGCTCAATGGGAGTGTCATTCTATTCGTCGTGCTAAATGCAAACAAAATCCTAATCATTTGGACTGATATAAGGATGATAATAAGTGTTTTATGATCTGGATATTCAATGCTTGAGATATGATCTCAAGGATACCTCTTAGATCATAGTTCTGAAAATGTTCAGAAGCATAGAAAAGAGGGTATTACGACCTTCACATTTGTAGTATACCTTGGACATGTTCCATTTTTGGGAAAAACCCAAGGAAGGCTTCCTTCCCATAAGATATGGTTTTGACCTAGCTAAAGGGATATGCCTTAGGAGTTGAGTATGTGAATATCAAAGCAACATGCCCTAGTGCATTAGCTATGGGAAGCTTATGTATGCTAGATATGTACGAAAGGTAGATGTCTGCCATGCAGTGAGAGTAGTAAAATATTTCTAATCCTACTAAGGATATAAAAGACTTGATTAAAGTAATAATAATATCTTCAAAGAGGATAAGACTATAGAGATAGTTATCTCAAAGTCTTATGTTTAAGAACGTAAGACTTTATAAATTGTAATCTAAAAGGTCTTAAATGCATATACCTAAGGAGATTGAGATATCCAAGAATGAGGGCATTCTTATACAGATAATAGAAATATATACTGGTTATAACTATTATTGAGTTGTAGTGTCAATACCGTAAAAGGACTTGACGTAGTCTCTTGGAAATAGAGGGACTAGTCAGCTTACTTAGATATTTTTTAAAATAGATTCTGATTAGCACATGAGTGTGGATTTAAAGATTATCCCATTAATGACTCTTTGGACTAGTGAGATATTGTTGGACATGCGAGCCATAATGAGACATTATGCAATAAATGTTATTCCAAATATCATTTCCTGATCTGAAATGGAGAATAATTAATTTTTCTAATAGGTCACTTAGTACAATTAGGGTTATGTACCATGGCTATCTTAATGATGATACAACTGTTAATTCAATTGTTGAATCACAGAGGTTGTTGGTGCATGGATGAATATCTAAAGAGTTAGATTGAGGACATATCAAGCACCTCCAAATGATTATTAAGAGATGATCTCCAGCCCGAGTAGGAGATGACAATCCTTTCTCTAATGGGATGGTACCTAACCGACCTCTTGATGCAGGTCCTCTGCATAGGAATAGAGATTTAGAGATGTTAGCTATGTTAGTTTAAAGAGTTGACCTAACGAGAACAAGATAACCAAGACCTATATCGTATGTTATCACAATATAGGCACGCATCCTCTAACTCAACATGATGTCTTAATATATGTTTGTGTATGTACATTTGATAGATCTATCGGGTGATGATCTAGTCAAGGTTTATACATCAATGCGTTGGTGTGCATTCAAGGGCATATTAGTATTATGATCTCCCAAAGGGATCATACATGTTCCTTACTGAATCAGAATACATGAGCTCACTCATGAGATACTGGGATCAAATTCCGTCCATGGTCGTCTCGCTTTGGAAGCTTGACTGAATTTGTAGGTTCAATATATGCTTTTGGAAAGTATATGATCAATACCTGGGTATGATATATACTTTTGGAAAGTATATGATAAATAACAACTAACAATGATCAAATGAGAAACATAATGATAAAATCCTGAAGGAGAAAGTTTAAATAAGATCTAAAAGTTCAGTTTTATTCTAGGTCTTCTAGTATGCATGATGTATAGGTATTAAGAACACTAGAGGGTGATGTGATCATAGACTATTGTATAACCAGGATTCGTCCATTCCCAGGGAGATGAGATAGGTCTGGATTTTAGTGACTCCTCTCATAGAGAAGTAATCTAATCCTCATCCAAATGTTGGACAATGATATGAATGTGATTCAGATGAAATGAGAAGATTAGATTTACGGCTTTGATTTAGTCAAACATCTATGGAAGGCCCTTGAGATCTGGATATATCTCAATATCCAAGTCACTATACATGGAACATACAATAGTCCTTTCCTTATCTCTAAGTACCCACAGAGAAAGTGCATTATTCTTGAAAGAGTTCAAGGATAATTTAACTATTGATAATGTGTCTGAGCACTGACGAAAATTGACAGTTAAATGTGATTTAATTATCATGAATAATAAGAACTTGATTCATAGTTTTTGTCCATATATGGAGAGTTATTTAAGATGATTAAATGTGATGTAATTATCAAAGATGCAAACAATGTGAATGTGATTCATATTATTTGGGCACATGGGTATAGAGATCCACGATTATTAAATATGATTTAATTATCAAAGATATGAATATTGTGGATGGCAGTATCCATATTATTTGTATATATTAAAAATATGATTTATAATATATTCACGAGAGATTATTGTAAATAGTATCTATAAATTTTTTTGATGTGAATTGTATTTACATTGAAAATTATTTGGAAATACAATTTACATTTTGTTTTGGGTTGTGAATTTGATTCACAATTATTTAATGGGATGATTGCAATATTCATAAAATTAGCTTGGAATTACTTTTATGAATTAATTTACAACAAAAGTTTTTGTAAATATATATGAAGGATTGGAGGAGCCAACATGATTTATTTAATGGATGGTGGACGACCACCCTTTGACTTGTTCTCAAGTGTGGCTGTCACCACCTTTTTAGGATGGTGGATGGCCTCATTCATAATCTTTCGATTTAGTTCAAATTAATTATGTTGATTACGAAATATATTTAATTTAATCTAAATTAATGGTTATTGTATTTTTATAATAAAATCATGGCTATCGAATAGAAACTCAAATCAATCTCAACCATTGATTTTGTATTTCACATGGATTGGAATCCATGGTGTCCCAAAATAATATAATAGAAGAGGCAACCCTAGCTATTCTTTTACACACAACAATTGAATAGTCTCTCTCTATCATATTATCTACATACACCCCCTCTCTCTAGAGTGGTCGTCCACTCTAAACCCTAGAGAGGAACGTTGCCGTCACCATGTCGTTAAACTGTCGCTTCGACTGCTTGTGGATCTTCATCTCCTTCAGTGCACCTTACTCATGAAGAAGACATCCGATCTCATGAGAAAAGATCAGGAGATTCACCACTTGTATCATCAACAAGGATTGTGTGGGACACATGTTTCATCAACGTGTTCCTAAGCATCTCCTCTGTTGGATCGGACTTGTCACGAGAGGTCTCTTTGTTTAAGACTCGATTGCAACCATTTTGCAAGAGGTAACCCTTTGTGGTTTCGATGAAATGATCCAAGAAGTGTTCTTGGATCATGTGATTTCATCGTTCAATTTTTTTGAAATTACGATGCCATGAGAAGTTAGTGCAACTAGTCGCTCCTGATCGCATATGATGCGATCTCCATGCTTATGTGATGTGCTTAAGGTTCTTCCCATAATGTTCACAAACAATAAAGTAGGGTAATATGAGGAAGAAAATATAAAAATAATTAAAATTGTACATCATACAATAATTCCTATTTATTTATTATTTACAAAATCTTCACTTATTTTTAATAAGCTATTTCTGAAGTATATTATACTATATTTATTAAAAATATATTTAAAACTCATAAAACATACTTTATTTATAATATAAATTCTAACATAATTTATATAATATATTTAGACTCACTTTTTGTTTTTATACCTATTTTAAATAATGCCATTTGCTAGGTAATATATAATTTATACTTTAAATTAATTTTGACCAATGTGGTGCTGGTACGTATCAGTACCAGATGTCTTATTCCTCCATGATTTTGGTAGAATGTTGTTCCAATGCCTAGTTCACAATTTTATTCTGCTTTCCTACTTCATCTAAAATCAAATCCTATCCGTCCAATTTCTTCATCTAAGTACCTTGATACACGCCAGCTCTCTGATCTCATCTACCCCTCTTCCGAGTTCTCTATATCATTCCATGAACTTCATCGTTCAAACTTAAATATTCTAGAACAACTTCTGTTTCTGAACAACCTGACTGATCGACACATTCCCTCGCTATGCTATGCCTGACTCCAACGGTAACAATGCCAAGTGGTCGTCTCGCATAGAGGAGGTACATTAGGGGAGATGTTCCAAGGCTTCGACTGCCTTGTGCCACTGTCTTCAGCCACGTCTAGCTCGGGAACACCATCTCGTCGAGCAAAAAACACGAAGGTTATACACCTTCCATTCCTATGTGATTTCCTCCACCATTTTCATTCTTCAAATTTCGTGCTCAATTAGCATAGTTAATCATGACATTAGGTCCCTAAATAAGCATCCTACCGATTCCACTCAACTTCCATTTAATTTGATTCAATTTGACCTCAATTCCGATTTGAAATCCCTTTTTTCAGAACCCTTAATAGAGCTACAAAAACCCAACACCCTTTATTAATTCTTTGTGAATCGAGCGATATAAACTTCATTTGCGGGTCGACCCCATCTTCTGGAGAATCTTTCCATCTTGTCGACTTTGATCATTCATTAATTTGTGATGATTTTCCAACTATTGCTAAAATACTAGTCGTATCCTTGACACAACCAACATTCTTCCTTTGACACCATCTTCAACAATCTCCCACTACAGAAGGGTACGAGGGGGTAGGCGACCCCCTTCGGGCCATGCAGGAGGTCCACCATAGCTACAACTGTCTCCGAAGATCGATCAGATCAAAGATCCACCATCATTGCTCTTAAATTGGGGAAGAATAGTGCAAAGAACATGTTACATAGCTAGCTGACACGTGTTCCTCATCTACGACCAGCAATTAACTGCAAGATCTAATCTTAAGTGTACATGATGAATCTCGGATTCATCACTCTAAATATCAGTAAATAAGCTCAAATCCCTCAAAATCAACAGCATTTCTGCACCTATTCAGCATAATTAGCATTCATGCATGTTTTAATAAGAATTGCATTTTAGCACGAATTTCTGTACAAAATAAGAAGTTAACAATCCCAGCTAAAATTGACATGTGAATAGCCTAAATTCCCGGATTTTTAACTCATTCATGCTAACTCGGAATGACCCGAAACCACCTCCATTGTGTACATATCACTGATAAGAATAAATGAAAAATACACAAAAATAAATAACCCAAATAAGTGGAACAAAAACCCAAACCCCAGTTTCAGGATTTCCGGACTAAAAACCTCATATCTTCCCCATCAAGTGTTCGTTTTAATCATACTCACTTTTGAACTAATTCACATTCAATTACCTTGAAAACAAGACAAAGTTCGAGTGACTCGAAGCTCATATGTGAAAGTTGGGTTTTGGGCCTCTTTTGTACATTTTGTATTTTAGCGGTTTTTGACCTAGTATTTTATGTACATATTTAACATTTTTTAGATTATTTCTTTTTCATCTGTCTTCTTTGATGAAATTTTTATTAAAATGCATAAAAATCCTATTCCAAATTGAGTTTGAAATCAAAGAAATAAATTGGGTTCGAGTCTTCACTAACTACTTGTACAAAATTAGTCCCTTTCGTATTATATTTTATTTATTCTTTTTCTTAATCAATAAAAATCCAAAAAGTAGATTAATGTGCAATTATTTATTCATGTTTTACCATATTTTTCCGAATTTTTTATCTGGTTCAAAAATGACATAAAAATTATAAAACCTAAAAATTAAGGTATTCTATGTACATGGGATACCCCAAAAATATCACTTTGTGCATTTGATCGATTTTGGTATTGATATCTTTATGAAAGTTGTAGATCTCATCGAGATGATAAATTTTTGTGAAGAAATTTTTTTGATCGAAGATTGTTTGCTATTTATTTTGTATTTTACAAAGTATTTAATTTTGGAATTTTGTAGTGCTGACACATGGCAGCTCCTGGAACCGCCACGTGTCATCCAATTTTGGGTGTATTTTTAATTATTTTTTTATAAAAAATTAAATCCACGCACGTATGAAGCAGGTGCCACCTAGGTACGTGACACGCACGTGCCACTCACCAACCCGCCTCCGTCCGCCACATGGCTCTACAGGGACTGTCCGATCTTGCTCGATCAGACGGCGACAATGTGTCTTCTTCATCAACTCCGCCTATCCATCGCGGGCGGCGACACCTCCGAATTTCTCCACCGCCGTACCGCAATCTCCGACGTGAATATCTCAATCTCTGGCCGCCATCTTCAATCACCCGATCCCCTCTTCCATCACCAATCAAAACTCACGCTGCCAATAATATCCCCATCACCGATCCTCCACATCTCCTCTTTCCATTGTCGGCTGATGCACCCGACCCTATAAAAGAAGCTCTACCACCTCCTTTAGATGTCATCCGCCGTTCCACCAGAGATTGCAATGGTGACAACCCGCCTCTCCTACATTGGCGAGATCTGAGCTTCGAAGCTCGTCGTAGCGCCGCTTCTAGCTGCTACTCTGTTATGGCTCCTTGTCGTCGAGCCACCTCTTCCATCTCCATCATCAAAATCTGCATCTACTCAACCTCCAGCAGTCCCTGCTACACCTTCGTCTTCGACAACAACGCCCCCGACCATAGCTCCACCACGAAGACTCGCCACCAGAGCCACCAACGGCACAACACCTCTCCACCGACTTCGACCGTCAGAATATCCACTAACATCGAGCGCTTCATCAACTTCAACCATCTCTGCCCCAGCTCCCTCATCAACCTCCTCAGCCGGTCGTCAATGACAACGCACCTTAATCCTTCGACAACCGGTCAATGCCACCTTCGCAGTCGTCGTTCCACTGGGAGGCGCAGCCCCTTCTGCCAAACTCCACTGTCGGGCGTCAACTTCGAGGAGGTCACCTGAGGAATGACCCCCCTCTTGGGGTATTTACGAGAAGATCCCCAAAGAGTTGCCTTATTATGGCGAAGCCCAGGGACACGTGTTGCACATGTGGCCCATGGGAATTGCAAAAAGACCCCCAGAGTCCGCCAGATTTGCACATTAGTCCGCCTCCAGAGGGCACGTTCCACGCACCTGCCCCTCTGTTGATTTTGCATAAGAGCCCCCCTGATTATTAGTAACTAAATATAGGCCCCTGCATTTTATTTATATTTATTTTATTGCATATGTGCCCCTATCTTTCCCCTTTATTTGAACAACTACACTACATAATTTTATTTATCAAAAATTCGCATTTTGTTCCTAAATTAATTCTCTATATTTTGACATATCTTGGATATTTTTTAGATCGATGGTTAATTATTAATTAATTGTTCTGCGAAAAATTGCATACTTTGCCCAATTTATGATTTTATTTTTATATTTGATTACTGTTGCTCTAAAAATTCCTGAAAAATCACATATCATATAATTAATTGTGCTTGACATTGTCCCCAAAAAAGAGTTGCATTTGCTTGCAAGATTGCCCTCTAAAAATAATTCTTTTTGTTTTAGTAGGTATTGAAATTAGTATTTTCGAGGTTTAGATTTTTCTAAGATCAACCACCTAGTGATAGAACTTAGATAATTTTGTTTCCTAAAAATAATTACGTTTAATATTTATTATAAATAAATATTGAAATTCATTCTGTTTGCATTTAAAAATTCATAAAAAAATTTATATTGCATCCAAAAATTCCAAAAATATTATAGTGCTTTCATTTCATCATATTTTGCATCGTGGCCAAGTTTCGTATTTTTCAGACATTGTTTGATTGACTTTTACATTTTAGTCCCTAAAATAGGCTAAAATTGCATTTTGCATCTTTAATTGCATTAAAAAAATTACAAAAAAAAGACCGCCTCGAAAACCACATACAATTTTTGATAGACGTAATTCTAGGTTGTTCCTTTGCCTCCTTGTGTTCGCCTTGGGACTTGCCCAAGTAAAATAAACATAAACCACAGGATTAAAAAATTGATGAAATAATTGTGATTATTTTCTTGACTGATTCCGATTGCCGCCTACAACAAAATGACAAATCAAATTTTTAAGCGAACAACAAATACACATTTACATCGTCTTTTTAACTCTACGAATTTTGGACTCGTCAGATGGTGTCGTTGCTGGGGAGGTAAACAACTTAGTTTTTTGTCTTAATTTTTTTTCGATTTTCTGCATTCGGGTAGTCTGACCTCCCAATTGCTCATTGTAAATTCCATTTTTCAGCATTTATTTTCTTGTATTATATTTTATCATTTTTTGAGTTACTCTCCTACATTATCTCTCTTATTTTTCTTGCAAGGTACCCAGCGAACGTGGAGCAGTTTTTCAGGAACCGAAGCATCTTCACCGACTTCCGAAAAAACCGCAATTAAATTAAGATCGAGTCGAGTCGTGAGAGAGCGTAGAGTCTAGGATTTATTTTCTACAATCTTTAATTTTTGTAATTAATTGCTCATTTATAACGGTATCCGTTTGGACTCTCGCGTGTGTAAAAAGACCTTGAACTATTCTTGTGGTGTGTCATGGCATGTTTCACTCTCCGATGAGGGTGGGGCCTTGCTTGAATGGCGCTTAGGATAGACCTGCACATACGACTCTCAGAGGATTTTAATTTTTGATTGTGCTCGTAGGATTTAGGCCATACTTCACTATTTATTGAAACGCACAATAGATCGTTCAATTTACCCAAATTTAACTCATTTCTTTCCCGCTAATAGAACTTTCTGATTAGGTGCGGTTTTTCATCAGCTTGCATCCATATAGAATAATTTTTTCAATTTTGTATTGCATCCCACGTGGATATTGTGAGGAATCACTATAAGTCTTCTAACTGAGCATACATCATTGTTTTCACATGCATGGGCTTTTCCCGAATTTCTCCCTCTTGTTTTATCACATAATTTTAAAGGAAAACGGGATTGGACGGTAGATGTGTATTTCTGCTCACTTGATTCTTCAATGATCACTAAATTAAAATCAGGACTGCTAAATATAGCCTATTGTAAATTAACCCATAAAATCGAGAATTTTTGCGAGAGAGACATTGGATGCTTTTATTTTTTGAGTGAGCGAGAGATGACACTTAAGGCTAGAGCCCAAAACCCGAATTTTCATTTAGACTACTGATTTTAAAAACGATTAGCTACTTCTTAGTGAGGAATGCGGGTAGGTGGTAATCGGTCCGGACATCCCTACCAGAGTGGGTGGTTTAAAGGACACTGCATAAGGCTCCCTCCTTAAGTAACATGGGTATCCATTTTACAGTCCGTACTTACACCTATACTGACTGAAAGTATATGCAACTAGTCGTAGGAATTTGGTACAATCTTTAAGAAAATCTTCGGCACCTAACAGCTCGCTAATTATTTTCCAAGATTGATTTATCGCCAATGTAAAATTAAAAAGAAAATTTTCTAACTCTTACAGCTTCATTGTGTGAGTTGATGAACCCGAGGTTTGATTTGTGTTTGCATTAGTGTGCGTGAACCTATACCGAAGATCAAATGCTGCACATTTGATTAAATTTATTTTGACCATCCCGTGCAATCATCTCTCTCCTTTCTTGATTTCAATCTCATTATGGAACTTTTTCCAGATCATGAAAATCATTGCAGACCCAACCCATCATTTCTTTCGGCTATTTCAAAAATGGCCGAACATTTATCTGAAAATCCACCAGAGCTATACTATGAAAATGAATTTGTCTCGGTTAAGCCAAAATCAACTACGTCCTCTTCTTTCAATAATCCTCCAACATTTTGGGAGACTTTCACCCACGGGTGAATTCGACCCCTTCATTGAATTCCTACTCGAATCATCCGACCGCACATGACCACCTACCATCTTGAACTGAACCGTCTTATTCTCTGTTTCTTGGTAATGAACCATTTCAAAAGAAAAACACCTTTGAGTATCATGGTTGGTCGAGAAACCAAACCTACATGGAAAAACCCGCACTTAATGATCATCAGTGTTGGATTGACCGTAACGATCAAATCCCTATTGACCAACCCGAATATCACTCATTTGATCAGCCTATACATTTAGAGGACCACATGGATGATATTGATACATATGCACCATGTATGACCCCATTATTTGAGGATGCAACCAATCATGACCATGGAAATAGACTCTGCTCAATCCAGGATTACATGCCCGACTCACGGCATGTTGAGTATGAGACCTACACATTCTCTCAAAACCCTTCCATCGAGCAGCCTCCTTCCATAATTTTTGAGGAGAAATATACAGAAATTAATGATCATATGTCGCATATTCCGAGAAACACTCCTCTCAGCACATACAGCAAAATGGAAGATGAAATTATTGAACATAAACTAACTACTCCCATGATTAATCATGAACTGAATTTTGAGGATGACATTTCGATGATAAATAAAAGATTCATGGAGGATAGATTTGAAATATTTGCTGACCGACTAATTTCACTCTCTGGGGGCTTAGACATAAAAATGAATGACGAAATGATTGGATCTAAGATTGAAAATTTTGAGGATATTCAAAAACCTAAGGATGATTCTGACGTCGACACTTCTGCATATTATTCCCCTAGAAATGATTATGCCTCTGAACATCAGAACCCCTGCTCATCTGAGGAACACACCACATCATCACACCACACAGAAAATACCAAAAAATGGAATATTTTAAAACCACAAAAAAAATCGAAAATTTCGAAAAATACATAAAAATTGAATATGAAGAAGATCTAAAGAATTTGGATCCTGCTTTACGGAAGCACTGGAGAAAAGATTAATGTTTGAACTTCCCTTTATACAAGCCACTGAACACTTCCCTGACCTTAAAGTATTCGTAATGAATAAATTAACGATTAAAAAGTCAGGAAGGATAAGAACAAAGACTGAAAGACATATCTTGTCAATGGCCTCATCCTTGGTGTTGAGGAGAAAAACCAAGAGCCGCATAGTGAAGTGGTTGCCTAGATTTGACTGTGGAATCAAAGACACAATTTTCACCCATGCTCGGATTGATGAAGATTCACCGATCAATATCCTCCCGACCACAGATCATGAAGATACGAGAAATTGTACAATTGGCGGACCGGTCGATAAAACGGCCGAGAGGAATCATTTCTATCATCATAACACTCCAAGGTCCTCCGCTCAAAGTAGAATTCACGATCATTGATATTGAGCATCAAGGAGAATTCACCAAGTCTCTAATTATTCTTGGAAAGCCATTCTTAGCATTGGCTAAGGGAATTATTGATTGTGAGACTCGGGAAATCAAGTTTGAAGCATTGGAAGCACTTCGATCAGACCCCGTCTTTGAGGAACCATGATTTTCTGAGGCAACCCACGAAGTCCCCGACAACTGTAACCATGAAGCGGTAGAAGAGCCCTACCCCGCTGCTACACCTAAGATAGTGGTTGTTCATGAGACTATTGGTTTAGAGAATCTTCTCCTAGCTCATTTCCCAGTTGCACTCACCATGGAGAATCTAGTATATGAATCATATGATTCGGAGACTTATGTATGGGCACACCCTCGGTCAACCTATTCTGACTACATGGATCACATCAACTTGACACAGGAATGATCCAATGTCAAATCAATTGAGAATGAACATGCAGAGTCTCTTCCCAATATTTCAATTCTCGCGGATCTCAAAATAGACAAATCCTTCTTCTACGATCTTGATACATATGCATGTTCGCACCCAGGGGCAACCTTCTCTGAATATCTTGACCAAATCATCCCAAATCGAGAGTGCACCAACATTTAGAAGACTAAGAATAAACACACAGCCCGAACACCGACCAAGGAGAAGAATTCCAATGGCTATTCATCTGGATACTCAAGTGAACCGACACCTTCACGAAACAAGAAAAAGAATGTCACCTTTGACCTTTCGGAAGAAGAATCAGTTTTCGATCCCTTATCAGGTCCGAAAATGGTAATCCATATGAGTGAAGTCTGTTGGGCATCTCTAAAACCATATCTTCGCAAGGATCCAAAATTCAATTCTCGTTGGACAACTCCTGTTCCTAACTCCTATTCATCCAAAGCAGATGCTCCTGCTCTCATCAAGTACACTGAATTATTTCTTATGAGCTTACTAATATCAGTGCTTCTGAGTATTCATCCGAGGACAAACCGCTTGATCCCAAGAAGGAACGAATTATGAGGAAACAACTGAAGAAACAAAAAGACATGAATATCTGGAGTGTGTCCACTTTCAAATACTATTCCTCTGATGATAATTTCGATGATGTATATCTTTCATCTGACTCAAACATTTCATCCACTATCCATCATGACTTGTCTGAGGATGACACTAATAATAGTTGGGAATCCTATGCTTCATCTCATTCTTGTCATTACGATCTCCCACTGCAATCTCACAAAAAGATCAGCTGTAAACCGCTTTAATCATCGGCTACCCACCCTCCCTCCTGACCACATCGGTCTCCTTGTATAGCTTCTTCTCTACTTAGACCAAGGCCTAAATATAGGGGGGACCGATGCCATCTATACATACCATTCTCCCCATCTCACGATCATTCCATTTCCACCCTTCGTCCATACTTAGGCTGACCAGAGCCTATGTATAGGGGGAACCGATACCCATGTGTATATACTCTCTTCATCCACATATCCCGACCATCTCATTTTTTCGCTTTTCTTCTATACTTAGACTGTTCATAGTCTATGTATAGGGGGCGGACCATTGTATATCAATTTTTCACTCTCTTACGCTTAGCCCGAGCTATGTCTTCTTTTTGTTTCTTATGCTATGAGGACACATCACTCGCTAAGTATAGGGGGGTCTGTATATATACTTTGTATATATTTTTCCCATATCTCGTACTTTCGCGTAAGTCTATATGTCTTTACAGGGTGGGTAACTAACTTGAGAAAAAGACTTCTTATTCATTTTTTTGCATAAAAAAACCAAAAATCCCTTGCATAGAAAATCAAAAAAATAAAAAAAAACTAAAAAATGTGTCTACATTTCACACACCTACACTTCATCTAGCATTTCATGTATTTGCATCTGTGAAAACTCTTTGGGTTATGAACCGCGTTATGAGCAGAAATTGAGAGTGGTTTGGACTTGATCTTAATCCACCTAATTTTCAGAGGAACTTCACCGAGAAATAGGATTTTAGAAACTTCGGGTCTTTGACTTAAATTCTTTGTGTTTCACATGATAGAGTGCAGCGGTTGACTCATAGTATCTAACCTGGTCTCTTCATTCTGGGTACAACTCTGGAATAGGGAATTAGTTTGTACTCTCGCACTATGCACTTAGCTCAACTCAGATGGGATGTTGGAAGGCTGTGTGAGTTTCTTTTCTGGTAGCGTAGAAATCTAAAGACCGGAGTATGGGTTGAAATAAAGCTTCGAAAAAGGGATGGACGACTGGGCACAATTTTTTCTAAGACCCCAAAAAATGTACGGAAACAAAAAGATTCTATATATGTAGGGGCACAAAAAGATCTAAGCAGAACCACTAAAAATTCCAAATACAAAGAAGCATTTTACCAGATAAATATCTGACCAAAAAGGTCCAAGCTTCAAGAAAACCTACAGATCTTGGTGGAGACTCAGCTATACTGGCCAGCTTTACAAAGAGAGGTGACTACACTGGCCACCCTCTAGTTCTTTTCTCCTTCTTCCAACTTCTCCCCCAGTTCGATTGTGAATACAGAGCGACAGGCCTTAGAAAGAAATATTTGACTCCCCGAGGACGAGTTACTGGAGAGGAGGTTTGCATGGTAGTCCAACATTCTAGATGGGAAGAGCTAAAACCTTTTACGCATATGAGTCGATTGTTAAATGTTCATAGGGTATGCTTTGGGAAGAGGATTGATCTAAGATGACTTCTGAGCCGAAACTATAGCAATGATGTGTAGAACCTGAAGGCTGTTGATTTTAAAATGCTAAGTCTCACAGAAGTTTTGCCAAACTAATAATCCAAAGGTCGAGTCTAGTCTCATTTTCACCTTCAGCTCATGGTCTTGGCATGGATCCCAATCTCATTTCACCTCACGACATTTCTTTTTTGATGCTCAAGGACAAGCATGGTTTAAGTATAGGGGGATGATGAATCTCGGATTCATCACTCTAAATCTCAGTAATTAAGCTCAGATCCCTCAAAATCAACAGCATTTCTGCATCTATTCAGCATAATTAACATTCATGCACATTTTAATAAGAATTGCATTTTAGCATGAATTTCTGCACAAAATAAGAAGCCAACAATCCCAGTTAAAATTGACATGAAAATAGCCTAACTTCCCGGATTTTTAACTCATTCATGCTAACTCCAAATGACCCGAAACCACCTCCACTGTATACATATCACTGATAAGAATAAATAAAAAATACAAAAAAATAAATAAGCCAAATAAGTGGACCAAAAACCCAAACCCTAGTTTCAAGATTTCCGAACTAAAAACCTTATATCTTCCCAATCAAGTATCCGTTTTAATCGTACTCACTTTTGAATTATTGCGCATTCAATTACCTTCAAAACAAGACCAAGTTCAAGTGATTCGAAAGCTCATATGTGAAAGTTGGGTTTTGGGCCTCTTTTATACATTCTATATTTAAGCGATTTTTGACCTAGTATTTTATGTACATATTTAACTATTTTAGATTATTTCTTTTTCATTTATCTTCTCTGAATAATGTTTTATTAAAATGCATAAAAAACCAATTCCAAATTGAGCTTGAAATCAAAGAATCAAATTGGGTTTGAGTCTTCACTAACTACTTGTACAAAATTAGTCTCTTTCGTATTATATTTTATTTATTCTTTTTCTTACTCAATAAAAATAAAAAAATAGATTAATGTGTAAATATTTATTCCTGATTTTACTATATTTTTTCCAGATTTTTTATCTTGTTTAAAAATGTCATAAAAATTATAAAACCCGAAATTAAGGTATTATATGTAAATGGGATACCCCAAAAATATCATTTTGTGCATTTGATCGATTTTGTTTTGATGTCTTCATGAAAGTTATAGATCTCATCGACATGAGAAATTTTCGTGAAGAAACTTTTTTGATTTGAGATCGTTTGTTATTTATTTTGAATTTTACAAAGTATTTAATTTTTGAATTTTGTAGTGCTGACAGGTGGCAGCTCCTGGAGTCTCCACGATTCATCCAATTTTGGATGGGTTTTTAATTGTTCTTATAAAAAATTTAAATCCACGCACGTGCAAAACATGTGCCACCCAGGCACTTGCCACGCATGTGCCACTCACCAACTCGCCTCCGTTCACCACATGGCGCTACAGGGACCGTCGGATCTTGATCGATCGGACGACGCCTATGCGTCTTCTTCGTCAGCTCCGCCTTTCCTTTGCGGGCGACGATGCCCCCAAATTTCTCCACCGCCGCACCGCAATCTCCGTCGCGAATATCTCAATCTCCAGCCGCCATCTTCAATCACTCGATCCCCTCTTCCGTCTCCAATCAAAACTTGCGCCGCCAATAAAATCCCCATGACCAATCCTTGACAACTCCTCTTTCCATTGCCGGCAGAAGCACCCGACCCTATAAAAGAAGCTCCGCTGCCTCCGTAACACATCATCCATCGTTTACCAGAGATTGCGGTGGTAACAACCCACCTCTCCAACCTTGGCGAGATCCGAGCATCGAAGCTCGTTGTAGCGCCACTTCTGGCCTGTTGCTCTACTCCAGCTCCTTGCCGTCGAGACACCACTTCCATCTCCATCGAAAACCTTCACATTTACTCAACCTACAGTGGTCCCTGCTATGCCTTCATCTTTGACATCCATGCCCCCGACCATAGCTCCACCACGAAGACTCGCCACTAGGGCCACCAACGGCACAACGCCTCTCTGCCGACTTCGACCATCAGAATATCCACTAACATCGAGCGCTTCATCAACTTCAGCCATCTCCGCCCCAGCTCCATCATCAACCTCCTCAGCCGGTCGTCAACGACAATGCACCTTATTCCTCCGACAACCGGTCAGCGCCACCATCCCCAGTCACCGTTTCGCCAGGAGGCGCCGCCCCTTCAGCCAAACTCCACTGTTGGGCGTCAACTTTGAGGAGGTCATGTGAGAAATGACCCCCCTCTTGGAGCATTTACGAGAAGATCCCTAAAGAGCGGCCTTATTACGCCAAAGCCCAGGGTCACCTGCTGCGCACGTGACCGGTGGGAACATTTGCAAAAAGACCTCCCAGAGTCTGCTAGATTTGCACATCAATCCGCCTCCAGAGGGCACGTGCCATGCACGTGCCCCTCTGGCCATTTTGCAGAAGAACCCCCCTTAATATTGATAACTAAATCTAGCCCCCCTTGCATTTTATTTAGATTTATTTTATTGCATCTATACCCATGTCTTTCCCCTTTATTTTGAACAACTACATTACATCATTTTATTTATCAAAAGTTGGCATTTTGTTCCTCAATTAATTCTCTACATTTTGACATATCGTGGACATTTTTGTGATCAATGGTTAGTTAATAATTAATTTTTCTATGGAAAATTGCATACTTTTCCCAATTTATGCTTTTATTTTTAAATTTGATTAACCGTTGCTCTAAAAATTCTCGAAAAATCGTATATGATAGAATTAATCGCGCTTGACATTGTGCGTAAAAAAAATTTCATTTGCATGCATAGATTGCACTGTAAAAATCATTCTACATATTTCAGTGTTTGATTTTTAATAGGTATTGAAATTAGTATATTCGATGTTTAGGATTTTTCTGAGATCATTCACCTAGTGATAGACCTTAGATAATTTTGTTCCTCAAAAATAATTAGGTTTAATATTTATTATAATTAAATACTGAAATTCATTCTGTTTGCATTTAAAAATTCATAAAAAAATTATATTGCTTCCAAAAATTCAAAAAAAATTTAAAGTGCATTCATTTCATTATATTTTGCATCGTGGCCAAGTTTTGTATTTTTCGAACATTGTTTGATCGACTTTTACATTTAATCCCTAAAATTAGCCAAAATTGCATTTTGCATCTTTAATTGCATTAAAAGAATTACAAAAAAACCGCATCGAAAATCGCGTACAAATTTTGATAGATATAATTTTAGGTTGTTCGTTTGCCTCCTTTTGTTCGACCTTGGGACTTGCCCAAGTAAAATAAACATAAAACCACACGATTAAAAAATTTATGAAGTAATTGTGGTTATTTTCTTGATCGATTCCGATTATCGCCTACAATGAAATGACAAATCATATTTTTAAGCGAACAAAAAATACACATTTACATCGTCTTTTTAACGCAACAAATTTCGGACTCGTCAGTATGCTAGCCAACCAGTTTGAATTTTATAAGAATCCCCATTGGAGCTCCATGGTCCCACTTCCCAATAGTCACGGATTTGAGTATATTTTGCTCGATGTAGACTATGTTAGTCACTGATTGGAGGCTATCCCAACCCCAGCTTCCGACAATCACACTTTCTATCGATTTCTGAAAGAAAACATCATTGCGAGGTTCGAGATTACAAAATTTCTAATATCCGATGGTAGTAGACATTTTATCAATAAAGAAGTGACTAAGATAACCCAAGAATATTGCATTGAATTCACGTCTCTTCTCCATACCACCCACACTCCAATGTCCAGGAAAAATGTTCAATTAGGGGGATTAATACAATTCTTCATAAGATCGTTTGTCTCGAAAGGAAGAACTGATCGTAATTGCTTGATTTGGTTCTTTGGGCCTATCAGACCACATACAAGTCACCTTTGGGAATGTCTCCCTACCTCCTAGTCGACGACAAGCCATGCCAATTGCTTATGGAACTAATTCACAAATATTTACAGGCAATAAATGTCTGCAATTTGGATTCTAAGAAGGCGGGAAATAACAGAAAGCTCGATATGAATATATTGCTTGAATTCCACAACTATCCATATAACAACGCCTTTATGAACAAGGAGAAAGTCAAGAAGTGGCAGGAAAAACATATTCGCATAAAGACTTTCGAGCCTTGTAACAAGGTTTGGTTGTGTAATGCACAGTTGAAAGTATTCCCATGGAAGTTGAAGATCAAATGGACCGAGCCTTTTGTAGTGATGCATGTATGTGACAATGGAAGTATGTAAGATATATGAATGTATTTCAAGTGAAATATGTCTCTCATTCTGATAGTTCCACCTATTTTATGATAGTCAGTACATCATTTCCCAAAATCTTTTGCATCTTTGAAGAGAGTCGTCCACTAAAGGCTGCATTCTAGAACTTTCACTACTGTTCTTTTCCCAGAGTGGTGTTTGTTGGACATGTGAGCCCATGGCGAGCCATTATGCAATAAATGTTATTGTAAATCTCATTCCTTGATCTGAAATGAAGAATAACTAATTTGCAAAATTGGTCCCTTATTACAATTAGGGTTATGTACCATGGCCATCATAATTTCATACAATTGTTGATTCAATTATTGAATCATAGAGGATGGTGCTTGGATGAATGTCTAAAGAGTTAGATTGAGGACTCATCAAGCACCGTCAAAAGATTATTAAGAGATGATCTCCAGTCCAAGAAGGAGATGGAAATCCTTTCTCTGATGGCTGATATCTAACCAACCTCATGCAGGTCCTCTGCATAGGAATAGAAATTTAGAGGTGTTAGATAAGTTAGGTCAAAAAGTTGACTTAACGAAATCGATATAACCAAAGTCCTATATCGTATGATGTCACGATATAGGCACGCATCCTCTAATCGGAGACAAATGTGTTACTATATGTCTAAGTATGTACACTTGGCAGACTAATAGGTTTATGACCTAATCAAGGTCTATACACCAACACGCTGGTGTGCATAAAAGGGTATATGAGTTATACGATCTCTCAAAGGTATTATACATGTTCATTTATTGAACCAGAAGACATGATATCACTCATGAGATATTGGGAAGAATCAAATTCCATGCTTGATCATCTTGCTTTGGAAGCTTGACTGAATTTATTGGTTTTATATATACTTTTGGAAAGTATATGATCAAGACCTAGGTATGATATATGCTTTTGGAAAGTATATGATCGATAAAGATTGGCAACGATCAAATGAGAAACTTTTTGATAAAACCATGAAGTATATAGTGGAAAATCGATCTAATACTTCGGGTTCATTCTGGGTTTTCCAGTATGCAGGATGTACATGTATTGGGAATATCTGAGGGTGTTGTGATCATAGATGATTGTATGACCATGACGCTTCCATTCCTAGGGAGTGACAAAACAGGTCTAGATTTTAGTGACTCCTCTCAGTAGAGAAGTAATTTGATCTTGGTCCAAATGTTGGACATTGATATGAATGTGATTCAGATGTGATAAGAAGATTAGATTTGTGGTCTTAATTTAATCAAGCATCTATGAGAGGTCCGCGAGATCTGGATTTTAGATGTGATCTCAATATCCAAGTCACTATACGTTGAACAATATAATCGCCCTATCCTAATCTCCATGTATCCACAGAGAAAACACATTATCCTTGAAAGAGTTAATGGATATTTCTTTGATGATATTATATATCCAAGCATTGAGAAAATTGATAATTAAATACAATTTGATTATCATGAATAATATAAATTTGATTCATATTATAAGCAGAGTTATCTTGGATAATTAAATATGAGCTAATTATCAAATATGTGAATAATGTGAATGTGATTCATAATACTAGGGCACATGAGAATATAGATCCAAGATTATTAAATGTGATTAATTATCATGGATATGAATAATGTGGATAGTACTATCCATATTAATCATATATATTACAAATGTAATTTATAATATATAAGAGAGAGCTATTTGTAATCTATATTTCTTAATTAATTTAATGTGAATTGGATTCACATTGGACATTAAATTAAAAATGTGATTCACATTTTGTTTTGGGTTGTGAATGTGATTCAAGAATTTGCAATGACATGATTGCAATGTTAACAAAATAAATTGGATTTAATTTTTTTTGAAATAATTTGAAACAAAAGTTGTTGCAAATATTAGAGATACTCATGAGATATGTAATATCATGTAATAAGGAAGAGAGATCCACCATCCAAATAGGAAGAGTGGACGGCCACAATTCCTATAAGGAATATGGTGGTCGTCCACCCTCCTTATGGAAGGAGGATTGCATGCTTCCTATTTGTTTATTGTATATTGATTTGAATTAAATTGGCATATATTGATATATTCAATTTAATTTAAATCAATTGTTGTAGCGAATATTTTAGCAACAAATTATGGCCATTAAAAGAAACACAAATAAATGTGAACCATTGGATTTGTGTTGTCCATGGATTGAGATCCATGTATCCCAACATATTATAAATAGAAGGGCACCCCTTGATCTTTTTAATTTTTACAACATATGCTCTCCCTCTCTCATTCTCTCTACACACCAACTTCATCTCTCTCCCTCTCTCTCATGGCCGTCCACCATGGAGACCTAGAGAGAGTTGCTCTCGCCGCAACATCGTCGTTATGCTACCGGATTGCTTGCTTGTGGATCTCCGTCTCCTTCGGTGCACTTCACTCATGAAGAAGACATCAGATCTCGTGTGATGGGATCAGGAGATTCATCGCTTGTATCATCAACGTGGATTTCAAGAAGCATGTGTTTCATCAACGTGCTTGCAAGTGTCTCCTCCATCGGATTATACTTGAGACAGGAGGTCTCTTCGTTTAGAGACTCGATCGCAACAACGCTTCAAGAGGTAACCCTAATACTTATTTTTGGTCTAGATGAAATAATCCAAGAAGTGTTCTTGGATCATGTGGTTTCATCACATGATTTTTTTTTAAATTCTGCTGCCCTGAGCTACTAGAGTGACTAGTCGCTCCTGATCGCATACGACGAGATCTTCACGCTTCCGTGATGCGCTTAAGGATCTTATCATATACTTTGAGTGGTATCGGAGCCTTAGGTTGGAGGTTTCACATACGATCCATAAACCTAGGAAGACTTGGCTTCATTTGGGTTTGTGAAAGTTTTCTCGCATTTCATTATTGCATCATTGTTTAGTGGATTTTTAGGTCCTTCTTAAATTGTTTAAATACAAAAATAAACTTTATTATGTTCCCCATTAAATACAGAAACTGTGGGATCTGAGTTTGCATGATTTAGAATCCATTTGCTCAAGTTATGATCATTTTAGTGAACATGTATCCACTATTTCGGGGACTGTGAATCTAAACATAATTAAGGAGTTAATTACTGATTTGAAAAGCCTATAAATGCATTAAATAACTTTGGTTCTGTTGAAAATGAAATTATCAAACTTTGGGAACTTATTTTTCTTTAATTGGATTTAAATTGATTGAGATATGCTAATTTTAGTGAGGGTCACTGCTGGAAATTACTTTCCTAATCAAGAACCTTGTGATTGTCATTTAAACAATTACTGAAACTAAATCGTTTAATTTCTTGTAATAATTATGCTAAGTATTTATGAATATTTTATGATAATTATTTCCTTAAATGACATTACCTTAACCAATAATTGATTATATGATCTATATCACATCTTGTTTACATGATTTACATGATCTACATTCCAACAAACATAGTTGCTTGAATAGGATTGGAGATTTGTCTAGAAAATCTCCTTATAATGTAAACCAAAAATTGTTTTGATTATTATTATATGGAATAACTTCAGTTTAAAAATTGATTATAATCTCATGTACACAATGATCAATTTGGCATTATCCTTTCCTGAGGTGGATATGGTGTCTAGTTAGGGAGTGTTGGGGTAGTAGGTTGCACCGTGTACGGTATGTCCCACTCATGTCGGTACTGGACATGACATCAGGTAGGGACTCGATAATGCAAGAGAAATCGTGGTGTATTTTTCTAATTATTATATGTATTGATGATAATACCATATTTCAAGTAACAATAAAGAATGTTTGTTGGATATTAATTTGATCATTAATGTAATATGACTAGATTAATTGGAATCCAATTAAATTAAAACAGACTATTATGAATAGAGTTGTATTTCCCTTGGAAGAATTTATTATGTGAATTTGATTCATAATAATTAATTAGAATTTTAACATGATATGGAGGATCACATAAGTGACATCCATGATCTCCCATCAAGTCGAAGGGTTCCGTCGCAAGGAATTGTATGTAGGAGACGCATGTCTGAAGTGACAGCTCTTGTATGCAAGCGCATCTAGATCAGGCTCTTCACTTCTCGAATGAGTAAATACGTATGCATAGTGACCCCAATATCGGACCCTCATATTATTGGGGTGATATGGGATTGCGCATAGCGAGTTGTATTCCTGTTAACGGTTGGTTCAATTAATGACAGGTCAACATCACCTTATGGGTGGTGGGCTCGAATGTTAAAGACCAAATTAGGAGTGCAAGATGGACTCGCAAGGCAGAATGTGTTCCCGCTTCTTTTTATCTGAGTTACAGTTTCTCATATTATTGGAATGTGATAAAGATAAGAAAGGAGATTCCAGATCTTGCTGAGATATAATGGTAAGTATATATCTTACATTGAAAGTGATTAAGGGAATGAACTTTCAATGTTAACAAGGCGAGACAACTTTGATATACAAATTACTAAATCAAAGTAAAACATATATTTATATATATTTATGCAAATTTCATATTTCAGATAATCCTTATTAAACCTACTCAATACTATATTCAATAATAACTAATAAAATATCGTGGATTGGATCCATGATCAAGATATTGTACTTGCAATTGGACACATAATGTATGTTGTTGCAATGTGCAAGTTTCATCGTAATAATGAGGAATGACAATTAAATAGACAATGGGACTTCATCCCTAGGGTTTCTATGTCTCTACAGTCTTTGTCTCCCATCGAATGTACTTTGGAAGTGACATGTCGATGATTATCATAATTGTTAAATAATCCATGTAAAATCTAAAAAGATGTTACGGCATACATATGTGCTCTCCATATTTATTCATGAATGACATAGTTCACTGCATCATGCAGAATGGTCATTCCATACAAGATGATGTATTCAAAATATTTGAATACCTACTCGAATAAATGTTTTAAGAGTTTATATGGATATAAATACGATGAGTGTCATCATTCTACTATCCATACTCTAGTCATTCATGAAACTTTATAATATTCATATCGTATGAATTGAATGAGGTATATATAAATGTTGAAGTACTCTTATATTGAAATCTTTTGAATTCAATATAAGAGATCCTTTGTTTAAAAGCAATGGTTGTTTATAGATGAAGGGAGCATAGTGGAAGCATGAGTCGAACCCGAGATGAGAAGGATAGTCAAAGAGTTGGTCATACTTCTCTGACTTTTATATGACATCGAAAGAGTTGGATGAATTCCAATACCGCAACAAGAAGGTATGTTGATGGTGTGACCATCAAGACTATGTAAAATCATTAGAGAATGACCCGGATAAAGCATTAGAATAATCTACATGTAATCATTGGAATTGACTTTCATATTTGATATGATTGAAGTCTATTAATTGTATCCCATTCTTATAATGATACTTGCAATTTGTTGCATATGTATTACAAGACTGAAATTTGATCTTCAGGTTTAATAAGTCATCTACATGGATATTGATGCAATCATTGCAACAATCTCTATTGGGTAGATAGAATTCATATTTTCAGTGGGAGAGAACTTAGTCTAAGAGAATGTCTCTATGACCTAGATATTAGAATACACTCATTGTTTATTTCTAAATGTTGGAAATAAACATGAATTGTAGAATAGACCTGTCATAAAAGAGTTATGATGGATATATTTCAGATAGTAATCTGACATCTGGAGGACTCTGCTAATTTAGAATATTAATGAATGGTTATTAATTTTTCTAATACTAAAAATTTAAAACCTTAAAAGATCAATAGGAAGATGAAGATCATTTGACAATGATATGGCATCTAGCCTCAGACGTATGTCTATTGATGAGATCCATAGAATAGTAAGATATGAATCTTTAGAATGTTTAAAATTTCAAATCTTACATTATTTTGAATATTATATTCAAAGTAAAAAATATCCAGTGCACCCTTCTCTGGGAATGGTGTAAGATGTCAAGGTATTTAATATCCCATATATATGGATGTATGTGGATCATCTACATCATAATAAACATTGAAGATATGTTATATCATCCGTTGTTTTTGTGATATGAAATTTCTTCCCTTCACCTTAGAAAACTTTGAAATGTTCAAAGATTTCATAATTATGGTTTTGAACCAAAGATTGAAGGAACATGAAAATCAATTTGATCTAATCAAGGTAGTCAATACCTATTAGATGAATTCATGAATACCTTATGGATAAAGGAATATGATTCCTATCTCTCTCCTCCTAATACGCCTTAACTCGATGGATTTGTAGGGATTTACAATTGATCATGTGTAACATGATTTAATCAATGATAATTTTTAGCATAATTATCTAGTAGTTTTCTAGTATATATATTTATGGTAGAGACTACAATATATATCCTTAATAAGGTTCCATACAAGTAAGGTGGAATCTACCACTAGATAGTGCTACTTCATTAGGAAAATAAAGGATGGTATTGGACACCTACTTTATGACCTTGAGATTCTTAAAAGATCTCATCTCTAAGAATGTGATTCATAGAGGATGACTGTCTTGATAATCAAGATGAAAATGAAATGAAGGAACTCATTTAATCTTGAGAAGATAATGAGTCTCCTGAAATCAGAAACTAAAACAACAAATTAAATGATCAAACACCCGTACCTCTTCAAATGAGTTTTAGGATGGTTTCCATGTGTGAAGATCATGACATGGAAAGATGAAAGTTAGCAATAAAGTCTAAAGTAGACTTCATATAAAAGTCGTGTATATGGACCCTCAAGGATCCACCTATAGGGGTAAAACATGTTAGGTGTAATTGGATCTTCAAGAGAAAGAGTGAACCTGATGAGAAGGTAGAGTCCTTCAAAGTACAGATCGTAGCCATAAGCTACACACCGAAGAGAAGACATCGCTTGCGATGAAGCTTGCTCTCCAGTGACCATGCTTAAACCCATCATAATATTGCTAACTATAGCTACACAACTAGACTTTGACATCTTAAAAGTCAATCCTCTATGAATATCTCTTTGAGAATAATCACATGAAGTAGTCACAGGGCTTTATGGTTGAGGAAAGTAAGGTGTGCAAGCTAAGCAAATCCATCTATAGACTCAAATAAGATTATTGTAGTTGGAACATAAGATTTGATGAAATTATAAATGTTATGATTTCAGATAGAATCTTAATGAACCATGTGAAGCTTGGTGAGAGTGCCATTGTGTTCATTGTGTTAAATGTAGATGATATCTTAATCATTTGGAATGATATAAAGATAATAATAAGGGTTTTATAATATGGTTGTTTCATATCTGGAGATATGATCTCAAGGATACCTCTTAGATATTAGTTCTAAAGGTGTTCAGAAGCAACGAAAAGAGGATATTAGAACCGTCACATTTGTAGTACACCTTCGACATGTTTAATTTTATGGAAAATTCCAAGAAAGGCTTCCTTCCCTTAAGATATGGTACTGACATATCTAAACGGATAGCACCTCAAAGAGTTGAGGAAGTAAATGCTAGACCTACTTGCCATTGTGCAACAGTTACGAGAAGTCGAGTGTATGCTAGATGTGTACAAAAGACAGATGTCTGCCATGCAGTAGGAGTAGTAAATTGTTGCTAATCCTACTACAGAGATAAAACACTTGATTGCAGTAATAACAATATCTTCAAAGATAAAAATATTTTAAAGATAGTGATCTCTAAGTCTTATCTTCAAGAACTTAAGACTTCAAAGATAGTGATCTTAAAGGTCATATTTGCAGATACCTTAGGAGATAGAGATCTCCAGGACTAAGGGTATTCTGATATGGACTATGGAAATACTGGTTGTAATAAATATTAAGTTGTAGTGTCAAGGACACTATAACTAACAAAATTTAGTATTGGTTGCATAAAGTGCAACATTCACATTGAATACGTGTATTGTTACTGGGGGATATGCAACCGTAAAATGACTTGTAGTAGTCTCTTGGGAACAGAGTGGTTGATCGGCTTACCTAGCTATTTATCTAAATAGCCTATGATTGTCACATGAGTGTGGGTTTAAAGAGTAACCCACTAATGGCTCTTTGGGCTAGTGGGAGATTGTTGGACATGCAAGTCCACGACGAGCCACTATGCAATAAATGTTATTGCAAATATCATTCCCTGATCTGAAATGAAGAATAACTAATTTGCAAAATAGGTCCTTTAGTATAATTAGGCTTATATACCATGGACGTCTTAATGATCATATAGCTGTTGATTCAATTAGTGAATCATAGAGGCTGGTGATTGGATGAATATCTAAAGAGTTAGATTGAGGACTCATCAAGCACCGCCAAATGATTATTAAGAGATGATCTCCCGCTTGAGAAGAAGATGGAAATCCTTTCTATGAAGATTGATATCTAACCGACCTCTTGATGTAAGTCCTCTACATAGGAATAGAGATTCGTAGGTGGTAGATAAGTTAGGTCAAAGAGTAGACTTAACGAGATCGAGATAACCAAAGTCCTATATCGTATGCTGTCACGATATAGGCACACATCCTCTGACTGGAGACAGATGTGTTACTATATGTCTAAGAATGTACATTTGGCAGACCAATAGGTTGATGACCTAATCAAGGTCTATACACCGGCGTGTTGGTGTGCATACAAGGGCATATAAGTAATACAATCTCTCAAAGGGGTCATACAGGATCACTTATTGAACCGGAAGACATGATATCACTCATGAGATATTGGGAAGAATCATTCCGTGCACGACCATCCCGCTTTGGAATCCTGATTGAATTTGTAGGTTTGATATATACTTTTGGAAAGTATATGATCAAGATCTAGGTATGATATATGCTTTTGGAAAGTATATGATCGATACCGATTCCCAATGATCAAATGAGAAACTTAATGATAAAACCATGAAGTAGACAATGTAAAATTAATCTAATACTTGGGGTTCGTCCTGGATCTTCCAGTATGCAGGATGTACATGTATTGGGAATACCCGAGGGTGATGTGATCATAAATGATTGTATGACCATGACGCTTTCATTCCTAGGGAGTGATAAACAGGTCTGGATTTTAGTGACTCCTCTCAGCAGAGAAGTAATCTGATCTTGGTCAAATGTTGGACATTGATCTGAATGTGATTCAGATGCGATAAGAAGATTAGTCTTTGATAAAATTCCACATGCCCAAGGAATGACCGAATTTGCTTAAAATATGTAGGTGGCTCGGGTTTGGAAATTATTTCCACCTTCACATATCAACCTCCATTCCACACTTTGAGATAACATGGCCTAACATAGTTCCTTCAGTTACCATGAAATGACTTTTCTCCCATGAGAGCACCAGTTTCAGTTCACAACATCTTTTCAATACTCGGTATAAATATGTAAGGCACTGACTAAAGATGTCTCCATAAACTGAGAAATTATTAATAAAAACTTCGAGAAAATTGCCAACCATATCTACGAATACTGCCAACTTGCATCGCTGGAATGTCGCTAGAGAATTGCACAGTCTAAATGACATTCTACAGAAGGCACATGTCCCAAATAGGTAGGTGAAGGTGGTCTTCTCTTGGTCTCAAGGAGAAATTGCAACTTGGTTATAACCAAAGTATCATCCAAGAAACTGAAATACTCCTTCGTATCATTCTTTCGACGATTTGGTCGATAAAGGAAAGTTGATAATGATATTTCTTGGTCGCTAGATTCAGGCATTTGTAATCCACACAGATACACCAAGAAGTTGAAAATATGATTGGGATCTCCTCTTATTCATCATTCTTCACAATGGTGATCCCTGATTTCTTTGGAACTACATGTAGGGGACTCACCCATTTCGAGCTTGAGATGGGATATCTGAATTCCACATCACACCATTTTATAATTTCATTCATAACATACTCTAGATATTGGGTTTCAATCTATGTTGAAATTCTTGGATGTCTTGCTATCTTCTTCAAGGTAGATGTGATGGGAACACAATGAAAGATTGATCCCATGGAGATCTGAAATTTTCTAGCATATGTACTTGTGGTTTTTCTCTAGAACCTCGAGAAAATGAGATTTTTATTCCTTGGTCAAGTGGGAATTGATTATTATCTGGAACATGCTTTGTGCAGCCGCAAGGAAGGCGTACTTCATGTTTACTAGAACTGGTTTAAGCTCAGATGGGGTTGGAGTTATTTAAACAGTGACTTCAACAACTGTACAGGGTGGTGGTGTTGGATCATCGAACTGTAAATTGTCCACCATAGGTAATTCAATCTCTGGGTGCAAAAATGCATAGAAGTCTTCAATAATATTATGTTGTTCACAAAAAATGTCAATTATCTGCACTTGCTCTACTAAGGACATGTGGCTAAAAATGAATTCATCTGGCAAATCAACAAAAATCTCATCTTCAAAGACATATGTGAAATCGACTATGCTACCACTCCTTCCCCAATGGTGAGGAATTTGTGTGCCTCAATATTATCCATGAATAGATTAGTATTTTGGATTTCTGCTAGAATGTCGCAGTCTTCTATCTACTATATGTAGTCTCACTCTTACGTGATGTGGATTCTGATGGTTTAGGCACTTGGATCATCTCGATAGGCAGCTTGTCGCTAATGAAATGAAAGGCGATCTGTCCGATGTTGTAATCCACCACTTCTTCGGTTGTTCGAAGGAACAATCATCCCAATATAATCGAGATATGAAGTAAAGGAGCTGAGGTGTCCATGTCCAATACAATGAAGTCCATAGGGAATTGCATCCCTTGAATTGTGAAAATGACATCCTCTAGAATGCCCTTGGACCACTTGATTGATGTATCCGCAAACTATAGAATCATTCTTGTGGCTTGAGCAGTCCCAACCCAAATTCTTTGAGCAGTGAAGTAGGCATCAGATTGATGTACGATCCGCTATCAAGAAGTGTTCGATTGAACTCATGGTCGAACATCTGGCATCTAACAAGAGGGGCTCCCATGTTTTTCTTCTTACTTAGGAGATTGCTCATTGCATTGACTGTAGTCGTGATCAGAATATGTTTAACATTTCTTTCTCTAGATCGACACAACTTTCATTTTGAAGCATATGCTTCCTTCAATCTTTTCTTTATATTTGGCATGTACTTAATGACTTTATGTAGAGGCATCTCAAGAACAAGATTTTAAACAATATCTGAATCAGTCAGATTAGTTCTTAAATTTCTATTTTTTTGTATTTTTGCACAATGATTGGAAATGAAATATGTACATAATCAAAAGTAGAAGTAGTGTTCTTATTTACATCAAAATCAATGCCCACATATGGCTATACAAATGGATGACAAAATGGAGTGAAATCATCCCTTATAGGTGGACATCCAAAAACTGCGATCGAGGTTCCATCGGTTGGCACTGTATAAGCTACTGGTGCGGTCCTCTCCATGGATGATGTGATGTCACTTCGGCTTCTGATGTCTTTTTTGTTTTTTTTCTATTTTTTTAATTTTTTTCTTTCGATGATTCTCATCTATCTTCTTCTTCCTTACCCTGCTCGTTTGCTGGATTGGTTGATGTAGAAGAAGATGATTCACCAAGTGAAATTTTATTTTTACCCTTCATGGTGGCAGAAGGATGCAATTCCCTACTACTCCAATGAGTGACATCATTATTTAAAAATATATGGACAACGTTTGACTTTGTGAGATTGTACGAGACTTCATAAGATACATGTTGTCTAATGAAGTTATTGGTGTTGGCCTCGTCCTGTTTCAGAATTTGAGTTTTAGTGGCAGTGAGGTCATAAAACTTCTGGCTCATTTCTACCCAGCTCTTCACTAATTAAGCCAAGTAGTACAAAGCAGGGTTCACAGGAGCAACCTCGGATGGTTCAACGTGTTGCCCACACTAAGATTGGGAATGGTGTGGAGGTTGCTAGTAGGAATAGTGAGAATTATACTATGGAGAAGGATAATATTGGTGATTCTGAGGAGGGTGTTGTTGATATGGAGCTATAACGTACTGTTGATACCACATGTGTTGAATGTGTGACGGATGATGGTACTGACTATGTCTCCGATTGTTCTAGTATGGTGGAGACTACTGGTGCTGAGGTTGTTGGTTCTTGACAAATCTCCCTCCTTGATGTTGAGGTAATGGAAAGTTTGCTGAGGACTGGCCCTGCCGATGTCTGCTTAGATGGGCCAGTTGTGCATTGTCCGACCAAACACTATTCACCTCTTGAATGGGAGGTGGTGGTGGAAAACATGGATTGGGAAAAATATTAAGATTAGGATCGAAGACAACCATCTGTTGTTGCGGCTGCTATGGAGACGTTGGCTCGGGGGATTGCATGTAGTACACGTGCTGGACCATCGGTTGCACTGTACTCTGCTGGGAGGTTTGAGGCAATGATGGCTCCATCGTCTCGGCATGAGTCATGGTTGATGGAAATAATGACTGGCAGGAACTGATTGTGCTCACGATCAGCTCCAGGTGCTTGGCGATGTGATCCTATTTGTCCAAATTGTTCATCCTTTATTCAATCACATATAATATTTTTAGGTCATGTGATCGATTTTCAATAATACACACTTTGGATATATGGCTCCCAATAATGCTCATGTTGGAGCTTTCATCTCTGTTCGGATCATGTGATGTCGTCATATGAACTGGTTTCTGATGGATATGTGGTTGATGTTGATATGCACGAGACCGTGATAAGGTAACCTCTCCTTCGAACATTTTCTCTAAGATCTGCCAAACGATGTCTTCATCTTTATTGAAGTGTGACCCATCACAAGAGGCATCTACTAGCATTTGACTCTCAAGAGTGAGTCTCCCAAAGAAGTGTTGGACTCAGATGGTCTAAGAAATATCATTGTGGTGAAACTTCTCCTGTAAATCTGTGAAAAGCTCCCAAGATTCAAGGATGGATTCATGCGTGTCTTGGGCAAAATTGTCTATTCTGGCTCACATCTAATTGAGTCATTCAAGAGGGTAGAATTTATGTAGGAATTATAACTTGAGCTCTCCCAGGTCATGATGACTTTTCCTAGATGATTGATCAAGTGGAGCACATTATCTTGAAGGCTGAATGGAATCACCATCATCTTGACTATGCCTAATGGTATGTTAGGGTAGTGTGTTCTTCCGAAGATGCAAACAAACTATTGAATGTGGATGTAAGGTTCTTCATTCGTATTCCCATGGAAGGTGGGAATAAGCGCCAAGAGCTGAGGCTTCGGCTTGGACCAATTGGATTCGGATCCACTCGATCATCTAGCCTGCGCTAGGGTTGTAAGTCCCCTAGAGAGTTGACTTGGAATGATCTCCTATTGGCTCATCTGTCAAGCCTCCACCGGGACTACCATCTCTTTCTTCCTCAAATCCTCCTCCTCCTTATGGGTTGTCTCTCCTTCTCCTTATATTATTGAACATGTCTTGGAAGGCAACCTTGGCCAATGCCTGTTCTATGAGATATTGTTGAATTATCTGAATTGAGGCAAAAATATAGGAATTCACTATGTTCTCATCTGGATGTTGGCTTTGTTGTGGATGTGGTGGGTGCGGAGGTCCTTTCCCTTTAACTGTTAGATCCATATCTGAATCTGAATAAGAAAGTATCTCTGGATCCATATTAGCCTCTTAGTCTTCACATGTAATAATGCCTCGATCAATCTGAATAAAAGCACTGGATGGTAGTGTGTTCTTCCGAAGATGCAAACAAACTATTGCATGTGGATGTAAGGTTCTTCATTCCTATTCCCATGGAAGGTGGGAATAAGCGCCAAGAGCTAAGGCTTCAGCTTGAACCAATTGGATTCGGATCCACTCGATCATCTAACCTGCGCTAGGGTTGTAAGTCCCCTAGAGAGTTGACTTGGAATGATCTCCTATTGGCTCATCTGTCAAGCCTCCAACAGGTTGACCATCTCTTTCTTCCTCAAATCCTCCTCCTCCTTATGGGTTGTCTCTCCTTCTCCTTATATTATTGAACATGTCTTGGAAGGCAACCTTGGCCAATGCCTGTTCTATGAGATATTGTTGAATTGTCTGAATTGAGGCATGAATATGGGAATTCACTATGTTCTGATCTGGCCGTTGGGTTTGTTGTGGATGTGGTGGGTGCGGAGGTCCTTTCCCTTTAACTGTTAGAGCCATATCTGAATCTGAATATGAAAGTATCTTTGGATCCATATTAGACTCTTAGTCTTCACATGTAATAATGCCTCGATCAATCTGAATAAAAGCACTGGATGTATAGATATGTTTTGTGTTAAGGTCAACACAGAAGTTCATTAAGGATGGAGATGTGTAAGGAGTGAAATAAATTTCCATTCTAAATTGGTATAGTTTAGGACAGGAGTGATCTTGGATTATTGAAGAAGGTAGTGAGTCTGGAGATCAATTCATAAAGTTTGAATCGGATTCTCGAGATTCGCCCCAAATTATTGGAGAAGGTACTACACGGAACTGATATGGGTGTTGATGATATCCTAACTAAGCCATCCACGAGTCACCATCTCAAGGGTCAAGATGAAGATAGAGAATGGATGAAGGATATGATCATAAATGATAAATAATATGAATGTAAAACAATAGAATGGATCACAATGAGCGGAAGTCAAAGAAGAATAAAAATATGAAATAAAAATTTGCACAAATGTGCGAGACTAATCTTTGAGTTTAATCTAAATCAAACAAGCACCAAACACGTTTTGGATTCACAAACTCAAATAAAGTTAAGATGTAAGGGTTTGACTATTTTTATCTTTTCAATTTTATTTTTATTTTGCAGGAAAAATCTTTTCGCAAGTCTACAGAGGGCTATCTCTATGGGAGAGTGTGCACTGCTAGGAAAGTACCATGTAATTTTTCCACCTACTTTGTAACCTATGATCTACCTACTTAGAGGTCCTTGATCACGTGCCTATGTCGCTACTCAGCCAAAGAATAGAGAAAGGAAGCCAATAGGCAAAACCAATACTTCCATCACAAGAGAGGTACTAAGACACAAGACGATGAGACAGACACACGTGTGAGGGCGTGGCCTATGCTAAATACTTCAGACCAAGTTGAATGCTCCACACAAGGTGGGAAAACCGTCATTGACAAGGTCCTACTCACATATATACGAAAGCATCAACACTTCGTCATGCTAGGTGATTATCAAGGCTTCCACATATCATGATTTTTTCTCTAATCTTTAGGAGTCACACCTCACTCTATCGAAACGTTACCTGAAAATAATGAGGGCTTTATGGACCCACAATATTGATGTCCATTAAAGATTTCAACTACGATCAAAGTGTTATTAGTTGTCTCCTTGTTTTAGTTTTTGAGTTTTAAATTTTTTTGAGTATTTTTCAATAAAATACACCTAAGAACTTTTTTTATTTTATTTTTGAACCTAGGTGATATAAAACATAGTGAGATAGCTCACAGCTCGTATCAAATGATGCATGCAAAGCAAGAGGACTTACAGTGCTTCCAAGCTCTCACCATGCATGATGAAAAATGGAACTGAAATATTTACATTACATGAATGATATGAGAAAAGCTTCAAATCACCCTAAACATGAAGTTATATTAGAACCAAATGCTAACTACTCAAAATTGGGAACTAAATATTTAGTCTTGGAGACCCTTTGGTGCCGGCCACAAGGGGTCCAGCTAGCACTATATGGAGCCTCTAACGGCTGCGGTTCCAAATCTAAGTAATCAACACTTAGATTTGACTAAGTACAAGCACATATCACAATAAACACATGATTTTCATTAGGCATTAGACGTAGATACTGAGTCAAGCAATCCTAATGTCTAATATCTCAATTATTTAAAACAAAGAAAAATAAGGCAGAAGGCATAAAACACGAGAAGAAAAATAAAATAAAAGCAATTAAACATAAAAAACCCGACGAGGCTCGTAGGTGAGCAACACCCGGGCAATGGGCCTCGTGAAGTAGAAGTATCTAAGTGTCCAAATTATTACATATAATATACAAAAATAAAAGAAAATCCTTCTCTCTCTTTCCTACTCTCTCTAATTGACCTATGCAGAAATGGCCAAGTCCTCGCGACTCGGGTATGTCAAACTCCTAGAAATTCATCGTCGTGACACGGTCCCTCACAAAAAAGTCAACAATGAAAAATTGGTCAGAAACATATAAAATAATTATCAACAATAAAATAGCAGATAATAAAAAAGAATAATGTGCAAATATATACAATAAAAAGCTATAATATGTTGCTCCTAACAATGCCACCATTTGAAATACCAATCAACTATAAAGAGGTGATCGTGAGTTCACATAACAAAGAACACAATCGTCATGGTGATTTCTCATGAGAGCCGACTAGCATTCTCAACAATTAACCCATAGTCATAATCATCAATCAATAAAAATCAAAGTGTGGAGTCAAAATTTATTATAATCATTACAAATAAAGTGTATAGTGGACAAGTACGAGTAGGGTGTAAAACACAAGAAACAGACATGGTGTAGTAGTTATTATTATTTATTACTAAATAATAATGTATATATGTATATATTAAGACACAAAAAATTTACTTAATCTTTTTTTGCTCTTTTGATTTTTAAGAAAGAGAAAATGTGAGAAAATTGCTAAACAAAATATATGATGTGAATGAGTAATTAAGCAGGAACTTCCATCTATTTTTGCAATATTTTGGAGCACGTGAAGTATTTATAGAAAAAAGAAATGCAAAAATAAAAATAATCAGGCTAGTAGGGGCATTTATGCAATATAAATAAAGGTAGGGGATACATAAAAAACACCCAAAGTAATTCAACTATAACTTGATTTTTGTATATTAAATCTCAATTACCAAACTTAGAGGGGTACCAATATAATTTTCCCAACTCACATGCGGGGCAACGTGAGCTGAGCTGGTAGTTGTCCTATATTTAATTTATGAAACATACATGGACTTTATTACATTTTTTACCATAAAATCCACACTAAATTAAACATTTACAATATTATTTGATACATATAAAAAGTAGGAGGGGGTACATTCCATTTTTAGCTCTTACGCCTCTTACATCAGGCCACTGGCAACAACTTGTTAGGCATCCTCTATAGGTGTTGATCTGCTCCAATGAGATCGATGTAATTCAATGGTGGATCTGGGGCACGTTCTTTATCGCATGACCTGGAGGTGCTCCAGGTGGTCTATTCCTCCCCAAATGGGTCCTTGAAGCGCAAGGATTGCATAAAAAAGTTCCTTGTCTCGAGGGCGTCTTCCTCGACCAAAAGCTGAAGTTTTTGAGCAAGGGGTGAGCGGAATGTGAAGGGCTTCTGACGGAGCACGAAGAGGAATCTTAATTACTATATCCATGATGGATATGGGTTGGATAGATAGGGAAAAGATGTAGAACACATAGGGGAATAGAATAGGATGAAAGGAGAGTCAAATCAACGGTTGGATATTGGTAATTTTACCTGGTGCTCAAGCTCCAGGTCAAAAGGGAATTCAAGATTATGCCTAATCTAGGCAGTTAAAAGCACAATAAAGAGAGGAAATTTAGATGGACCTAAGATATTACCTATAAAGAGAAAGAAATAGCTTGATTGGTCGGGAGGCCAAGGATGAAGAACTTGTCGGTGATGCTCCGGTGATGAGGTTGGATCACCTCCACTAGTCATTCCTCCTCGCTGTAGAACCACCCAGACTCTTACTGTCACCAAGGGAGTGGAGATCTAGTTCTCTAAGGGGATAAGAATGGTTAAGGAAGGATCAAACCCAAAAACGAATAAGGTGGGAGATTTTATAGGCTGGAAGTTGGTGAGGAAGATCATGGGAGTGGCAGAGATGGCGTGACTAAGTGGAGGATGAGAAGGATGGGCAAAGGTGATGCATGTATATGGATTGGAAGGCTCAAGGCGAGGGGAAGCATCGGTTTCGCATGTAAAATGGGATAAAATGAGCGAAGAACGAGGCTCTGACAAGTCAGCAGGCAAGGCTGGACAGTTGACCAAGGTCAACAATCGTTGTAATCTGGTTGGTCCACGTGGAGCAACGAGATAAATCTAGGCCAAAAATACCTTGTAAATTGACTAAAAATCAACATATGAATTAATTAATTATTTGTTGAAACACAAAAAAATGTTCGTAATGTAGTACTTTATGCATATTTTTATTTTTTTACAGTTATTTATTATAGGTTAATATTTGCATGCATAAATATTGGTAAATATATATATATATATATATATATATATATATATATATATTTGTAATATTTTATTTTTAATTTGTATTTTGTATATTATTATTATATACAAGTATTTTATATTTTTCAAATTAATTAATTTCATTTTTAGGTATTTTGTTTTATTTTTTCTAAATTTATTTACATAATTAATTATCTTCAAATTCTTTATAGGTATATTTCATCTATTTGTTAAAGTAATTTATTTATTTTAATTAATTTTTTATGGTTTTATTTTATTTTAGTTATGGACACAAGTTATAAATAATATTTACACTTTAAAAAAATAAAAGTAATTAAAAGATATATGGAATAAATATATTGAATATAATATACATCTATATTGCACCGTGGGGACGCAAAACCTAACTTTTGCATCTGAACTCAAAATTGAATGAAACCACTTCATTAAACAGATTATTTAATTTTATGAACAATAAATGAGAGTTTGATCAATTTTGAATAGGTTTGGAGAAGATACATGTCTGCAAAGTTTTCTTTGCAGTTTTTATTTTGTGTGTCTCGGGCACATTGTGCATTATTTTTTCAATGAAATCAATTTTGTATTTTTGTTTGTATTTTTGTGAACAATAATCATGTTGAGGATTTCATTTTTTGAGGTGTAAAAATAAGAAAATAAAATGGTTCCCAAAATGCAATAACTGGGCAAAATAAATGAGGGGTTTTGTTTGTTTTACGTACAATTTATCTTCTCTATCTCCTCTATTTTATTCCTTGTCAACCAAGTCATCATGTTGATTGGGTCTTAAGGTCTAGGGTCACTCAGTATCTTTGACACTTTGTTGTTTTTCTTTATTTTCCTTTCTTTTTATTTTGGAATTAAATACAATATTTTTTACACTATTTTCTATATTTTATAGAATGTTTATTATCATAAATTAATGACATATGCATGCATTTAGCTCAGGATGTAAGGCCAAAATGAAAGAATAAAGGTGCTGAAATGAGGATTCCTCAATAAGGGAAAAGCAACAATGGATCCCTATCGCATCGTTCCGTGTTCGAGTACGCAGTAAGGGGGAAGTATTTAATTCTCTTCAACAGATTCCTCTCTGTATTTCTTTACTGAATAGCGGGCACAAATCAGATATCAAGACCTCTAAAAAATGCAGACTACTGGTTGCAAAGGTAGTGGAAAGTACGTGATGCTTGTCTGGTAGTACTTACTCACCTATAGTGGTAGCGCTAAGGACTAAATTAATACGATTGCCTGAAACAACCGCTAAAATTAACAAGATAATAACTAAACTTTTATGACTTCACTTTGGTTGCGTTGGCGAACCCAATTGGATTGGTGTTTGCTTAGGTCTAGATTAGGTCAAATATCATAGTCCTGCGCACTTGCATCTTTTATTTTCACTTCTTTGTATCATCTCTTTTTACTCTACTCATTTGAGACTTTTCTCAATTTCTCTTCATTTTATTCCTTGCATATCACTGTGCTCATTATTCCTCATCTTATCTCCTTTTATTTCTCAAGATGTCAGGACTTGGATGGCTTAGTCCAGACTCCATAGACAGCAACATCGATTCCTCAATGTCGACATCTCTGATAATTCGGGGCGATTCTAGAGAGATTGGTCTGAATTTTGCAAACCACTCTGAAGACTCCCCATCTTCTCTATCTTAAATAAACCAGGATCACTCTTGTCACAAAATTTCTCTTTTGTAGATGGGGATCAATTTATTTTCATCCACACTACCCTGACAAATAATGTTCAGAATTGACCCTAATTCCGAACACCTCTCGACATCTATTGTATAATTCCAGGATGATCGGAATTCATTTCATCATGTAGATCCACAGACCAATAAAGGCTTTATTTCCTCTGAGTTTGACTTATAGATGTCTCCCAAGGAGAAGGCACATCAAGTTGAGCAGAATGAAGTGAATGCCCAGATGCTCGCCTCAATACAAGTAATTCATACATCACTAACTGCATTGGTCAATGCTCATGTAGACTTCCAGGAGATGTTATTAGAGTTGAGGAGAGATGAAGATCATAGTAGAGGTGGAGGAGAATAAGCACATGTAGATGGACCCCTTAGAGGGGAAAATGAGGAAAGAAGAGAGGCTCACAAGTCTACAATAAAAGCGACTTGCAATCCTGACATTGCCCAGATGATCGAGTGGATACACATTCCTTAGATCCATGGATATTTTTATCTGAAGTCACAGCTCTGGTCACTTCTTCCCTCGTTCCATGAGAACGTGAATGAGGAACCCTGCATCCATATATAGTAGCTTATTCGCATCTACGGCACTACCCACTACCCTAACATCCCGTTAGGTGTAGTCAAAATAATTTCCTCTCCATTTAGCCTTCAGGACAAGTCTAAATTGGATTAACCATTTGGTTAAGCAATAACGACTTGGGAGGAACTCAAGTCATTCCTCCATAAATTCTATCCCATGGGTCATCTGAACCAGATGTGTGCTAGCATCTCAAATTTCTCCTAAGGACCCATCGAGTCCATTCATGAAGTCTCGAGAGATTCAAGGATTTACAAAAGAAGTTCCCCCCTCCATGTTATTCCAAGGACCATCATGGTCCAACACATCTTTGGGATAGATGTTGATAGATGTCGCATGTTGTGGTTCGTACTTTAATAAAGATGAAGATGTTGTATGGCAAATTTTTGAAGAAACGGTCGAAGGAGATGTTGCCTTATATTCATCTTGAGCATATCAGAAGCAATCACCAGATCCACCACAAGACCGTCAACATGGCAACATTACATGAAAAGGATAGGGATGAGAAATACAACTTGAATTTCATTAGGAGCCACCTGTCTAAAGTGGACATTATTGAGAAATAGCCACAAGACCTAGAGAAATCATCTATGGTACAGCAAAGAACGAAGAATCTGGTCAAACATGACCAAATTACAAAGTAGTTGGAGCTCTTGGTAAGCACAATTAACTCCTTCTAGTCTGCGAGCTCGCCATCCACGACTCTGCCAAACGAAAAGAACTAGCACAATTGTAGAGTTTAGGGCGACCCTCATCAATTCAACATGAGTATTACATGCAATCCCAGATCATCTACCATCTCAGCAGCCGCATCCTCATATGGTTGTTTACTATCCCGAGCCCGGCTCTAGTTTGTCGAGTCATTTTTCCCACCTCCACTACAATTTTAGAAGGTGAATGACATTTGGAACAATGATGCATAACTGACCTGTCATGGTGGACAATAGCATGGTCAGTCCTCTGTCGTTCGGTCGTACCACCAATCTCATGGTGAAAAGTTTGTCCAGAATCAGTCACACTAGTCTCCACCCTAAATGCACAAATGGAGACAGAGTTACCAGTAGTCATCCTATTGGCAATATGAATTTCATCAGCAATAGATGGCTGCTCAATTTCATAAACAGTATTCCCCTCTTCCGCACTACTATTAGTAGACTTCCTCTCCAATATTTTCACCATAATAATCAATCACAGCCTTCACAACGTCACTACTAGTCTGAGTTTGGTCAACATGTTGAATCCTCATAGGTCGTGCCCGTCAATCCAAACTTATATTGTTTGGCTCAGTTGGTTAGGAGCCTAACAGATATGATCTAGACGCTCAATGAACTCACTACCACCAATATGATCATCCCAATGTAGGTCAAGGCCGACCCCAACAACTTCAAGTGCAAAGAGTAGGTAGTTCATGATGTGCCATCCAACCCCAACGAGTCATGTATAAATGATTATGATATGTTATCTAACATGATGACTCTCAAGAGAGGTAGGACCTTATAGTCTGTCTGCAGCCACCAAGGAGAAGAATAAAGTTTCAACTGGTGAATCATCATCTTCTGCATCATCCAATCACTATGTGATGCCATTTAGAGGTGGAGGGAGCTCCATGTGGCTTCACTTAACGATCATGCAATTGGTATCATGTAATGGTTCTCCCTTTAATACATGACCCATATTAGTTTTGGGATGACCACTCCATCCAACAACTGCGAAGGGGCATGCAAGTACAGGCCCGGAGCCTTAGTTTGATTCGTCCTTCCTCCTTGCCCTAGCCTCCTCCATCTTCTCTAACAAGCCCAACACATTACTGGTGGCTAGTCATGTTGGCAGGACCTCTCCTATAGCTTCCAAGTCCCCTCGAAGGAGACCTAGGGCCTTCGATAGATCAACACCATCATGGACAAATAACAAGAGACAATGAAGCTCCAGGTGGTTCCAAAGATGTTGGCACCTGTACAAAAAATACTCCTTATCCCAAGGTGAGTATTCGACCATGTTTGAAGTAGGAACAACAGGGGTATCAAATTGGCGGAGAAGCTCCAGACAATGATGGAATCGGAGCCCTAGTCGAGCTTGATTTTTGCATAATAAGATGAAATATGGGGGATTTAATGGAGAATGTGAAGGAGATGAAAATGGGGTGAAGATGGAGTAAGAATGCGTCAGATTCATGCTAATTTTGAGCTGGAGTGGGAAGCTCCAGCAAACAAAGATCATATAATTAAACTATTCTAAAGGAAATTGAACAAAGCCACTCCTAAATCTATGGTAAGAATTGAAAGTGATATCTAACCACACTAATCCTAGTAGCTCATACTTAGAAAACGGGGAGTAGATAAGGGATCACCAGAGGATCCCCTGTGAGGCTTTGGATTACCCTCCTTTGACCTTATCCACACCACAAATCAAGGATTCACACTCCTTATCACTGAGAGAAACTCAACTCACAGTGATCTCTGTGGATACGGAAAGAAAATGGGATCAAAATGTTAAATGGGGATAAGGAGATTATCCATGTACATGGTGAGGGCATGGGAAGATCACATGATTGCAAAAGATGGTGTGGACGTTTTTTTACATTGATCCCAGGGTGATGGCGAGATGGAGGAGTGTATGGGGAGCAATGTTGGTGAAGGAATCAAGGGCCCTGGAGCAATGGATATTTGCCAAAAAAGGAGAAGGAAGGCGGTAGGTGAGGTCTCAAGAAGGAGGTGGGGTAGCCTATACAGTTGATCATCGAGTAATGAAAGAACAAGCCTTTATTTACCCAGGTAGACTAATAAGAAAATAACATGGATCAAATTCCTTCTTAAATCATTTTAAAAGTACAAATTATTTTATTAACTTAAAGTCAAAACATAAAAGTTGTTAGTTATTTATGTAGTAGTTAATTATGTTTTTATTTATTTTTACAATATTATTTATTATGTGTTAATAATTACCTATATATACATATGTACAAATACCTATATTTGAGGGTTTTTATTTTTATTTTGTATTATGTATTTTATTATTATATACACATAATTTATATTTTTATAATATAATTTGATTCATATTTTCATATTTTTTTGTATTTTTCTGATTTATTTATATATTTATATAAGTAAGGGTTTGTATGTTGTAAGTAAAGTATACCTATATATTTTAATATTGATTTATTTTAATGTATTCGAATGCTTTTATTTTATATCTATGTTTTTAATATTTTTTAAATTATATTTACAAGTATTTAAAAATATGATAAGGCTAAAAATACAAGGAATGAATAAATTGAATAAAATATGTAGGTTTACAGTACATTAGGGCCCAAAAGCCAAATTTTGCATCTCAGCTCTATTTTTGATGAAACACCTTCATTATATAGATAATTAATTTCTATGAACAATAAAGGTGAGTTTGGTAAATTTTGAGTTTGTATGGAGGAGATAGGCGGAAGTTGCGGGTTGGTGGATTGATCAATTCATCTTTCCTTTTTCAGGGAAAATAAAAGTAGGTCTATAAAATTTTGTTGCAGCTTTTTGATCTGGTTGACTCCATTACATTGTGCATTATTTGTCTATGCAGTTATTTTTGTATTTTTCCTTTGTATATTTATATGTACATGTTTCAAGTTGAGGGTTTTATTATTTAAATTGTATAGAATGGAAAATAAAATAGAATACAAATGACTATTTATTAAATGTTAAAATCAAGGTTTTGACTTTATTTTTGTGTGATTTATTTTCCCTATCTCTCCTACTTTATTCCTTGCCGACCAAATCAATATTGACATGGTCTTAGGGTCTAGGGTAATTCAGTATCTTTGACGCTTCATTTCTTTTTTTTACTTCCAATTATTATTTTATTTTGGGATTAAATCTTTTATTTATGAAGTATTTATCAAGATAAAATTGAATGTTATTTCTTGTATTTTAATGTTATTTATATGTATTTAGCTAGAAGTTAAATATCAAAATGAAAGAATAAAGGTGATGAAATGGAGATTTATCACCCCCCATACTTGCCTTTGCTAGTCCCAAACACTTTTGGCAATGATAGTGGAAAAAGAATGTAAAAAAATAAAAGAAAATAGGACTAATTTTAACTTTTAAACTTATCTTCGTAAAATCAAAGTTTGGAGCTCAGTCAGACCTTTAGATTTTAAGTTTGGTTGGACCCTTATTGGGAATAATATGTGAAACTCTCTAACCTTCAATAACCACAAAACTTTGTCCAAGTCTCCTCAAAAGCAAGGTCAAAACAAGTCTACCTCATACCCAGACCCTTGTGACTATGAGTCTATCTTTTACAGTGTAAGTGATATGTAGCTCCTATCGACTAAAGCTACAACATATCGTCTTCTCCAACATGGTAATCCTAGTTCCACAATCCATTAACTCTTTTCGCGAGGAGCGGGGTATTCCCTTCTATGTTCAAGTGCAGCTGACTCAAGAAGAGGAGGTGGATTAGAGAATGGATGGTGGCCAGTGTAGCTATCTATCCAAGGATGCTTGATCGATGTAGCCAAGTTATCCAATTTCAGGCATCATAAAATCTTTGACTTTGTAGGATGAACCTTGCTGATTAAATAAATAACTACAATAAGAAATTATTAATCTTTGATTCTTTTCCCAGTCTAAATTCTTAGAATCTTTAGTACATAGCTTTTTTTAAAACTATTTATAGTAGAATTTACTTAAGGACTTTTTTCCGCTTGAACCCGTAAACTATCCATCTTTTGAAGCTTTATTGTAACCCACAACATCTTCATTGGACCTCATCGCTACTTTATCGGGTTGGGATGTCGTCCTCGATTGTGGCTTCATATGTCTCCATTTGCTTGTATCTCATGCTGGCAAATCTAGCCCTCTACCACTTTAGCAGAGTTGAGGTAAGTTGAGCTAAGTGTAAGGTGCATGTGTCCAAGTTAGGTAATTATCGACAAGAGTCATGCGTGTGTTTCGAAATATTCTATTTAGGTGGTCGAGATGACATATGAACCCAGTCTTGTGGTTTTAAATAATTAAGTCTAGCAGACAGGAAGCATCTCAATTATGGTTACTAAAAGGTTCCTTTGACTAAGTGGATTAAGGTCCAACCAAGCATCTTCGGGTTTTTTTTCCAGACCAGTTTAGTTGCCATTGTCAATCCAACAAATGCAAATGCAATAAAATATTTTTGTGAAGTATATTTTCTATTTTTGCACCTTTTTATGGATTTTTTAAAAAGTGTTTTGCAAATTGTTATACAAATTGGAAAACATTTTGCAAATTTCTAGATTTCGAAAAATTGAAATTTTTAGGGATTTTTATAAAGGTACTCGAAGATGTATGTACAAATTTTTATGCATGGAGTGTACATATTTACAAGAATTGGGTATGGATTTTTACACTGAGAATCTTTATAGAAGTTAGTTGTTATTCATTAATTATATATACATAGGTTATAATTATTTTATTTGAGTTGTTATTCATCATAATTACATACATGTTTCTCAAAATAATTTAAAACATTTTTACAATCACTTAAAAACATTGATTTTGCCAATAATTTTTACGAACACTTACAAACTTTGAAAATCATTTTGCAAAGATTTTTCAAAAGGTATATATAGATTTTTCAAATCATTTTGCAACTATTTTCCAAATCACTTGCAAAATAATTTTAAAAACATTTTATTCAAACAAATGAACAAATTTTGCAAACATTTACAACTATTTTACAACAGTTTGCAAACATTTTACGAACATCTTCCGAATAGTTTCAAAATGATTTTTCAAGATATTTTCCAACCAATTTTCAAATCATTTTACAAAATATTTTAAAAACATTTTAATAATCATATTTAAAAATAATTAAAAAAACAAATTTATTGGGTATATTCTATATAGTTGATTTATTGTGTACTGTTTCCCAATACAATATATTAGCCGTATTATTCAAAATATGGAAGTACAATATATCACTAAATTATATACAATGTATATACTATCCCCACATATCTAGCATGAACTATGTCCTCATAGTGATCAAAGAGAAAAAAGGAAGACATAACCCGTGCTAAGTATAAGAAAAATCTATACTACAATGACTCAATGAAGAATAAAAAGTCGACCGTCCCCCTTATACTTAGGATCAATTAATCCTATGTATAATGGTTTGTATACAAAATGAGGGTTATCGAGTATCCAAATTTATGAAATCAATTGGCTTGGCTTGTCCCTTTATACTTGGGTGAATATCCCTAAGTATATAAACGAAACTATCAACAAGTGAGGAGACAAGCGAGTGAATAAATAATGAATAGATCGAACCCACTCATCCCCACATACCTAGGATGAAGCATATCCCAATTATAGCATAGATTAATGGTATGAGTGAAGTATGAAAGAATACTGGAATTGAAAATGAAACAAAAAGAAGAAAAGAAGAAAATTACTCAACAATGTTTTTGGATGCTTCATCTGAATTCATTGCAATTGCTGGTTAGAGATCTTCATCCAAAATAACTTGAATAAAATCAACAACGACCAGGAATGTAAAATGTTCTAGATTCGGCTTCAGCAACTGACTGTTGATGATGAATGGATGTGCATCAGCTGACGACTCTGATATGAAGATACTACCATTGTTATGCACAGTCTTCATAATGTATGGCCATGTCCATTTACTTTTAAATTTATCTAGGATTATCATCAACTTTGCATCAAACAAACACACTTTCTGTCAAGTCTCGAAGCTCTTTCGTCAAATGTGTCGGTCATGGAAGCGTTTAACCTTCTCCTTGTGCATCAAGTTGTTGTTGTATACATAACCTCTGAATTCTAGGAGTTTGTTAAGATCTACTTTCATGTTCTAACCACCTTTTTGTGAGTCAATATTGCAGATATTCACTGCCCAATGAAATTTGTGAATTAGTTTCACTAGCAAGTGGTGTGGCTTTCCATATACAAGATGATAGGGCAACATGCCCAAGGGATGATAAGGAGAAGGAATAGACCATTTGGTTCCGATAAGCCCACAAAACTGAATCTAGAAGTTTTGGATTGGTCTTCTTCTTGTTTAGACTCACAAGTTTCTGCAGAACGTCTTGATGCCTCTATTTGATAAATCTTCCATGCAATTGGACTGAGGATGATAAGGCGAAGCGACTCAGTGATCGATGCCGTACTCCTTTGCTAATTTCTTTACCTCTTTATTTATGAAGTGCCTACCCCCATCTGAGATGAGAACTTTTGAGATCATAAACATGAAATGATGTTAGCTTCTAGAGATCGATAGACCATTTGGTTATCATCGAATTGAGCGACAATAGCTTCTACACAACGACTTAATTAGTCAGCATTGAGAATAATGTATTCAGAACCCTGACTTAGGAAATAGGCCCATGAAATCAATACTCCAAGCATCGAACATATCCTAAATCTAAATGAATTTAATGGGCATTGAATCTTTAACATTGAGGGTTCCTCCCAATTTTCGATAGTTTGTGCTACCTTTGACATATGTTGCAGCATATTTGAATAGAGTGTGCGACCAAAGACCAAACTGTAAAATTTTTGATATTGTTCTACTTCCAAAATGGAGTCCACTAGATTCGAGCATATGATAATGCTGGAGGACACTAGTGTACTTTTCTTGAGGGTACACTGATGCCATACGCAACCCACTCCTTCCATGAACAGGTAGGGATCTTCCCACATATAAAAATGGATATCGTATAGGAATCTATCCTTCTTGACTTTCGTCCAATCTTTTAGTAGCACCCTAGAGATGAGGTAGTTCACAATATCGACATACTAGGGGACAGATGCCACACTGGGAATGGATTCATCATGGAAGGTTTCTATAATTGGTGTGTTTCTCATCTGAGTATCTGAGCATTCAATTCTAGATAAATGGTATGCTACCATATTCAGAACTGCAAGCTTATCTCTGATTTCCATGTCAAATTCCTAGAGGATAAGATCATCTGAGTAAGTGTGATTTTGCATCCTTCTTCTGTTGTAAGTATCGGATAGTAGAGTGATCAGCCAAAACAATAACTTTAAATCTAAGCAAATAGAATCTGAACTTCTAGAGAGTGAAAAACACTATCAGCAATTCTTTCTCTATAAGTGTACAATTATTTTGTGCATGATCTAATTTTTTGTCGGCAAAGTGAATGGCATAGGGTAACTTTTCTCTTCTTTGTCATAACACATCCCCAACTATGAAGTCTCATGCATCTGTCATGATCTCGAATGGGAGAGACCAATATGATGGCAATAGGACTAGATCCTGAGCTACTAAATCTTTCAACTAATACAAATATTGGAAATCCTTCTAATCAATAGTGATTTTAATCTCCTTACATAACATCTCAGTAAGAGGTCAAAAACTCTACTGAAGTCCTTGATAAATCTGCGATAGAAATCAACATGACCAAGGAATGACCTCACATTCTTTACTGATCTAGGAGGCTCAAGTTTAGCAATGACGTGCACCTTTGTCAGGTCTACTTCCATGCAATGCTTGGAAATGACATGGACTAGCGCAATCCCTTTAGTGGCAATAAAGTGGCTCTTTTCCCATGATAGTACCAGATTGACTTCACGACATTTCTGAAGCACTCGATCTAGGTGCATAAGATAACAATTCAAGTTGTCACCATAGATGATAAATCATCCATGTAAACTTTGAGAAAACTACTGAACATATTTGTAAAGATAGCTAACATGCATCTTTGGAATGCAACATGAGAATTGCACAATCTAAAGGGCATTCTCCTGAACGCATAGGTGCCGAATGGACATTTGAATGTAGTATTATCTTGGTCCTCATGGGCGATCACCTCCTAGTTGTACCCAGAGTACACATATAAAAAGTAGAAGAATTCTTTCCCGAGAAATCTTTCATGTATCTGATCAATAAATGACAAAGGAAATTGGTTCTTCTTTGTTGATGTATTAAGACACAGATAATCAACATACATGCACCAAGATATCGGTACTCAAGTAGAAATCTCCACTCATTGGTCTTTTGTAACCATGTGATCCATGATTTCTTTGGAATGACATGTAGAGGGCTCACCCATTTCAAACTAGATATTGGTAAATGAAGCCAACTTCACACCACTTCATGATTCCTTTCATAACCACATCCTGTAGGTTAGGGTTTAACCTCCATTGAAATTCTCGGGACGGCTTGCAATCATCTTCAAGATAGATGTGGTGTGAACACAATGTTGTATTTATCCCTTGAATATTCGAAACATTCCAACAAATTACCTTGTGATTTTTCTCTAAAACCTCGAGCAATGGACATTCCTGATCCGGGGTCAGTCTACTACTGATGATGACCAGATACATGTTTTCTTCACCTACAAGGAAAACAAACTTTAGACCTGATAGGAGTTGTTTTACTAAAGGTAATTGTTGAGTCTGCTTTGTGGAAACATCAGATATTAGGGTGAGATGGATGTTCTGTTGGAAGGAATGAGGTGCTCTCTACCTTTGTCTCTCTTGGCTCTGATAAAAATTTACCGAACATATATGCAGTCAACTCTTCTTATTTAGTCTGCCTTGAATCTTATTCGAACAGTCTGATTAATGAATCTAATTCCATCTCTAAATCAACAATAAAGTATGGGCCAACTGTGCTTTCTAGGTCCTCCTTTAAAGAGAGGATTTCCCGTGTCAAAATGTTATTTAAAGATGAATTCTAGTCGTTGATATTAACAATGTCACTTTCTTCTTCTGGTTCTGGCTTAACATCATCATATGTGACTTTCAGCTCAATGATCAAGTCCTGATTACTCTCTCGATGTGGAAGAGGAACATGATCTTTCCAGACCCATAATCAATTATCGCTTTGGTAGTTCAAAGGAACGATCAACCAATAATAATAGGGTTTTGGAGTGATGATGCAGGTGAATCCATGTATTGTACAACAAAGTTCCCTAGGAAGAACATTTCTTGTAGTTATGATAACATCCTCTAATAAACCTTTGGTTTGCTTAACGGATCGATCGACAAACAAAAGGATCATGCACGTGGGTTTAAGCAGACCCAAACTGAATTCCTATGTAATGATGATGGTATAAGGTTTATAAAGGAACCAATATCAAGTAGAGTTCATTAAAAATTATGATAAAAAATCTGGCATCTGATTAGGGGTGCTCTCGTGTCTTTCTTCTTTTGTGGGAGATCATTGATACCATTCACAATGGCCATGGTTAGGATGTGCTTCTATCCTCTAATGTGTTTGTTTTTGGAGGTTTGAAGATTTTAGGTATTGCTTCTTTCAATCCCTTATTACTGCTAGCTTGTATTCCATGGCCTTCAACAATTACATTTCTAACACAAGATTTTGAATGATTTCAATAATGTTGTTCTCATACAATTCATTTTCCATTTTTCTAGTATTTTTAGTATTCTACAGAGAATCTAGAGAAGGAATATCCAAAGAGTGAAATGCATTGTTCTTAATTACAACATATTTTTACATATGATTGTCTAGGAGGTACACAATCATGCAAAACATACAAAAATATATCCACAGTAGCTTCAGCTTTGTCAATTGGCTCCGGATCAGTTGTTGTTGTTTCTTTCTCCTAGGTTGGTTTGGCTTGGCGTTGGCTCTTATTAACTTCTTGTATATTTTTTTGCTACTTTTTTGGTATATTTGTTGATGGTGGCAGCGGTTCGGTGCTTCTCCTCCATCTTCTTCTTCCTCACTTAACTGTACTATTGGAACAACTGATGCAAAAGATGATAACTCGCCAGAAGATGCTTTATTCTTGCTCCTTGCTATGGTAGACATCTACAAGGTCCTACCACTTCTGATAGTCACTACATTAGATAACATAAACTCAGAAAAACATGACTCTATCAGATCCGATTAGACTTAACACATTACCTTCTCCTTTCGCTTGAAGTTATTAGGGTTGACCTCGACCTATGCCGGATTTTGAGTTTTAGTGGCAACGAGATCATCAATCTTCTGGCTCATATCTATTATGCCTTTTACAAGTTAGGCAAATCAGTTGAGAGTGAGGTTCACATGAGCAACCTCAGGTTCAACGTGCTACTCACATTGAGATTGATAATATGTTGGAGGTTGCGTATTGGAAAAGCGAGAATTAAACAGAGGAGTGGATGTTAAAAGTGCTGAGGAGGAGGAGGATACTGATTCTGTAAAGCATCCACATAATTGTGATGAGGCTGGTGTTGGCGGTACGATGGTTGTAGGTTCTCGTATCTCTGTTTCTAGGTATTCTGATGTGTTGGAGAGTGATGATGTAAAGGCCAGTTCTGCTACAGCAAATTCACACCAGTAGGTTGGTGGTATGACCTAATGGAATACGACTTTCCCTACTGATTTCTTCATGTACGGTCTAGTTGTGCATCATTATTCCATATGCCATTCACCTCCTGAATTTGGGGAGGGGTGGGAAAAATGGATCCGCATACGATCGGGGCTCAGGCTGGTAGACGACTAGCTATTTTGATGGTTTTAGTGGCATCTGGTCTAGGGCCTGCATGTAGTATACATGGTGGGATGGTTAATCATACCCTAAACTTAAGTGAGGTTGTTGTGGCGATGAAGGATTCTTCATCTCAATGAGAATTACGAAAGAATGGCTCACAAACTGGCAAGAGTTGATGGTGCCAACTAGCACCTCCAGCTACTTATTAGTCTAATCCAACTTGTCTAGATACCAGGTTCTCTGTTTGATCATAGAAAATTTCTCAGGGTCTTGTGATCGCTTCTTTATAATGTCCACATTGGACATGTGGCTCCTGATGATGCTCAGGTTGGAGCTCTCATCCTTGTTCTGCTTATGGGATATAAACATATTAACGAGCTTGTGGTGGATCTACGGTTGTCGCTAATTAGAATCAGATGAGGACAATGCAACCTCTCCTTCAACTATTTCTTCACATTTTTACCAAAAGATATCCTCATCCTTGTTGAAGTGAGATCTGCTACATGCGGCATCAACAAGCCTCTGATTTTCTTATGTCAGGACCCAGAAGAAATGTTGGACCAATCTATTCCGAGGAATGTCATGGTGGGAGCATTTCTCTTGTACGCCCTTAACCTCTCTCAGGCTTCATGAATGGACTTGTATGATCCCTAGGAGAAATGACTGATACATGTGCACATCTAGTTAAGATGACTAAGAGGGTAGAATTTATGGAGGAACGCAGACTTAAGTTCCTGCCAGGTCGTCACTACCTTCCCCAAGTGATGATCCAGTATAGCACATTGTCCTAAAGGCTTAATGGGAAGGCAATCGATTAAGCTACATCTAATGGGATGTTAGGGTATTAAGTTGGGCGACAAACACGAGAAAATTATTGGAGATGGATAAGGCTCTTCATTTGTGTTCTTATGGAAAGAACAAAGAACTAGGGATTGAGATCAAAGTGTCCGTGGACTAGAGGAATCTGAATCCACTCTGTCATTTGACCAGAGTCACGATTGTAAGTTTCTTAGAGCATAGGCTTGTGAGCATCTCTTCTTGATTCATATAACCCTCCACGGGGTCCATCTCCCGGTTCATCTTCTTATTATCCACATCGATTCTCTCTTTCTCTCCTCAATCATTGAGCATTTTGATGAAGGAGACTTGGGAGAGAGCCTGATCTGTAAGTTGTTATTGGATAGCATTAATGGAAGCGAGCAACTGGGCATTCACTTCATTTTGATCTGGTTGAGGGCTTTGATTTGGTTGTTGTAGTCCCTTCCCCTTACATTGAGGAGCCATCTATAAATTAGACTCAGAGGAATTTAACTAAACAGGTGGTAATCGAGATTTCGCCAAAGTCATGTCAATCCACAAGGCAGATCAATAGTTGTTGAAGTGACCTCAAACAAAACCTCGATCTATCAACAACTAACCCACAATACGAATTAAGATATAAATATAAAAAATGTGGAATAAAAAATTTATTATAACCCTACAGCAAATATGTATAGGTGTAAGCATGTGTAGAGGTCGAACTCAGGGAGCAAAGAATAGAAAAGGGGCAAAAATATTGCACACAAAATTTTGTCGTTCATCTCTTATTTGTTTTTATTATTTTTGTTGGTTTTTATTTATTATTTATTTATTTTTATTTTTAGTTAACATTTAATTTTTTTTATTTTCTTTTTTGTATTTTCATATTTTCAGATTTCTTTTTCTTTTATATATAATATGGGCTATATAAGGATATATATATATATATACAATATAGAGTGACATACTTATAAATACAAATAAATATAAGTGAAATACAAAATAAAAAGTGTTTCGTATTTTACACATTTTTCTATTATTTTTGTGATTTTTATAGAATTTTGCAAATTGTTATGAATTTTAAAGTCAAAAATATCCCAAATAGAAGATTTAATAAATACCCAAAGTTGAATTGATTTTATAAAAATATTACATAAGGTCCAAAACCATCCAACTTGATATTAATGTATAAATATTTATATAAAGAATATTATAAAATAGAAAACATATTTTTTAATTTTTTTTATATGGAAGATTTTGGATTTTTCAATTTTTAAACATTTTTTCCATTTTTAATGATTTTTAGTCGGGAGTCATAATATGATAAAATTATATATATATATATATATATAGGGTAAAATGGGGCTGCCCCCAAGGAGTAGCCAACTTGGCTACTCCCACCCCTATTTTTCCCTCATTTTTTTATTTTTTTGGAAAATAAAAATTTGTATATTCATCATTATATCCCTCTCACACTCTATTAAAATTTCGTTAGAAACAGAGACTCCTGAGCCCTCCATCCAGATGTCATTTTTTTAAGGGTCGCAAGATTTTTTAAATCGATCATGTTTGGATGGAGGCCATAGGAGTCTCTGTTTCTGACGAAATTTTAATAGAATGTGAGAGGATATAATGATGAATATACAAATTTTTATTTTCCAAAAAAATAAAAAAAATGAGGGAAAAATATGGGTGGGAGTAGCTAAGTTGGCTACTCCCTGGGGGCAGCCCCATTTACCTCATATATATATATATATATGAATTTTTAGAGATGTTTTTATATTTTTGGTATTTTTAATCTAGACATTACAAAATTAGGCTCCTTTTAATTTTTAATAAATGGATAAAATACTCAAAAATACGAAATAAATGCATGATGTGAAAGTACATGGCAAGATGCATGTTTATGCGAATTTTTAGGAGCATAATAGCTTTATGTGATAATAGATCAAATGCATAAAAATAAATATCCTAGAAGGTTATATATGCAATAAAAATAAACCTCAGGGACTCAGATGCAAATTTTCAATAAATATACAATGTATATTCCATTTTATTTAACTATTTAACAATTAAAAAATCAAGGAATACAATATAAATTACCCACTCACAAGGGATTACACATGAGATGGCTAGGAGGGACCCAATTACAATTACCATTAAGTACAGGGTCGATACTGCAGAATTCTCAAAAATATACAGTGTAATTCAAAATTTAATAAATTGTTCTACAATTATAGAAACCATAAGCAACTTCAATGCAATTTCACCACCTCATGCAGGATGACACGTAAGGTGACGTGGAATGGACCTAGATGCAATTACAAAAATTACGAGGCTCTTTTTACAAAATTTCCACTTTATTTTGCACATGACCTTTTATTCACAAGAATAAATATTAAATATACAAAAAGTTGGGCAAGATGTAGTAATTTACCTAATATATGCCTGGGACCGGACAACGAGCGATGTTTCACTTGTCTATGTGTCGCATGTTGGTACGATGATATTGGTTTGCCTCCAACAGTCGAGATCAGATCCCCCAATGGATATCCACAGTAGAGATGGGTTTGATCGAACGATTTTTGTGCATTCTAGGCTCCATTCTTGATCTGACGACAGAGAGGTGACGTTGAAGAACAGGGAAGAACTCGCGGCGATACGAGTTTCTTCCGGCAAGATCACCCTCCTACATGATCTTTAGATGCTACAAAATGGGTCCATACGCTCCAGGAGAGGTCCTCGAACGGTTGATGGCCTCAAAACATGTCGGCATTCATCGGAGCTTTTCCATGAGGTCGAGGAAGGTTAAGGCACCCAGGTACCTCAGTTTTCAGCAAAAATCAACCCTAGAGGTCCCTCTGGCCACCCAGACCTACAACAGACATGCACACAAGCAAAGAGGGGATCGGGGGGACGCTATTGGTGGTAGAAAGGGTGTAGGGAGTGCGGGCAGAGGTCACCAGCGAGGAGACTCTAATCTCTGAATCCAATGAGGATCCGGGTGAGACGAAGAGCTAGTGATAAAGGGAAACAGAGGGGGAAGGTTATGAGAGTGGAAAGTGAGTCGGAGACAAGTGGATACATGGTGTCTGCTCCAACGAACTACGAATTGAGCGTTTACATGTTAATGGATATACTAATGACTAAGCTAGTTGCAAAATAGAAATGCAGGAAGTAAAATCTACCTAAATAAAAAATTGACGTAGGTTGTACCTTCTAAGGAATAAAGGGAGTAGAGGTGGTCAGAGCTCACCTTGGGTGCATCTCTGCTATCCGTCAGCCGCCATGGAGCTCAGGGGATCCCCTCTTGTCACAAGGGTGATTGCTTTGGTCAAGGCCCAGGTTCATTAGGAGTTAGAAAATAACCAAACTTTTCAAAAGGAGGTGGAGGTTTTTATTTGAAAACAAGATAGGGCACCCTTATTGACCAGCTCAATGCGAGAATTTGAATCTATATACATGGGATCTACAAGCCTGGTGTGAATCATGGAAGAATCATGACAAAATCCCACGAAGGGATTGAAGGCGAGAGATGGATGGATCATGCAGGAAAAAGGGATGAAAATGGAGGACATGATATTTCTGACAAACAACAGAAGCATAAGGGAAGTTAACTGGGGGTCAACAATCGGCGTGATCTCATTGCTCCATATCAGACAGCAAGAAGACAAAACTGCCATGTTAATTGAAGAATAAATCATAAAAAATAGTAATTAATTTTATTAATTTTCAATTACAAAATAAAATGTTTATTATGATTTTTATTTATATTTTTGTGTTATTTATCACAAGTTAATTTTTAAGTGTATATTTATAGATGTATTCGTCTATATTTTAACTATTTTATTTTTATTTTCTATATTCAATTTTGTAAATTTTATTATTTTATTTTATATATCTACAACTTACTTTTATATGTATAAATATATTTTCGTTATATTTTAATGATATACTGTACATTTAAATAAGTAAGTGTATAAATTATATAGGTATACTCATAGGTATTTTATCTATATTCATTTACATTATTTTATATTAAGGTATTTTATTGGATTTATTTTAGCTTTATATTTTTAATAAAGTGTAAATGATATTTACAAGCGTATAAAAAATATAAAAGAATGAAGAAGAAAAAATTTATTTCATTTTTATTTATATGCATATATCATTATATGTATTTTGCCTATGTTTTTACATAGACTTATTTTTTTATAATTTCTTTATGATTTTATTTTGGTTTTAATATGTACCTTTGTTATAAGTAATATTTACCAAATTATAACATTATAAAATTGTAAGAATAATAAATTATGAATTATTTGAATATTTTATTAGGGTAGTCTATACAGTGGGGGTCCAAAACCTAACTTTCACATCTTCACTCCAAAAATTATGAAATCTTCATTAAAAATATTATTAAAATTTATATGCATATATAGTTATTTTTAAACGTTTTGAGTTTTTATTTGAAAGAAATGGGTTTGTGAAGTTGGGATTTTGGCTTTTTATTTGTGTATAAAATGCACATTATGTGTTATTTTTGTACAAACTCAATTTTGTATTTTTATTTACCTTATTATCTATAACTTTTATGTACAAAGTTTCTTTATTTGATCTATAAATAATGAAGAACAAAATGGGTGTCATGAATAAATATGTTGGACTTCTATTGTATTTTCGCCCTTATCTTACTTTATTCCTTATCGACCAACTCAATTCTTGACTTGGTCTCAAAGTTTAGGGTCATAAAATACCATTGGTATTTTATTATTTTTCTTTTCTTCTTTTTATTCTGTAATGTTGGCATTAAAAATGTTTTTATTTACACAATGAATACAATAAATGATGAATGTTGTTTTGTACAAATTAATGCTACTTGCATTCATTAGCTAGGGTTTTTAAGATCAAAATGGTAGTATCAAGGTGATGAAATGGATATTCATCACAGGGGTCCAGGTTCAGCTCTTGATCAGACTCAGAGGAATTCATCATGTTCATACTAGAAATCTAGGACACCAAATGAAAGATGAGTATGAAATTAGTGTCATTTCCAGATAGTCGTGAATGGAGTACTTGATATAAAGTGAAATCGATCTCCATTCACAAGGCATGAACGTCAGGACAAGAGTAATGATGGTTTATTGGAGAAGAAGTCAAGGAATCTGCAGAGTGGTTTATGAAGTATAAACCAGGATCTCGAGAATCGCCTCGAATTATTGAAGATGTCTAATTCATGGAATCGATGTGGGTGTCAACGGGGTCTTGATTAAACCATCCATGAGTCACCAACTTGGGATAGAAGCAGAATAGATTAGTATGAAACTCAGTGATAAACAAAAGGATGAAATGAACAGGAAATTTGAAGAAGGCTCAAAATGAGCAAAATATCAAGAAATAAAAATAGAGGAAATTAAAAATGGCGCAAGTGCACAAGAACAATCTTTTACCTATTTCTTATGCAAACAAGCACAAAATAGTAGGATCACCAACTCTACCCTGTGAAGCCGTAAGAGTTCAATTATTTTTTATCTTTTCAATTTTATTGTTATTCAGGTAATATTATAGCAACTCCTTCAAGGCTAACCCTATAGGAGATTGAGTACTATCATAAAAGTATTCCCGTACATCCCACTTCCTTTATAACATGTAGCTTGTCTTTTTTAAGAGAATCATTGCTATTGGGTCTGGATACACTACTCATCGAAAGAATAGAGGAGGAAGCTAATAGGTGAAACCAATACTTCCTCCTTGAAGAGTACGTAGACATAGAACGATGAGATAGATGTCCCCATGAAGTGAGGGCCTAAGCTCAATACTTTGATATGTCTGCAAGGAGATGAAGCTTTACTCACCCTTATACAATAGAAGCGCTAATACTTCATAAATCTAGTCAACAACAAGGTGGTACCCAAGCCGGAATTTTGGTTTTATGTCCTAGGGCTGAGACTCACGCTGTCCGGAGTGTACATGAAAATAATGTGGTCTTTATGAACCCAATACAATGAAGTTTGTCAAAGTGTTATTAATAGTCCCCCTATATTGATTTTTGGATTTTTAACTTTTTTGGGTATTTTTCAAGGTAATAATCACCTAATGACTTTTTTGGATTTTCTTTTAGACCTAAGTGAACAAAAATAGAGAGAGATAGCAGGAACTCAATGCAAGGTGACACTAGGATGGAAATCTCACCCTTGTGTCAAAATGATGAATGCTTAGTAGGAAGACTCATAGTGTTTCCCAGCACTCTCCATGCAGGATGCAAGACAGAATTTTAAACTACTCTATATGTGTTATGCAAGATGGTGAAATCACCTTAAGGAGGAATTGCTATTAGGGTTAAGCACCAATTTAACTTGACTAAGATCCAAGCATAGAGACTATAGGTACATGTAGATATTAGGGCTTTGAACCTAAGTTAATTGATCAAGAAATACTAATATCTAAGGGCCCAATCACATAAAACACATAAAAATAAGGCAGAAAACATAAATCATGGGAAACAAATAAAAATATGTGAAAAATAGGGAGGACAAAAAGAAGAATGCGAAGAAAACTATGATAAAAACCAACAAGACCCAGGGTAAATAGACACCTGGTAAAATAGGCTTATGAGTATAAATGTCCAAGGGTTCAAGTGTCCAAGTGTTCAAGTCCATGTATTATTACAAATAACAAGAAGAGTTACTCTCTCACAAAATGAAATAAAATCTATACTAAAACTGTTATTCTCAAGTCTTCAAGCTAACTTTGTTGCTCTCTCCTATCGGCTCGTGAAGAAGGAGTCGATCGCCACACAACTTGGGTGCACCAGCTCTCTTAAGAAATCTTCCCTCGCTTCACGGTCCCTCGTGGAAAATTCAATAAGAAGAGATGGCTAGAACAAATAAACAATTATTCAAAAAAAAGAAATAAATGCTGATAATATATACAATCTCCTATCCTAGGCGTTGGCCCCCGGCAACGAATCGATATGGATAGAGGTGCCTAATGTTTAGTCTTAGAGAAGCATACAGTATATGACAAGTCGGATCTGATAATAGTTGTATCGACTCGACTCTCTACACATGACCAACCAAATCAGACAAACAATCAACCTACGATAATGATTAAACAACGAATAAAATGCGAGGTGAAATTTATTAATCCCCAAGAAAACATTTGCATAGCATGAAAGTGTATGGGTCGAACCACTAAGAGCAAACATGAGGATATGGATAATTATTATTCTTTTTCTTTTTATTTTTTGGGGTTTTTAATTATATTTATTTTTACAGATATTTCATGTTTCTTGTACTTTTAGATTTTTTTAAATTTCTATATTTTTCCTTTATAATTTTGAAAAATGTATTTCCTTTTTTTAGAGAACAATAGATATTTATATATAAAAATAATACTAGTACAAATACTATAAATAATATAAGAGGTATATAATAATAATATATAGTGAAAAATGCCTTTCTTCGAAAGGTTTAAATATATACTATATATTTTTTTAGAAAAGTAATAGTAATATATAATATATAAGTATAATAAGGTATATAAAATATATATAATGTTTTATAATTTTAATTATATAAATACTCAAAATCTAGAAAATAAATTGCTTTTATGTTTTTAATATTTTCCCTTTATTTTTGGGATCTTTTATATATTTTTTGCTATTTTTTATGTTTTTAATGTATTAAAATGTACAAAACGTAAGCAAAATAAATCGATCGAATTATTTTTTAATAAATAATAGTCTCAAAATTACTCAAAAATATTTGAAATATATACTATAAAATATAAATAAAAATATATAATAGAAACTATTTTTTATTATTTAAAAAAAATAAAGATTTTTGTAGTCTTTTTAGGGTTAGAAGATTTTAAGGCTTTCTTTTTATATTTATTGATTTATTATTTGTAGGTCTAATATATAGTAATATATGTATCTATTTTTTTTGTAATTTGGAAAGATCTTGTTATATATTTTTTGGATTTTAATATGCAAGAGGGAATATATAGCTCAAGTTTGATTTTTAGAAATAAAAAAATATAAATAAATGCAAATAAAATATATGGTATGAACTAACAATGTCAAGCATCTATTGTATTATTCCTACAATTTTTAGAGCACATGAGCTAATTATTAAAAATTGAAATACACAAGATAAAATAGAAGCCTATTAGGGGTATAACTGTAATTAAAATAAAGAGCAAGGTGTTGGTTGTACTTTTCCCAAAATTTAACACTACTTACATAAATTTAGTACTAAAATTAAATACATAAAATCGGAGGGTCCCATTGCAAAATGGTCTAACCTTACATAGGGGCCAAACGAGGTGACCTAGTGAGGGACCTATCTGTAATATAGAAGAAGTTGAGATAGTCCATTGCAAATATTACACAAATATTTTTTCTTAATATTTACATTACTCAAATATAAATACAAATGTTGGAGAGGGTATTAGCAATTTACCCACTAAGTGGCACCATTCATCAACAAAGGGAGCTCCATGTGGCTTCACTTAACGATCGGGCGGTTGGGATGCTTCACCCTTTGATCCACGACTCAAAGTAAATCTATGTTGAGCGCTCCATAAAACGGTTGTGAAGGGGCGCACAAGAACGTTCAATAACAAGCATTGGGCACACTTTGATTAGTCCTTCCTCCTCACTCTAGCATCTTTCGACTTCTTCAACAAGCTCAGCCTGTTCATGGGGACCAGGCACGTTTGCAGGACCTCTCCAATAGATTCTAGGTGCCCTCGAATGGGACATGGGGCCTTCGATATATCAGCACCACTTGGGACAAATACCAGGAGTCCACAGAGGTCCAGATGGTTCCTAAGATCTTGGCACCTGCACAAAAATGCTCCTTGGCTCCAGATGAAGTGTCTCGACTAAGTTTGAAGCTTGAACAACATGGTTATGGGGAGGTAATGAATCTCCAAGCAGTGATGGAATCAGAGCTCTGACCAAACTTAGTTATTGCATAATCATGGTGAAATTTGTGGGATTTAATGAAAAATATGAAGATGATGAAAATGGGGGTAAAGATAGGGTCGGAACATGTGGGATTCACAATAATTTTGAGATGGAGTAGGAAGCTCCAACAAACAAAGATCCGACAATTAAACTATTCTACTAGAAATTAAACAAAAACACTCCTAAATATATGCTAGGAATTGAAAGTACGATCTAACTACACTACTCCTAGTAACTCATCCTTGATGAACATAGAGAAAAGAGGGGCTCACCGGTGGAGCTCCGGTGAGGCCCTAGGTCACCCTCCTCCAACCATATCCACGTTGCATATTGAGGAATCACACTCTTTGTTACTGAGAGCAACTCAAATCACAGTGATATTTGGGGTTACTAAAGAAAAATGGGATAAAGAAAGGGGACGAAGGAGGTTATTTTTGTACATGGCGAGGGCATGGGTAGGTCACTAGATTGCAAAAGATGGCGTGAATGTATAATAATCCCAGGGTGATGGCGATATGGTAGAGAGTATGTGGAGCAATATTGGTGAAGAAATCAAGGGCGTGCTAGTAGTGGATCTTTGCCAAAAAAATGGAGAAGGCAAGGGGTTTGTGAGGTTTGACAAAGGTAAAAGGGTAGGCTATATAGTTGACGGTCGAGTTAAGAAAGAATGAAACATGATTGTTCTACGTGGACCAATCAAGAAATTACATAAAATAGATCCCTATGAAATCATTTAAAAAAACAAATGATTTTATTCAATTAAAGTCAAAGCATAAAAGTTTAATTTATTTATTTTTGTAGTATTTAATTATTATTTTCGTTATTTTTACAAGTATGTTTATTAGGTGCTAACATTCACATGTATATACAAAGTTTTAAATTCATATATTTATGTTATTTTATTTTTATTTTGTATTCTATATTTTTTATTATATAAACATATTTAGTATATTTATAATATGTTTAAATACATATTTACAACATTGGTATTGTATTTTTCTGATTTTATTTATATACTTAATAAAGATTTGTATATTATAGATATAATATACCTATATATTTTAATATATAATTTATTTTAATAAATTTTTAATAATTTTATTTTATATTTATGTTTTAATAAGTTTCAAATAATACTGGTAAGTATTTAAAAATATGAGGTCTAAAAACAAAGAATGAATAAATTGAATAAAATATACAAGTTCACAGTACAATGGGGATCCAAAAGTCAACTTTTGCATCTCAGCTCCATTTTTAATGAAACCACCTTCATTAGATAAATAATTAATTTTATGAACAATAAAGTGAGTTCAGTCAATTTTGACTCTGTATTGAGGAGATACAAGTTTGTAAAGTTTTGTTTATAACTTTTAGATATGTGTCCCAATCACACTAAATTTAATTTTCTGTGCACTTATTTTGTGTTTTTCTTTTATTTTTATGTACAAGTTTCATGTTGAGGTTTTATTACTTGGTGTGTATAAAATGGAAAATAAAATGAGGTACAAATGACTATTTATTGATGAATAACATCTAGGTTTTGAGCATATTTTTGTGTGATTTATTTGCCCTATCACCCCCTACTTTATTCCTTGTCAACCAAGTTAATATTGAAATGGTCTCACGGTATAGGATCATTCACTTTATTCGACACTTCATTTCTTTTCTTTGCTTACCTTTATTCTTTTATTTTCGGATTTAATAGTTGTATTTATATAGTATTTATCAGGAAATTATTGAATGTTATTTCTTTTATTCTAATGCTACATACATGGGTATAGCTAGGGAGTTAAGACCAAAATTAAAGAATAAAGGTTTGAAATGGAGATTCATCAGGTCACGGATTGCATTCGCTATGGCGACGATCAGGTTATGCTTCTGTGATCTACTGTGTTGGTTTGTTCGAGGCTGGTGCTTTGATGTACATGCCTCTTTCAGTCCTTTTTTTACAAAAGACATGTATTCCATGGCTTTTAACAAAGTCATTTCTAAAAATATATTTTAAAGAATCTCAACAACTATTAGATTAAACAATGCATTTTTCATTTTTCTATTTTTTGGAATGTTTTATTACATCCAGAAAATGAATATCTTCATATTGAAAAAATAGTTATTATTTACAATAGAATAATTATGCATAAATGATGGATATAAGGTACACAATCATTAAATCACATGAAAAAAGTAAACGCAAGAGCCTTGATTTCTTCAATCGACACGGGATCGGTTGCAGCGATGCTTTTCTCGTTTGCTGGATTAGTTCTACCTTAGCTCTTATTCTATTTTTGGTGTTTTTCTTTTTCTTCATATGTTTGGATTTTTAGATAATCTTGTGCAGCTCCTCCTCCTCCTTCTTCACCCATCACTAATACTGAATCGGCTGACATAGAAGATGATGATTCACCAGATGACACTTTATTCTTCCCTTTGTCAGCTGTAGATGACTACAAGGTCCTACCGGTCCTGAGAGTTACAACATTGGATAACATAATAGAATCATTGATGCGTGACACATCAATTTTGGATGATACATCGCTAGCTACCATCTCTTTAAAATTATTTAGATTCACCTCAACCTATGTTGGTATGATAGTTTTAGTGGTGGTGAGGTCGTCAAGTTTCTAGATCATCTCATTGAGTCTCTTCACCATTTGAGCCAAACAGTCCAATGTAGGGTTCACAAGCGCGACTTTGATGATTCAATGTGATGACCATTATAAAACTAATAATGATGTGGAGGATGCAACTGATTATTCTAAGAGTAATACTGAAGAGGATATTGCTGCTGAAAATAGTGTGGAGGGAGATATTGGTTCTGATATTAATCATCCGGGTAGGGGTGATACAACTGTTGTTGATGGTGTGATGGATATTTATAAGATTGTCTTCAAGTGTGTGCTTGTGATGGAGACTGATAGTTCTGAGGTTGTCCTCGGACAAATTTCCCACCATGTGGTTGGTGGTATGAGTGAATGCCATTGAACTGACTATGCTATTGTCCGCATGGACATGCCAGTTGTTGTTCATTACTCCATATGTCATTCACCTCCTGAATTTATGGTGTGTTTGGGAACAATGTCTCTATAAATGATCGAGGCTTTGGATGGTACACAATCATATGTTGTTATGGTTGTAGTTACAATGGTGCCTGGTTAGGGGCATGCACGTAGTATGCATGCTGGATGGATGATAGTTGCCACATGCTGGACGGATGACATTTGCCCTAGACTCTAAGAAGATGATGATTCCTCCAGCGCTGTAGAAGTCATGGTTGATGAACTCACAGACTGACAGGTGCTGATGGTGTACACAAGAGCTCCAGATGCTTGATAATCTTATCTAATTTATCTAGGTTCTTTGTTCGATGGGATATGACTCTAATCTTGATGAACCCGTAGCATGTATTTTTTCAAAAATCCTTGTTATGTGGCATGGATCCACTACTCAGCTAAAGACTAGATGAGGAATATAAGAGGTAAAACGAATACTTCCCCCTTGCAGGGTACTCGGATGTAGCATGATGAGACAGGGACCCGCTGTCACAGTTCCCCTTGCTCAGTACTTCAGCTTACTTGCGCATGTACTGATAGAAGTGCCAATACTTCGTGGGTCCAATCAATCAATAAGGTAGTTTCCAAGCTAGGATTTTTTCTCTAATTCCTTGGGTTGTGCCTCACTCTATTGGAATGTACCTAAAAACAATGTGGACTTTATAAACTAAATGCAATAAAGTTCATTACAGATTTTAATTATGGTCAAAGTTTATTTAGCAGTCCCCTTATTTTAGATTTGTTGGGTTTTCACCTTTATCTAGTATTTTTCAATGATAACCGCCTAACAAAATTTTTCTATTTTCAATTTAATTATGTCCAAGAAATTAGAGAGGAGAAGTCAGAAAAGCTGATGCGCGTCAAATCAATGAATGCATGCAAGGTTTGAAATGCGTGCCTTGATCCAGTACTCTACATGCAAAATGATCTGTGCATAAAATTAAAACTAATCCATATGTACATGCGATAACGAAATCGCCCTAGGTAAACGAATTGTTATTAACATGAAGCACCAGTTATTTTGATTAAGTCCAAGTGCAATAATTTATTGGAACATGTAGATATTAGGGCTTTGGACCTAAGTACCGAGCAAACAAATTCTAAGTATCTAAGGGATCATTAACACAAGATGCAAAAAAATAAAAAAGGTGGAAAATACAAATCGCAGAAAACAAATATAAATAAAGGGGAAAATAAAGAGAAAGAAAGATAGAAGATGAGAAAACATGATAAAACCGCATGGGCTCCCAAGTGAACAATCACTAGGTAAAATAGGTAAAATAGACATGCAATGTCTGGTTTCCACGTCTTGTCACATATTATTACAAATTTATTTAAAAAGTCTCTCTCACCGAAAATAGATAGAGAACCTATAGTACTTCTAATATGCTCTCTCTCTCCCTCTAGCGATCTTTTTCCTGCTCTTTCCTATCCGCTTGGTCAGAAAATCCAACCTCCACTTCATGTGGATGCTCCAATCCTCTTGAGAAGTCTACTCTCCATCTACGAGACCTTACAGAAAAGTCAAATATAAGAATGGTCAGAATAGATTAAACATTTGTTGAAAATAAGAATCAGATTTACAAGAAAGTAAACATGCTTTATACACTAGCTATACTAAGCGTTGGTTATCGATAACAATGCTATTTACTAATCATAGACCGACCTAAGGTTCATAAATAGCCTAGAACCCTAATCGTTGTGGCGATTAATCTCAAATAAATAAAATCCAACCCCCGAACGAAGGATAAATCAATAAAGTGAAGTGTGAGCTAAAATTTATTATAACTTTACTATAGATATTTATAGGTGAAAGTACGGTAAAGTATTAAATAGAGGAAGCAAACGATGTGTAGGCCAATTACACATTAATTTTTTATAATTATTATTATAATTATTATTTTCATACTTTTTTATTTTTTATATGGGTTTTTAATGATATCTAGTTTTAATGGATTTTTAGTTGTTCTATATTTTAATATTTTTAATTTTTAAAATTTTCAAATTTCATTTTAGTTTTACAATTTTTTTTGTTTTTTTTGTTTTTAAAACGGATTATACATTTATATGTACTAATAATTATATTATATATATAATATAAGCACTATACCAAGTACATAATATATAGGGTATTATATTTTTCAATATATATAAATATAATAAAAATACATGGATAGAAATATTTTTTAGATTTTTACATTTTCTTTATTTTTTGTAGTTAATATAAGAACTATACCAAGTATATAATATATAGGGTATTATATTTTTTAAATATATATAAATATAATCAAAATACATGGACTGAAATATTTTTGTGATTTTTACATTGTTCTCTATTTTTGGAAATTTTTATAGATCTTTTATAATTTTTATACATTTCTAAAGTAATAAAATATCAAAATAGTGCATTATCCAAGATTATTTAGGTGTAATAATTTTAAATAGTCCAAAAATTAACCTAAAACTATTTTTTGTATACAGTAGATAAATATAGACTATTCACAAATATAACCTTATTATTTTGTACTTTTCCATAACTTATGCTAATTTTTATAAGGTTTTTAGGGTTTCATAATTTTTAAGTTTTATACTTTTGTATTTTTAGGGATTTTTGGATATGTGGTAATATATATAATAATGTAGGTAATATATATGTTTTTGGGAATTTTTAGAGTAATTCAATTTTTTATGGGTTTTAATATTTAAACAAGAGGAAATGCATGTTTTGTATTTTTACTATATAGGAAAATTAAATAAAATGCTTGATAAAAATTAAGTGAGGTCAAGCATCACAATATGTACTTAAATAAATTTTTCTACAATTTTTGAAGTAATAAAAATATTTATAAAGATAAATATTCACAAAATAAAATTCTAAAATTTATAGTGACCAAACTACAATTTATAGAAACATTTACTTCATTTAATAAAATGTCCAAATAATACAGGGGCATTAATGTGAAATACATAATGCCTCATGTAGTGCTACACATGAAGCAGAAGGACCTAAATGTAATAAACAGAAAGTTCGAGGTCCCACATGCAATTTTTATAAAATATTAGTCTTCACAGAATATTTGCAGTCATAAATAATAATACAAAAAGTAGTGCGGGATAAATGCAATTACCCTAGAGGTGGCACATGGTTGGCGTATAGAATGCGATCAATCAGTCCATGGCGGGCCATGTGTCATCACTTGAATTCAATGGTGGGTGATGAATACCCATTCATCACTCTTTATTCTATTATTTTAGCTACAAAAACCTTTGCAAATACATGTAGATATGTGTAAATACAAATAATTACCAAAAGCATGCATTGTGTAAAAACCTATAATTAGCATGTTTTTGTGCACAAAATAAAAGAATAAAGAGCAAAAAGAAAAAGAGGGAAATATTTAGAATAAATATTGAGCAACCTAACCCAAGGGAGGGCTCAGCATGGGCCTGACCGCATAAAAGCCAAAGTAGAGGGAGATAGGGCTCACATGTGTATATATTTCTGTAAATAAAACTATATATTTTCCTCACCCAAAAATATGTTGTAAATATTTTGTATATATTCTATTAAAAACAAAATAAAAAGATAAAAATCAAAAATTCAAAAATACCCTTCCTTCACCATGTGCATAAACCACACCATTGTATTTGTTTAACCCTATAAATAAATTCAATTATTTTCTAAACTTTTTGTAAATATTCTATGGCATATTTTGTAAATATATAAAATAACAAGAAACAAAACAAAAATCAAATAAAAATTACAAAATTGAAAATACAAAAATACATTGTATAAATACCATGTATATAAATGTATTCAAACATTTATTTCACCCTTGTATATAAGTGATAAAAATAAAATAAAAATATTCTTTTATTCCATATTTCATGTTGTAAATAAATAAAATACAAAATGAGCATAAAAACACATAAAAATAACAAATAAAAAAAATCAAAAATAAAAACCCATATAGTGTACATATACCTATATATAGAGCTACCCTATTTTTATTTCCAAAAATTAATTAAAAATCACCAAAAAATAGAAAAAAATAAAAGAAAAATATTTCATGTTTTGAGTTTTATTTAATTCGGCCTATTTCTGCCCTAAAATAAATAAACAAAATTCAAGTCCACGTGGCCGCTCCTGACTGGTCCACGGGGGAATGTTGACCCCGGTCAACTCCCCCGCGGTCTCCTTCCTTTTCTGGACATCGCGCGCCACCCCGCCTTCTCCGAATTTCCCACGCTTCTCCAGGTTGTCATCCACTCAACCCCCGCGCCCGGATTCTTCGCCGTTCATCCCTCTCCCTCGCCGGATCCTTCGCCATCAAATCAAAGCCTTCCTTCGTTGTCCCCGCTCAACCCTAATCGACGCTGTCACCTTATATAATCGTCCCTCCGCCGCCTTCGCGCCCCATCTTTGGCCCATCTCCTTCTTCCCCGTGACCTCCATTGGCATCGCGAGAGTGACAGCAAGCTTTGCCCTTGTTGCAGTGAGGCGAGGAGGCGATACCATCGATCCGGCGTAACTTCGCCGTCCTTGCTCCGCCGCCGGCGTTGAGCATCGAGCTTCAGGCCTTGACGCCCTTCGAAGCTACGACCAGGAGCAAGACCAGCTCCAGCACAGTCTCCAGCAGCCATCAGGTAGTTGATTAGTTCTTTTATTTCGTTTAATTTTAGATTACGCCCAATTTGCACCTCCGACGCATTCTTCCGATTCCGGCCACCTCGCGTATCATCTCGACCTTCCGACCCTACCATCACCTTCGCCATCTCCCCGCGCACCTCCTTCACCCATTCGCACAACCCAGATCGCACAGGATCTGGGAGTCGAGCTCCACCGCCGTCGCCTCGCCGGAGCTCTTCCGCCCCACCGCACCGATCACCTTCACGCCGCCTAACAGGGTCGAGGCACTTTGCCCTCGACCCGCGAAGCTTCTGAACTACTTTGCAGGTCAAGAAGAGGCCATCTGAGGCTTCCCGACATCTTCCCAGGAGCTTCTCCTCCGCCGACCTCGCCGGAGCCTTCCAGGGCCCGGCTGGGGCATCTGAGACACGCAGCAGGTGCGCAACCTCACGCCGGAGCTTCTCCGACCTTCAGGCGCAGCTGAGGAGGACCGGAGTCCACGCACGAGGCCGGCGAAGTTCGCCGGCCATCAGTTCTTCCACCATCCTCCAGAGCCGTCAGATCGCCCTCTTCGCTCCAGATCAGATCCTCACCGTCCATCTGCGGAGCCTTTTCACCGTCCGATCATCCCGAGGATCGATCTTCACCGTTGAGCAGCGAGGTTAAGCCACGACGTCTCTCAGCCGTCCGATCATCCACGTGGTTGCACCTCGACCACCCGATCCGAGCCGAGCCTCCTTCGAAGAACCACGTTGATCCACCGCCGTCCGATCATCCACGTGGACATACACCCGCCGTCGGATCAGGCCAGCCCTTCCAGAGTCAAAGGCGCGTTTGTTCTCCACCGTCCGATCTGCCACGCGTCACACATCAGGCCGTCGATAATAATAAAAGGGGTAAATTTCGCCTAGGCCCCTCTGCTTGTTCTATTTCTTTTTAGTCCTGTAAGTTTTAACTCAAGTTGTTTATTTTCTGGGATATTTGCATCAAGGACCTCGTACTTAATTTTATTTGCATTAATACCCCTGCCAGTAGAGACCCACGTGCTTCGCCACGTGTTTTGTTGGGTTATTTGCAATATATGCCTTGTAGTTCTGAATGTTATTCATTGAATAAAATGTTTTGTTTATTTGCATATATACCCCTGTGAGCATTGATTTTGCACATGTGCGAATTATTTTGGGTAAATTGCATATAAGCCCCTGGACTTTTGATACGAGTTATCAATAGGTCCCTGGAACTTATTTTTATTACATTTAGGTCCTTGAGTGCCCCAGGCACGTGCTTGGCACGTGACTTCTTGGGTATTTTGCACCAGGACCCCAGAACTTTTGGGTATTTGCACTTAGGTCCCTGTGCACAGTGCCCCACCTTTCTTTTTGAATAAAATATCAAACGACCTCCAAATCCAATGAAATTTTGACACATGGCTCCTGCCATGGTGTAGGAATTTCTATGATTTTTGGGGACATTTTTGATTTCATTTATTATTTTTAAAAATTCAAAAACACTCTTTTTCGCCACTGTTTGACTTTAAAAATACCAAAAAAATATTAAAACTCCATTAAAAATTCTAAAAAAATTAGATATTGTTGTTTACTGGTTGTTTGATTTTCTAGCCAAGTTTGGCGATTTTTCATCACCTAAAAAACCTAAAAATTGAAAAACCCCTAAAAACCCATAAAAATTGTAATAAATAAATTAAAAATCCAAAAATAATAATTAGGGTGCCTAAATTTTCCTCATTCTTCATAGATTACAGGAAAATTACCTCCAAGGTTGATTGAAACTCTTAAATATTTTATTTTTGAGTTTCTAACCTTGCTGGACAGTACCTTTGTTTTTCGCATTGTTTGATTTTTAATAAATAATTTACCCATTAGAAAAATACCAAAAATTCACCAAAAACAGTAAAAAACATTTGAAACATAAAAATCAATTTTCTGGAATTTTTGCATCATTTTTGGTGTGTGTAATATATTGTTGAAGTCGCCTTGTATTTACATTCTTTCATTTTCTTATTGTTTAAAAAATCTAAAAAATTCATAAAAACAAATAAAAAAAACCACTAAAATTTGTTCTCTGTGTTTTAGTTCAACTTGACTACATCGTAGGCCGCAAGGCCAATCTGTGCTCCTTGTGTTCGACCCTGGGAGCTATACCAGGTTAATCCTATAGCTAGATCGCTCTATTGTGTGCTTGCTTGTTTTTATCTTATTTGAGTGATTGATTTTTCTTGTTGATCGATTTTCGAGGGATTGAGGTCGCAACGACCTGTTATTTATCTCCCTTGATCTCTCGCGATTTTCTCGGTCATCAGAATGGCGCCGTTGCCGGGGAGCACGGCTTTGTAGTCAGTTTTCATTCTTTTGTTTTTATCTCTCTATATTATAATTGTTGTCTGACATTCTCTCTTGGATTTTTGTGCGAGGTACTGCTTGGACTGCTTGGAGTTACTATTTAGAGGACCCGCGCAGGAGGAAGAGAGAGAGGAGAAGAGATTTTCTATTTAGAGAGAGAGAGAGAGAACAATTCTTGTTGTAATAATTTAGGACTCAAACTTTGAACTGTGGACACTTGTAAACTTTGCGGGTCTGTTTCGCTGAGCACCGGTGTGCTCGGGGGACCCATTTGGATTTTCGCAGCTTTTATCGTGGTTTTGATAGCTAGCTGCCTTTTCCGGTGTTTACGCGGTTTTTCTCGAGCCCCTAGATTTAGGAATTTCTGTTGATTGTGACGTAGATATCTAAGGCCCAACACTTAATAGAATATCTGTTCCTATAGAACGTAATTGGACCTTGATAAAATTCACTGAAAAAGTTAGTTCAATTGGATTTGAGACCACGTGCCGTGAGGAGTCACATACAGCGCTGGCAGGACCCGTTGTGGCGGGCACCGAGTGACTCCCAAGATCGGACTCCGGACTCGATTCCGTTGGCTAACTATTGTTCTTCACGATCAATAGAAGTTGCTCATCTAGGACTCGGTTTTTCCTCGTTGCATCATTTAGGTAGTTTAATTCTGTATTTAAATTCTGCGCGGATCACTTGCATGTAGAGTGCTGGAGACAAGGTACGCATTTCTTTCTCTGCATGCATCATTGATTTTCTCGCGCATCGGCTTTTTCGTCTTCTCCCCCTGTGTTTGACTTAATCATCAGGAGAATCGGAAAAACCGTTAGGCCGCTTGTATTTATTTTTTGAAAAAAAAAATTAAAAAGAAAAACAATAAAAATTGGGACTGGATAACACTATTGACCCTAAAGGACACTCACATTAAAAATCTGTCTTGGGGAGAGCAACCCCCTCATTGTTTGGTTTGATTGTGCGAGAGAGTGACCCGAACACTAGGTAAAGCCCTCCGGTGCTCATCTCGACTGATTACCGACTCTTCTGTGCGGGACAGTCGGTTGAGAGAGTATCGGGTATCCCAGCAGGTCACGTAATCGCTCTGATATCTTGTATGTTCACCAAATAAAATGGACAAGATAAATTGACCGATCTTTCACGGTCTTCACATTGTGTTGCGTTGGTGAACCAGGGGTTTGCTTTGTGATCATATTTTCTCCAGATCCAATCCACCCAACTCGCCAAGATCAAGATGATGGGTAGGCGATCTCTTAGGCAGCCTCTGGCTGCACCGCTTGCAGGCGCGGCTACTCCATCATCTAGGTTGGCCCGTGAGAGTCGAGACCAGCTCTCCGGGCCCGAGTACGATTCCATCCTGTTCCCCCTCGACCCCCTTTCTTTTCCTACTGAGAGACATGAGCCCGAGGAAAGACGAATTGATTTAACAGAACCTGAGTTGGGCTCATCTGATTTTGCAGACGTCACTATGGCTGGAGCGGGCAGTTCAGACGATCGCCAGCCCGAACATTTTGTCTTAGACCAGGGGGCGATTAACTCCACCCTGATCGCGTCATTAGAGACAGTTCAACAGCAGTTACGCGATCAGGGGGCTTTTATGATTGAGATGAGAAGAGAGATGGAGCGACTCCGAAGAGAGAGAGAAGAGCCGAGCGAGCCTGAAGACATTCCTGACGCTGATGCAGAGGCAGCAGCCGCAGCAGCAGCTGCCGCAGCGGCAGCCGCCGCCGGAGGAGGACCACCGAGAACGATGCGGGAGCTACACAACCCCGGATCTACACTGATGCACCATTGGGTTGTGGTACCGGCCATCGTGGGGGACTTCAAGTTCCCTCCGAACACCCTGCAGATGCTTCCTCACTTTCACGGGCTTGCCACTGAGGAACCCCATCTCCATCTCCAGGAGTTTTTGATGATCTGCAGTACTGTCCACGACCGTCATGTGGACCAAGATACGATTCGGATGATGGCCTTCCCTTTTTCACTGGCAGATAGAGCAGCCGCCTGGCTGAAACATCTAGGGAAGTTTGTGTATACCTGGGATCAGCTCCGCACCGAGTACTTGAACAAGTACTATCCACTCGGGCGGACGAATGCAGCGAGGGCCCTGATCAACAACTTCTCCATGCTCCCTAATGAGCAATTTCACGAAGCATGGGAGAGGTTCAGAGAGCTTCTGGATAGATGCCCACACCACGACATCTCGAAGCCGAACCTAGTTCAGAGCTTCTTTAGTGGGATGACACCAGAGCTTCAGGGTCTGGTGAATGCTTCTTGCGGCGGGTCCTACTTTGCTAAGGACCACAACCAAGTTTGGGCCATCTACGAAGAGATGGCAGAAAATTACATGGTGATGTCCCAGACTCGGTTGTACACTCAGAGATCTCAGCAGCCGCCAGGACCCGTGCAGTATCAGCGGATAGCACGGGTTGATGCAGGTCCATCCAGTTCGTCCACAGTTGCGGCCGCACAGGCAGAGTCGGCCACTGCGGACATGGGGATAATCAGCGAGAAGTTGGACCGCATGGAAATCATAGAGAAGAAGCAGTGCCAGGGCATAACTCAGATGGAGCAAATGGCACAAACTCTGAGCGACATGAAGACCCAGCTCTTGTGTCTTCAGGAGGCACAGACGGCTCCTCAGCCCCGTCTTCTGTCGCGAGGCGATTCCGGCGGCAGCCGCAGCTCGTCCCAGCGCTCCAGCTCCTTGCAGCAGCCTAGACAAGTTCACCTTGTACAGGCGGAGCCGTACCAGCAGCAGCAGCCCTCCTACCAGTCACCACCATCACCAGACTTACAGATGGTGGTATATCAGCCGGATCAGCCTCTGGCAGCACTGCCACCAGACCCCTTTGACGCTGAGCCGTTGATGGATGTTAACGGGATTTGGTTTGACCGTCCTCAACCTGGAATCCGACGAGACCATCCCGGATTCAGGTGGGGGAATGGGGGCAACCAACCCCAGCAGCAGCCAGCCGGTCAGGGAGGGCAGTACTCCCAGCAGAGAGATCACCAGCAGCCCCCTGCATATCAGCCATCATCCTTCGTACCTCGTCCCTACCAGCAGCAGGGACAGAATTGGAGACGTGAGCAGCAGGCTCACCAGCAGCAGCATCATTCCTCTTACCCCTCTCAGCCACAGCAGCAGCAGGTCCAGCAGCCTCATTACCAGAGAGGCAACCCGTCGGGTTCCCATGAGAGCCCCGCCATGGATGATCTAGCCCGTCTCTTCACAGAGCAACAGGCTACATTTAGACGGGAGATGGACGAGTTCCGCCAGGAGATGCGGGACCTGATGAGAGGGAAGGCCGCCATCCCTGCACAGATCGAGCCTAATCCGAATAACTTGAAGAGGAAATCTGAGCAGGTAATTCACACTGAATTTACCACCCCTAGTGACCCATTTGAATACATCTTCGGATTTATTTGATGCTGATTTTGTCACACTTAGGAGCGGTAGAAGACCAGCAGGCGGCGCCTCATCTGAGCGACCACGCGAGGATTTATCCAGAGCGCCAGATGAGGAGGAGGAGAGCGGTACTGAAGCCGCACATCATGATGACGGTGGTACTGATGCCACCAGAGATGCTGATTCCACCGGCGGTACTGAGGCCGCCGTTTCACCACATAGAGGAGGTTGTACTGACGCCACCAGCAGAGCCGAGCCAGCCCGCGGTACTGAGGCCGCAAGACGTCTAGTTGTAGAGCCAGCTAGAGGTGGTACTGAGGCCACCAACATTTATTCTGATAGAAATGTTGTCTTTCCTCGCATGAATGTATCTCGGAACTCTGATTTGAATAAAGGAAAAGGTTTAGTTTCTTCTGATCCCACTGTGATGAATGATGTTTGTGAGGATCCGGTCATCGAACCGTCTAGGCCTATTCCTAGTCCTTCATCTGAGAAGGACCCTGTGATCCCCTTTCCTAGAGCCCTTGAGTTGGGGAAGGGGAAGAAAAAAGAAAAAGATCCAAAAAAGAGAGAGCAGGAGGAGTTCAGCCAGAGCATGATAGACCGATTTCACATCCAGCTGACCCTCAATGAGGCTTTGCAACACATCCCTCTTCTTCAGCGATCCTTGAGAGATAAGACCACAGTCAGAAGGACGAAGAGGAACAAGACCGCAGAAATTCATGTGTTGACCAAAGCCACGTGTTACGCGATCCAGAACCATCTGCCGACTAAGAGGCCAGATTTAGGGGCCCCGTATGTCAGATGTCAGATTAGTGAGCAGAGGTTCGACCGTACTCTCTTAGATAGCGGATCGTCAATCAACCTTCTTCCGGCAGCCCTTCTCGACCACTTAGAGTTGGGCACTCTTGTACAGAGCAGGACATACCTTCAGTTTGCTGATCGGTCTGTCAAGAGGCCAAAGGGGTTATTGCGAGACGTTGTCATCACGATTCAGGGTTTGCAATTCCCCGTGGACTTCGTAGTGCTGGACATGGAGACCCCTGACTCGTTGACCGATTCCCCCATCATCCTCGGTCGCCCGTTCTTGGCCACAGCCAAAGCGGTGACTGACCATGACAGTGGGAAGGTATTCTTTCGCGTCCAGGGCGAGAGTATACAAATAGAGACGGTTAAGGACCACAGAGCCAGAGCTAGATCCCGCTCACATGGCAGTACAGATTCAGAACAGCTGACAGACGTAGAGCCGGACATCCACCAGGACTGTGATTTTGTGATCACAGATGATGAGGCAGTTTGGGCAGATCCTGCAGCACAGACCATCCTCTCATATTCAGATACAGCTGATGCAGAGTTGATAGTAGAGGATAGTCTGGAGAGCACAGCCTTGGTTCAGGATACTATTGAGTCAGCAGAGTCGGACCTTGATCGCGACACGATATCCAGTGATGGTGGTACTGAAGCCACCCTGCTCTATGGTGGTGCTGATGCCACCTTGTTCTCTAGTGGTACTGAGGCCACCGAGTCTGATACAGATCCCTCGGATTCAGAATCTGATTGGGCAGATTGTGAAGATCAGATGCCAGATTTGGATCCACCTGAGCCTATAGATGAGGAGGAGGTAGAGGCAGAGCAGATCAGAGACAATGTAGAGGACCCGCCTTCTCCAGATCCAGTCTGTGAGAGTTCGTTATCATTTTCCCAGGCAAATTTGGCAGAATTGTCCGCATACACACATCTTCTTCAGAAGCCAGATTTGCCAGCAACCAGCTGTCCAGAGCTAAAGCCGCTCCCTACTTCGCTGAAGTATAGATTCCTTGCGGGAGAGTCTGAGATGTACCCAGTCATCATCTCTGCCGATCTGACTGAAGAGCAAGAATCCCGTCTGATGGAGGTTCTTGAAAAGAACCGCAAGGCAATTGGATGGAGCGTAGCAGATCTCCATGGGATTAGTCCCTCATTGTGCTCCCACCATATCTATCTCGAGGAAGGGGCGAAGCCGTCGCGTGAGTTCCAGCGGCGACTGAACCCCAACCTAAGAGAGGTTGTCATGAAGGAAATATCAAAATGGTGGAGTGCAGATTTTATTTATCCCATTTCCGACTCCAAGTGGGTCAGCCCCTTGCATGTGGTGCCCGAGAAGACGGGCATCACGACTGTGATCAGTGAGTCGGGAGAGGAGATCGCTACACGAGTACCCACCTCTTGGCGGGTCTGCGTTGACTACAGGAGACTCAACCAGGCCACCAAGAAGGACCATTTCCCCCTGCCCTTTATAGATCAGATCATTGAGAGACTGGCAGGGAAAAGCCATTACTGCTTCCTGGATGGGTACTCGGGCTACAACCAGGTGGCCATCGCTCCTGAGGATCAGGAGAAGACCACCTTTACCTGTCCCTTCGGTACCTACGCCTTTCGACGCATGCCATTTGGGCTATGTAACGCCCCTGCGACTTTTCAGAGATGCATGCTGTCAATATTTTCGGACATGGTAGGGGAGTGTTTAGAGGTCTTCATGGACGACTTCTCGGTTTACGGCGACGGATTCGATTCCTGTCTTGACTGCCTAGACCGAGTGCTTCAGCGATGTATTGCTACCCGCTTGGTTCTGTCTTGGGAAAAGAGTCACTTCATGGTGACTCAAGGGACGGTGCTTGGCCACATCATCTCCAACAGAGGCATGGAGGTTGATCCGGCCAAGGTCGATGTCATTAGGAAACTCACACCGCCGTCCAATCTGAAGTAGTTACGGTCATTTCTGGGGCACGTTGGTTTTTATAGGAGATTCATTCATGATTTCAGCAAGATTGCCCGACCGTTGACTGACCTCTTGACGAAAGACACCGAGTTCCTTGTCGATGACAAGTGTCTTTCGTCCTTTGAGACTCTCCAGCAGTGTGTTATTGAGGCTCCTGTCCTTCAGCCACCCGATTGGTCTCTCCCATTCGAGATCATGACGGACGCCTCTGATTTTGCCGTAGGGGCCGTGCTAGGACAGAGGAGGGATGGAGTACCATTTGCCATACACTATGCTAGCCGCACATTGGATTCCGCCCAACGGAATTACACGGTCACCGAGAAGGAGATGCTAGCAGTAGTGTTTGCCCTAGATAAATTCAGATCATATATCATTGGATCTAGAGTGACCTTGTACACAGATCATACCGCCATCAGGTACCTCATGTCAAAGAAGGATGCCAAGGCCAGACTTACTAGATGGATCCTTCTACTCCAGGAGTTCGACATTGAGATCAAGGATAAGCCTGGAGCCAAGAATGTGGTGGCGGACCATTTATCCCGATTAGAGCAGCCTGAGGAGACTGAGCAGATTGATCCCATTTGTGATACCTTCCCAGATGAGGCGATCCTTGCTATCGCCTCACTCCCGTGGTATGCCGATATTGTGAACTTTCTCATTGCTGGGAAAGTCCCACAAGATTGGCCCAAGCAGAAGATTGAGACCTTCCTTGCGAAGGCCAAGTCCTACCACTGGGAGGATCCCATCCTTTACCACGAAGGAGGGGATAGCATCTGGCGTCGGTGTATTCCTCAGGAGGAGCATCATAGTGTCCTCACTTACTGCCACAAGCTGGAGGCAGGAGGACATCATTCTGGGAGGAGAACGGCACAGAAAGTGCTCCAATCCGGCTTGTGGTGGCCTACACTCTTCAAGGACTCTGATGAGTTCGTGAGGAGATGTACTGACTGTCAGAGGATGGGAACTTGTGGACAGCGTGATATGATGCCGATGCAACCCATTCACTTCTGTGAGGTTTTTGACGCATGGGGCATCGATTTCATGGGTCCATTCCCTAAGAGTCAGGGATTTGAGTACATTCTGTTGGCCGTAGATTATGTTAGTCGTTGGGTTGAGGCTATCCCCGCCCGAGCCGCAGATGCGAAGACAGTTTGCAGATTTTTGAAGAAGCACATCATCATGCGGTTTGGGGTTCCACGAGTTCTGATTTCTGATGGGGGATCTCATTTCATCAACGACCAGGTGAAGGCACTTGCTAGAGAGTTCAGTATAGACCATCGTGTTGCCACACCATACCATCCACAAACGAATGGTCTAGCTGAAGTGTCGAATAGGGAGATCAAGAATATTTTGCAGAAAGTCGTCCGCCCTGACCGAAAGAATTGGTCACAGCTTTTGGACTCGGTCTTGTGGGCATATCGGACGTCTTTCAAGACTCCATTGGGTACATCTCCCTTTCGCCTCGTTTATGGCAAGCCATGCCATCTACCTGTTGAGCTGAGGCACAAGTCACTCTGGGCAGTTACAGACATATTGATGGATCCAAATGGTATAGGAGACCAGAGGAGGGCAGAGTTAGCCGCCTTGGAAGAGCTTAGAGATGAAGCATTCTCAAACAGCCTACATTATAAGAAGAAAGTCAAAGAGTGGCATGATTCTCATATCAGCCACAAGCATTTTGAGATTGGACAGAAAGTATGGCTGTTTGATGCGAGGCTTAGATTATTTCCAGGGAAGCTACAGAGCAAATGGAAAGGACCCTATTTGGTCAGAAAGGTACACGATAACGGTAGCATTGATATATCCGAGTTATCTTCTGAGAGTACCTTCCGAGTGAACGGCCAGCGGCTCAAACCATTTCTAGATCATGAGCCGCGGGACGTCATTATTGCTGCTATTCATTTTGCGTGAGATGTGGTCTTTTGACTCACATCTTTTACATCTCACGCCTGATTTTCACTGTTCCTCCGCCTGTATAGATCCAGTTGTCCATATCAATCCATTCTTTAGTCCCACATCCCGTCTCTCATCTTATGATTATGCTATACTTAGGGTGCACTTTACCCTAAGTATAGGGGGGATGTCGGACCTGCGAATATTCTTTTCATTCTTTCTGCTCCTGTTTTTGCTGCCTATACTTAGGGATATTTTACCCTAAGTATAGGGGGAGCAGAGTCTGTATATTCTTCACTCGGCTTTCCCTTCATGTACAGCTTTCTATACTTAGGATTAGTTAATCCTAAGTATAGGGGGAAACCACCGAGTTCCTCTCATTTCATTCTATTCATTTAGCCATTCCTTTTCACTTCCCTTTTACTAAGCACGAGTTATGTCTTCTTCATCGCTCTTGATCACTCTGAGGACATCGTTCGAGCTAAGTATAGGGGGGGTGTGTATATATTTCATATATACTTTAGCCATAACTCGTACTTTGTGTGAGTGTGTTAATAAATAAAATGGCTAAAAATCACAAAAATTAAAAATTTTTCATGTACATAAACCTCTTTTATTCTTGCACATACATAGCGAGTGTACAAAGTATTTTTGTAAAAATGATTTCAAAATTCTTTTGTGTAAAGCTTGTGTAAATATTTTGTATCAAAATTATGTATATAGTACAAATTTTTTTTTCAAAATGTTTTGAAAATCAAAAGTTTGCAAAAATCTTGTGTAAATGTGTGTAAATATCATTTTGCAAAACTTGCACTTCATGCATCATCATTCATGATTTCAAAACATTTTTCAAAAATTTTTGCATGATTGTAAAATATTTGTAAATAGCATCTTTTGTACATATCTGTATATAGTTTTTCCTGGATGAGAGTTGACATTTAAATTAAGCCTGGAATTAAATTGAGAAATGGAGCTTGAATAAGATCTTAATTCACTTAACTTCAAGAGGAGCCTTGTAGGACTTAGGGTTAAGGCTTTTCAGGTCCATAAGGACTTAATTCTTTGAGTTCACTAGGCTATGAGCATATGCCATCTTGATGAGCCTAAGTAGAGCACTTAACAACACACGCATGACTCTCAGAGACAATGGCTTAACTTGCACCTGCACTTTACACATGGCTCTCCACGGATGAGGTGGTGAGGAGGCAGTTTCCTTTGGCTTGGGGTAGCATATGAGGGTAGTACTTCTAGGCGGAACCTCTCTTCTTCTTATAGTGAAGGAAGTGCACCTCAACTTGGTCTAGTGGTGTTGAAAGCTAAAGACAGAAGCTGTGGGTTGCAATAAAGCTTCAAAAGAGGGATAGTCTACTGGCTCAAGGAGAAATTTCTTATATGCTGCACCATGTAGATATGTGTACAGAAGTCTTGAAAAAAAAAAAATGCAAAAAGAACTCCAAAAAAGTGGTGGGTCGGATTGAAAATTTAATAACCCCACCGGAGTGAAAAGCAAAAGCTTATGGTATCATGCTACATCTCATGAAGCTTGCAGCGGGAGACTTAGCTACACTGGCTAAGCTTCCAAAACTCTATACTTCTACCCCCTCTTCTTGAGCCGGTTGCACTTGAACTTAGAAGGGAATACCCCGCTTCTCGAGGAAAGAGTTGCTAGACTGAGGCATTAGAGTTACCAGGTTGAGGGAGGTTGTTTCCTTGTTACTTCTGAGGTGGGGAGCCACATATCACTTACACTGCATGGAAAGATTCATGGTCATTAGAGTTTGTGTATGTAGACTTGTTCTGATCTGGTTTATTGAGGAGTCTTGCCCATAGATTGGTGGAACTTAGAGGCTGTTGAGTTTTAGGCTTAAGTCCAAATAAGGTTCCGACACATTAATAATCCAAAGATCTGATCGAGCTCCATATTTCAATTTAATTATGGGAAAATTTAATAAGTCAACCTTGATCCATGTACATCCTCTTTTTCTTTTTCTTTTTCTTTCTTTTTCACTTCTTTTTCAAATAAGTGTTTGCTAAGGGACTAGCAAAGTTAAAGCATAGGGGGTGATGAATACCCATTCATCACTCTTTATTCTATTATTTTAGCTACAAAAACCTTTGCAAATACATGTAGATATGTGTAAATACAAATAATTACCAAAAGCATGCATTGTGTAAAAACCTATAATTAGCATGTTTTTGTGCACAAAATAAAAGAATAAAGAGCAAAAAGAAAAAGAGGGAAATATTTAGAATAAATATTGAGCAACCTAACCCAAGGGAGGGCTCAGCATGGGCCTGACCGCATAAAAGCCAAAGTAGAGGGAGATAGGGCTCACATGTGTATATATTTCTGTAAATAAAACTATATATTTTCCTCACCCAAAAATATGTTGTAAATATTTTGTATATATTCTATTAAAAACAAAATAAAAAGATAAAAATCAAAAATTCAAAAATACCCTTCCTTCACCATGTGCATAAACCACACCATTGTATTTGTTTAACCCTATAAATAAATTCAATTATTTTCTAAACTTTTTGTAAATATTCTATGGCATATTTTGTAAATATATAAAATAACAAGAAACAAAACAAAAAATCAAATAAAAATTACAAAATTGAAAATACAAAAATACATTGTATAAATACCATGTATATAAATGTATTCAAACATTTATTTCACCCTTGTATATAAGTGATAAAAATAAAATAAAAATATTCTTTTATTCCATATTTCATGTTGTAAATAAATAAAATACAAAATGAGCATAAAAACACATAAAAATAACAAATAAAAAAAAATCAAAAATAAAAACCCATATAGTGTACATATACCTATATATAGAGCTACCCTATTTTTATTTCCAAAAATTAATTAAAAATCACCAAAAAATAGAAAAAAATAAAAGAAAAATATTTCATGTTTTGAGTTTTATTTAATTCGGCCTATTTCTGCCCTAAAATAAATAAACAAAATTCAAGTCCACGTGGCCGCTCCTGACTGGTCCACGGGGGAATGTTGACCCCGGTCAACTCCCCCGCGGTCTCCTTCCTTTTCTGGACATCGCGCGCCACCCCGCCTTCTCCGAATTTCCCACGCTTCTCCAGGCTGTCATCCACTCAACCCCCGCGCCCGGATTCTTCGCCGTTCATCCCTCTCCCTCGCCGGATCCTTCGCCATCAAATCAAAGCCTTCCTTCGCTGTCCCCGCTCAACCCTAATCGACGCTGTCACCTTATATAATCGTCCCTCCGCCGCCTTCGCGCCCCATCTTTGGCCCATCTCCTTCTTCCCCGTGACCTCCATTGGCATCGCGAGAGTGACAGCAAGCTTTGCCCTTGTTGCAGTGAGGCGAGGAGGCGATACCATCGATCCGGCGTAACTTCGCCGTCCTTGCTCCGCCGCCGGCGTTGAGCATCGAGCTTCAGGCCTTGACGCCCTTCGAAGCTACGACCAGGAGCAAGACCAGCTCCAGCACAGTCTCCAGCAGCCATCAGGTAGTTGATTAGTTCTTTTATTTCGTTTAATTTTAGATTACGCCCAATTTGCACCTCCGACGCATTCTTCCGATTCCGGCCACCTCGCGTATCATCTCGACCTTCCGACCCTACCATCACCTTCGCCATCTCCCCGCGCACCTCCTTCACCCATTCGCACAACCCAGATCGCACAGGATCTGGGAGTCGAGCTCCACCGCCGTCGCCTCGCCGGAGCTCTTCCGCCCCACCGCACCGATCACCTTCACGCCGCCTAACAGGGTCGAGGCACTTTGCCCTCGACCCGCGAAGCTTCTGAACTACTTTGCAGGTCAAGAAGAGGCCATTTGAGGCTTCCCGACATCTTCCCAGGAGCTTCTCCTCCGCCGACCTCGCCGGAGCCTTCCAGGGCCCGGCTGGGGCATCTGAGACACGCAGCAGGTGCGCAACCTCACGCCGGAGCTTCTCCGACCTTCAGGCGCAGCTGAGGAGGACCGGAGTCCACGCACGAGGCCGGCGAAGTTCGCCGGCCATCAGTTCTTCCACCATCCTCCAGAGCCGTCAGATCGCCCTCTTCGCTCCAGATCAGATCCTCACCGTCCATCTGCGGAGCCTTTTCACCGTCCGATCATCCCGAGGATCGATCTTCACCGTTGAGCAGCGAGGTTAAGCCACGACGTCTCTCAGCCGTCCGATCATCCACGTGGTTGCACCTCGACCACCCGATCCGAGCCGAGCCTCCTTCGAAGAACCACGTTGATCCACCGCCGTCCGATCATCCACGTGGACATACACCCGCCGTCGGATCAGGCCAGCCCTTCCAGAGTCAAAGGCGCGTTTGTTCTCCACCGTCCGATCTGCCACGCGTCACACATCAGGCCGTCGATAATAATAAAAGGGGTAAATTTCGCCTAGGCCCCTCTGCTTGTTCTATTTCTTTTTAGTCCTGTAAGTTTTAACTCAAGTTGTTTATTTTCTGGGATATTTGCATCAAGGACCTCGTACTTAATTTTATTTGCATTAATACCCCTGCCAGTAGAGACCCACGTGCTTCGCCACGTGTTTTGTTGGGTTATTTGCAATATATGCCTTGTAGTTCTGAATGTTATTCATTGAATAAAATGTTTTGTTTATTTGCATATATACCCCTGTGAGCATTGATTTTGCACATGTGCGAATTATTTTGGGTAAATTGCATATAAGCCCCTGGACTTTTGATACGAGTTATCAATAGGTCCCTGGAACTTATTTTTATTACATTTAGGTCCTTGAGTGCCCCAGGCACGTGCTTGGCACGTGACTTCTTGGGTATTTTGCACCAGGACCCCAGAACTTTTGGGTATTTGCACTTAGGTCCCTGTGCACAGTGCCCCACCTTTCTTTTTGAATAAAATATCAAACGACCTCCAAATCCAATGAAATTTTGACACATGGCTCCTGCCATGGTGTAGGAATTTCTATGATTTTTGGGGACATTTTTGATTTCATTTATTATTTTTAAAAATTCAAAAACACTCTTTTTCGCCACTGTTTGACTTTAAAAATACCAAAAAAATATTAAAACTCCATTAAAAATTCTAAAAAAATTAGATATTGTTGTTTACTGGTTGTTTGATTTTCTAGCCAAGTTTGGCTATTTTTCATCACCTAAAAAACCTAAAAATTGAAAAACCCCTAAAAACCCATAAAAATTGTAATAAATAAATTAAAAATCCAAAAATAATAATTAGGGTGCCTAAATTTTCCTCATTCTTCATAGATTACAGGAAAATTACCTCCAAGGTTGATTGAAACTCTTAAATATTTTATTTTTGAGTTTCTAACCTTGCTGGACAGTACCTTTGTTTTTCGCATTGTTTGATTTTTAATAAATAATTTACCCATTAGAAAAATACCAAAAATTCACCAAAAACAGTAAAAAACATTTGAAACATAAAAATCAATTTTCTGGAATTTTTGCATCATTTTTGGTGTGTGTAATATATTGTTGAAGTCGCCTTGTATTTACATTCTTTCATTTTCTTATTGTTTAAAAAATCTAAAAAATTCATAAAAACAAATAAAAAAAACCACTAAAATTTGTTCTCTGTGTTTTAGTTCAACTTGACTACATCGTAGGCCGCAAGGCCAATCTGTGCTCCTTGTGTTCGACCCTGGGAGCTATACCAGGTTAATCCTATAGCTAGATCGCTCTATTGTGTGCTTGCTTGTTTTTATCTTATTTGAGTGATTGATTTTTCTTGTTGATCGATTTTCGGATTGAGGTCGCAACGACCTGTTATTTATCTCCCTTGATCTCTCGCGATTTTCTCGGTCATCAGTGGGGAGAGTACAATGCTTCACCTTTATTGGATGGAGCAGGTTAGATCTCGATCGTGTCCTATATTCAACAAAAGTAGGGAAGTGGAAGAACAGGGAAGAACTTCTTCCCCAACGAGCTTTGATCCATGATATGTCTTTGCTGTAATGGTCCCTTGCCTCGATGAAGGGCTCTCCAGCTTCATGGATATATTCCGCATCTATAGGGGACCTCAGTCAAATCTTAGCCTCGTCGGAGGAAGTCTGGAGAGCTTCTCTCTTCTAAAAACCTGAAGGTCGTGTTCTTTGTCCAATCGCGGCTCCAGGTGGCTCAAGTAGGATGACTTCTAGCCCAATAATATCAAGGGGCTGGAGGGTTACGTCCTTGACTAGAATTGAAGCTAAAAGCAAAAGGGGGAGGTGAAGTAATGAGTCTCTAGTAATGGTGGTAGAGAGAGACTCGACTTACTGATTTAGATCGAATTAGATTGATGAGGATGAGGGAAATGATGAAGAAGTGGAGGGCAATGAAATGGGATGGTCAGATGGGTCTGAAATAGGTCGAAGTACTCTGAAATAGTGGCCAGATCTCTAAGCTCCGACAAACTTTGAATTGATTAAACTACAGTATTGGAGACAAAATGAAGCTAAATTAATGCTACCACTAAACTAAGAAGCGGAAATGCAACGAAAAAACTAACGTAGCAGCACAACTTGGCCAGAACCAAGGAGCAGATAGCATGATGGTTGGATCGTGTCTTAAATGACTTTTCCGCACTGTAGAACTTAAAGCCTCTTGTTGTAACCAAGATCTCAAGCCTAGACACTACATTTGGGGTTACAATGGAGTGAACAGATCAAACATCAAAAAGATGGTGGGGGGGTAATTATATACACAAGCGAGGAAGGTGACTTGGGAGGAGGATGGCGTGTAGAAAAGAAGGGATTGGTGAAAACTAAGGTGGATGCGTGGAAGAGGGACATGGGGTCTGCAGAGAGGGAGGAGCTCGAGGGAGAAGGGAAGCATGGAGGAAGGGGAAGAAAATGAAGGAGTTAGGCTTCGTTAGCCTCTGACAAGGTCAGAGCCTTGGATGGTACAGTTGACCAACATATCAACAAAAGTTGGGTTCTGATTGGTCCACGTGGACCAAGTCAAGTAAAACATGGATTAAATCCCTTATTAACTCAATAAAAATATCAAGTTATTAATTAAAACAAAAAATATAAAAAATATTTCTTATTTTTATCTATTTTATTGGTATTTTATTGATGCGATTTTTTCCCTGCAAAGCCTATAACTTCGCCAATTACTTCCTCGACCTTTGAAATAGCATAATACCCCCTTGACCCCATAAACTTGCTCCATCTTACCCTACAGACCCTGCCATCTTTTTTAACTTTATTGAAGTCAATTATTTTAGTTAAACTTAAGATGATTAAACCAAAGAATATCAATGGTGGATCTTCAATCTCCATTTCTCCTTCCTTCTCCCTCATTCAACCTCTCATCCTCCCTTACCGGTATTTCAACAACCATACAATATAACTTTCCAATTTTGTCAACTACAGATAATATACCAGCAATTCCTTTCAATTCGCAGTAAACAAAGTATGATGGGAAACAAAAAAGATGGGAGTATGATTCCTGCCAAAGCCGCCATGGACCATGATAAATTAGTCATGATGGCCAACAAATAAAAGCGGATCTGTCCGTTTCCCCTCACCTCATCGATCGACGACACCTTTTTCCAGTCGTTTATCTTCTCGGAGCAAAGCTCTGCTGCAAGTTCCGGTTTTCCATGGAGTCGGAGGCTCTTGATGGCTCCGCAATGGCTTCCCCCATCGATCTCCTGTTGTCTCCTTACGCCGGTGAAGCTATAGAAGGTCTAAAAAAGTTACCGCACATGTCGCAGACTCGCCGACTCCACTTCATGGCCGAGGAACTCTAGTTGGTCGAAATACATATATATACTTAAGAATATGTTCACATATTTCTAAATTGAAGATTATGCTTGTGATTTGTAAGGTGCAAGCAATAGAACCAGGGATTAAAAACCTGACCGGACCGGCCGGTCGGACCGGTCGGATCGGGAACCTGCTCCGACATGGTTGGTTCGGCCGATTTTGTGTAATTAATTTAAAAAAAATAAAAAATAAAAAATCGAGTTGGACCAGTGGTCAGACGAGGTCGACCCGAATGGTCGGACCGGATTGACCCAATTTTGATGATTTTGTAATTTTCAAAAAACAAAAGTTAAATAATGAAATAATAGGATTTTTATCACTTGTGACCTTCTTAACTTCTACGATATAAGTTATGTCCCTCTCTCTTTTGGAATATGCGTTCTGCCAATACTTTTTTAGAGTAATTTTCTAGAAGCAAATATAAATAAATGATTACAATTTTATATTCATATATAATTCTAGAAAATATGACTAACTTTTAAAGAATTTTACTCGAAATAGACGATCATGTTATTTTATTGATAGATTAGACATTTTAAATGACTATTTCATTGTATATATGTATCCGGTTATATTGGTTCAAAAAACCGGTTCCACCGGTCTGACCATTAAATTAAGCCCGGCCCGGTTTTTTCCGAGTCGATATGAATGATGACGTCATGCTAACATCATTACCGGTCCGACAGGTTGGGACTAATGGTCCGACCCGGTTGGACCAAACCAAAGACAAACCGGTTCAATGTCCGATTCAGTTTTAAAAACCTTGTTACGCACAACTAAATCGAAGCACCATCCCCTTCTACGTTTCAGCAATGGATCGAAGCTGTGAGCAAGATTTTGCTTCTCTGGAAAACTTTCCTGTTTTGACTCACTCCTATGTTTTTGTTGATAGATCGATCCATGACATCGTTACAGGCATAATCTGCACGTTTACTATGAGGAATGGTGTAAGAGTGATGTCGGACAACCCTTCTTCTACTTTTAGGCCTCGATCCGGAGTGAATGAGCTTTATTTCCATCACTGCTAGTAGAAACCGCTTTGGGATTCTTGTGCACATATAGTTGTGATTCTCAGGCAGGATATTGATGACGGGAGTAGAGGAGGCGATGGAGGGGGATGGGGAGGGGCGACAAACTTGGAGGAGGAGGCGGAGGTCAGGGAGGAGGGTGAGGGCGGTATACTTGGAGGAGGAGGGTGAGGGCGGTGGAAATAGAGGTGGTGGGTGGGTGCTGGGTGGGGAATAGGAGATGAGGAGAAGGGTGAGGGGGAATGGCACTCAATGTAAATTTGAAAAAGAAAATGGGTATAATGTAAGGGAATATAATGGAATCCGATCAGTTTCAACGGCTAAATGGATGAGGGTTAACCATAAGATCTGTAGGGTATGGGTTAGCAAGTTTAAGAGGTTGAGGGGGGAATTGGGTTGTTTCAAAGGTCGAGGAGGTAATTGGAAAAGTTTATGGGATCTGTTGGCTAAAATCCCTTTATTTGTTATTACAACTTTATTTATAGGTGTTAATTTTACAAGTAAGAATATGGGTATATTTACCATTGTTTTGGGAATTTTATTTTTATTTTATATTTTAAATTTTTTGTCATATGTACATATTTTATATGTTTAAAATATAATTAAATACATATTTACATATATTTATTTTATTTTTGTAATTTTTTTTATTTCCATAAAAAGCATATGTCTATACATTTTAAGTATAGTATACCGATGTATTTTATTGTTTTACTTATTTTAGTGCCTTTTTAATTGTTTTATTTTATATTTTCATTTTCAAAATATTTTAAATAATATTTACAATCATTTAAAAATATAAGAAGAGTAAAAATGCAAAGAATAAAATATACATATATTATAATGAGACCTTAGAAAGTGAACTTTTGCATCAAAAGTTCCTTCTTCATGAAAACTACCTTCATTAGATAGATAATTTAATTTTAATATAATATAGGTGAGTTTGGTAATTTTGAGTTAATATTAAGAAGCTTGAGTTGTGAAATTTGGTTTACGAATTTTTTATATGTGTGTCCCACTTACATGTTGCACTAATTTTATGTCAAATTATTTTATAATTTTCTATGTATTGTTATGTACAAGTTTCATGTAGATCATTTGTTACTTGAGGTGTATACAATAAATAATAAAATGGTGTAAAAATGGGAACTTATAGGAGTAAAACTAGGGTTTCCTATAAAGTCTAGACCCTTCTCTCCTCCTACTTTTACTCGATTTCGCGGTTTATAGTTATACAGTATCTTTGACACTTCATTTATTTCCTTTTTCCCTTTATTATTTTATTTTTGATTTAAATGCATATAATTGTGTACTAAATATAGATTAATTTTGGATGAATAATGAATGTTAATCTGTACAAGATATTCATATTTACATGTGTTTTACTAGAGATTTAGAGAAATGATAGAAGAATAAAGATTGATGAATGGTTAATTATCAGTATACTATATTATAACAAAGATACATGTAACTATTTTGGTATATACATAAATCAAAAAATAAAATAAAACATGTAAATAAAGATTTAAGTATATTATAAATATATAAAATATGTAAATATGAATATAATTAATAAAAATATATTAAATAAAATACATAGAACATAGGTATTCATACCTATAAATATACATGTAAAAATTAAGACCTAAAAAATTAATTTGTAAAAATATAAAATCATAATAAAATAGTTTCAAATACAATAAACAATTTTCTTATTTTTAGTTTAAATTAATAAAATCATTTATTATTTATTATTGAATTAATAAATATTTTTATCCCTATTTTGTCCAGACTTGATCTACGTGGACCAATCGGAAGCCAAGGAAAGTTGACCCACAGGGTAACTTTTCGGCTCTCCTCTCTAACCTTATTAGAAAATCGAGACGCCCCATTTTCTCCCATTTTTTTACATTCCCTCCATAACCTCTTCCTCCTCGAGCAACCCACCATCATACAACCTCCATTACCCTCTCCTACACAATTTGTATAGCCTCCATCAACCCTTCTCCATCTTCATGCCATCTCCACTCAAAAGTCACATTCACTATCTTTAAATAAACCCTCTCCTCTTCCTTTTTTATTTTGATCCCTCTTTGAGTCCTGTAACACCAATCCTAGTCTTTGTTGAGCTCCTTGGTGACAGCAATCATCTTCAACAAATGTCGATGTGGACAAAAGCGAAGGAGAGGAGATCTACCACCACCAAGCACTGCCTCCGGCATGGTCTTCTGCTTCCTATCATCTGGTCAGGTATGAGCTGATAGCTTTAGGTCTTTTAATCGTATTTTCAACTCTTAGCATAATCAAATCATTAGGTTAGTATAATTTCAATTTCTTTTCATCTAGATTTAGGGATTCATTATTTGCTAGAGCAAGTGCTCTGACCATTATTTCACCGTATATTCCACTTGTTCTGACTATGCAAACATCGCCATCACTTTCCTCTTCCATTTCTCCACGTGATCCCCTAATCCTCTACCATCGATTCTGCATCAATCAAGGAACCTAATCTCCAACCACTACCTTTATCAGAGATATGCTACTACTTCATCCCCTTGCACCAACAGCTTCATTGTTAGATAAAGAAGATAGTCCTCGAGACACTTAACCATTTTGTGCTGGAAGGATGCCAAAAGAGCCATGTGGAAGTGAAATCAAAGGGTCCACCATCAGATGCAAAACTCGACCAAGATCTAATCTGGGCCATTGAATATTGGGCGAAGCGGTACATATCCGAGCTGCTGATCCATAAGTGGAGCCATGTGGGCACACCCCAGCCATCCATCTCTACCAACACGCGCAAGGCGTGTGTCGTATTGGGTATTTTGCACACCTCTCGTACATAATTTTTGTATTAATATTATGTCCTATAAATATTTAAATTAGCGTAAGATTTTATGCAAAAAAATTTTGTTGGACCCTAGAATTTCTCGTAATTACAAAATAGTCCTCATGTCCCACTTGTAGCTACATGTAAGGCTCTAGAATATTGCATCTATAGCCTTGTTTTTCTGGGACACATTATTAAATGAAGTTTAAGTTTCTTGAAATTGCATTTAGGTCCCTATAGACTGTAGCATTTATTTATTATATATTTTTCATATTAAATAATTTTTTAGTGCAAAAAATCGTAAGACTTTTAGTATAAGTGCATGACACCAATCTTGTCTGTGCTTAATTTTTATTTTGACATTTAACTTATTTTCTTATTTATTAAAGTCCAAAAATATGCATTATTCCCCGTCTAAATATAAAACTCGTAATAATTAAAATATCTTTTCTGAAAATAAAAGTATATTATATATTAATATATGTTCTACCGCATATCCAAAAACCTAAAAATATAAAATATATAATTTAAAAAGCACAAAACCCTAAACACCTTAAAAAAATAGAAAAATCTAAAAATAAAAAAAGAGTTCTTTCTATTTCCATTTTTCTTATTTTATATACTGTAATATAATAAGCATTCTCCCACTATAAGTAGGTCAGCTACACAGATTGCTGCTCAATTCCATGTTGAAAGATTTGACTATTTTTTACGCTGGGCGTCGACTACCTAGTGATTTAGCCAAAATTCACGGGTCTAAGTAGTGTCTCACACAAGGCGGAGACAACCGTCGCTGTGGCGACCCGCAATGAATCCTGGACTAAAATCAACAATGAACCGTCGTTGTGTCTCACACAAGGCGGATGGTGCGAACGCGAGGTTGGCCGGAGATAGCTCCGGCGAACGATCGATTGAGCGAATCGATAGTCGAGCGACGGTGATTAATATGGCTTGTTGAAGCTATGACTATGGGTAATAAAACGAGCAAAGAAACAAAGGGGATGGATACCTCAAGGGGGCTGGACCCGAGGTTGAGAAACCTCAACAGCGAGGCTTGTCGGATGTGAGGAACGCGCCCAGAACGATTAACGTCCCTCCGCTTTGAAGGTTGGGACCTGAAGATGTGACCTCCAGGCTTCCAACGAGAGCCAAAGGGGGAGAAATTATGGATGGAATGCGGTTCAAATTCGAATGGGAGTCAAGGCTTCCATTTTATGTGGTTGATGGTCAGGTGGGGAAGACCGAGGTGTAGCAGGTGAATCGATGCTCCATTCCCCGAGATTTCATCTGGACGAGAATCACCTATGATCGAGGATGAAAAGTCAAGAAGAAATCTATCTCAAAAAGTACAAGATGGGGGCTGGAAAAATCGACAAAAAGGGGGGTCAACCGATGTTCTGACGACGACACATGGGGAATGACGGCCACTTGACCTGGGTCAACTGGGACCGTCTCCTGATTGGTCCACGTGGTCCAATCAGGAAAAATCCCTTAAAAATCATTTTATTAAATCGATTAAAAATATAAAAAGGCCGAATTAAATTATGATTATAAAATAAGAAATATTTATTATTCTATGTTGTATTCTGTTATGAATTTTAATTATTTTTATAAGGTATAAAAATAAGAGTTACCTTTTATATCCCTTATAGGTACATATACTTATATATTTTATTAATTTAACTTTTATTTTGTGTTTTTAATTTATTTATTTTTGTTTATTATTTTAAAAAATTATAAAATAATTTTATATACGTAAATATGTTTTTATTTTATTTTTTGATATGTTTTGTACACTTAATAAAATAAAAGTGTAGAATGTATAGGTATATTTATAGGTATAATACCTATGTATATGATATATACAAGTATTTTTATTTGAGTTTTATTTATGTTTTTATTCTGATTTTAATGTACAAATGTAATATAAGTAATATTTACGAAATTATAAAAAAAATATAAAATTACAAAAAAATGAATAAATAATAAATTGAATATTTTAATCTGTACAAGTATACTACAAGGGTCGAAAACTCAACTTTCAAATCGTAACTCCGAGGAATACGAAACCACCTCCATTAAATACATTATTTTATGTTATATACAATTAAAGGTGAGTTTGGTACATTTCGAGTTTTTATTTGCAAGGTACGGGTCTGGAAAGTTGGAGTTTTGGAATCATATTCAGACCATAACTTTTTCTCTGTACATTATTTTTCAGTGAAATCAAATTTGTATTTTTATTCATTAAATTATGTACAACATTCATGTACAAAGTTTTTTTATTTGATGTATAAAAAGTGGAACCAAAAATAGGTCCCAAAATAAGTAAAGAATGAATTAAAAGAATAGGTATTTATAATGTGTTTTGACCTTATCTCCCCCTACTTCATTCATTGTCGACCTATTCATCAAGATGCCTAGGTCTCGAGGTTTTGGGTCATAAAATATTTACAATATTTTATACTTTTTCTTTTCTTTTATTTATTTTATAATTTTGGCTATAATGATAGTATTTTATACACTAATTAGATGCACATGCATGAATGCTAAGATGATGGTTTTAATGCTATTTACACGCATTTGCTAAGGTTTTTGATGCCAAAATGATAGAATAAAGATGATGAAATGTGGCTTCATCATCCCCCTATACTTTACCTTTGCTAGTCCCTAGCAAACACTTATGCAGTAAGTGCAGAAAGAAAAGAAAAAGAAGACACTGGATTAAATTTAATTATCAGACTTGTCTTCACAAAATCAAAGTTTGGAGCTTAAGTCAGACCTTTGGAATTTTAGTGCGGGCGGAACCTTAATGAGAACCAGATTTGAAATCCAACAGCCTCTGAGTATCCCAAAACTCTGCTCAAGTCTCCTTAATAGCCAGGTCAGAAATACTGAACTCATACGCAAACTCTTACGACTATGAATCTGACTCGTACAGTGTAAGTGATGGTGGCTCTCCCCAACTGAAATGACAGAGAGACTGACTTCTCCAATATGACAACCCAATGATTCCCCAATCCAATAACTCATCCCTCAAGGAGCAGGGTATTCCCTTCTAAGTTCAACTGACAACCGACCCAAGAGGAGGGGTGAAGAGAAGAATGGACAGTAGCCAGTGTAGCTACCTATCCTAGGATGCAAGACCAGTGTAGTCAAGTCATCCAGCTGCAGGCTCACATGATTTGACTTTGAAGCTCAAGCTTCCTTATTGACTTTACAACATATGTACACTCCGGAAGGCATTTTTATTTTTGTACAGGCCTGTCCACTTTTTTTGGAGTTTTTGCTTTTGCATTTTTTTTGAATACTATGTACAGCAACATTTACATAGGGAGTTTTTCCTCTTGATCTAGTAGACTATCCCTCTTTTGAAGCTTTATTGCATCCCACGATCTCCTATCCTCGAAACTCATCATTACTGGACGGGTTGGGGCGCACTTCCCTCCCTAGAGGAGGACAAATGTTTCCACCTGTGTGTCTCTCATACCGGCAAATCCAACCTCCTCACCACTCCAACTGAGTTGAGCCATGTGAAAGGTGCAAGTGTCCAAGTTAGGTCATTATCAACAACAGTCGTGCGTGTGCTCCGAAATATTCTACTTAGGCAGTCAAGAATCCATTGAACCAAGTCCCGTGATCCTCAAAGAATTAAGTCAACTAGACCTGAAGTACCTCAATCCCAGTTCCTATAAGGTTACTGTTAGTTAGGTAGGTTTAAGGTCCAACCAAGCTCCAATCTTCGGATTTTACTTAGACTCGTTCAAATATCAAACTCAATCCGAAAAATGCGAATGCCATGCAAATGTTATGCAGAAAATATTTTTGTGAT